>JAUCRC010000010.1:5110000-5710000 GCA_032399595.1 Tetragonula carbonaria | reverse complement strand
ACTAGCGACGTGTATACAAGAGAACAAGAGAGAAAGAGAGAGAAAGAGCGGAAGCCAGCGAGAGGAGACACCGTGAGAATCTTTGGCGACGGTCTTCGCTGGTGGTTGCTTTCGCAGGCCGCGTTGCTTTTATTATAAATCTCCGATGATCGGTAGGTGGAGGGAAACACAGGAGGGAGAGGGGGTTTACGAGGTAGCTGAGCTGTTTGAATAGGAAGAGCCCAGGTAATATGCCCATTTGAATATACCTGGTTCGACCTCTTCCTTCCTTCTCCTCTGCTCTGTCTCTCCGGCTACGCGTTTGCCAGTGGCCCCCGGTCGTTGCATAATTTAAAATTCAAGGGTTGCTGCTGCTTCTGCTGCTGCTGCTGCTGCTGTTGGCTTGGACTTGAGGGAAAAGAGAAACAGCGCGAGGAAGAAGAAGAAGAAGGCAACGCGCACGAGAAAAGGGGTGTAGGGGCGGAGAGGATACCGTGCGGGCCAGCGCGCTCTCCGGCAACCCTTCTCCTCGCACGACTCTGGAACAATAAACACCCCGTGGAAAGGGTGACCCCGTAGTATCGGACGGATATATCCTTGGCTCAGGTACGCGCGCGATTTTGCATAGATCTCCATATGTTACGTTATCCCTTTTCTCTCTCTCTCTCTTCCCGAGAGCGACGTTTAAAGGTCCAGGTATACACGTCCGTACGGTGTCATCCCTATGGGAAAGTGTATGCAAACCATTGTGACCCCCGCGCTCAGCTCGGCAAGAGACGGGGAGAGGGTAGTAGAAAGATCACACCCATGAGATAGATGGTCGTCTCCGAGGCATCATCGTCGAACCGTGAGCAAGCTGAGAGACGCGACCCTTTCCTCCTTTTCCGCTCTTGCTTCCTTCCTTCCTTCCTTCCTTCCTTTCTTTCTTTCTTTCTTTCCTCTCGCCCGCACTCCCCTTCCTCACGCTATTCGATGCTCCCTACGTGTTTCCTTCTCGCGAGAGAAAGGGACAATCGTGCATACGTAAGTAGCGCTCGTCTATCTAGCCGTTCGATGCCGCTTCCTTGAATCGGGACCAATCGGCGCGAAAACGTAACGTGCACAAGGAACAAGAGAGAAAAAGAGAAAAAGAGAGAGAGAGAGAGAAGTTACTATTGTTGGTCGAAGATGTAACCGCCGAGAAACGACATCGATATCTTTTCCTAGCCCAGATCCGATTCAAACCGTCTTCCCTTTTTACTTCGGATTCTCCTCGGTTGATTTGTCCAAAACGTTTCTGAAACGCGTTTCAGTTGAAAATCGCGCGTCAAACCACGAAAAAATCGTGCATCTGTGACTTGAGAAACGTTATATATATATATATATATATATATATATATATATATATATATGTGTGTGTGACATTATATATTGAATTGCTGAGTACACGAATTATTTACACTGTGACTATACATTCTGTATCATACGCGCAAAAATTCATGAAGATTCACAGCTTCCTTTCCCACCTTCCGCTTTCCAACGAGCATTCGCTGAAAAACCAGATGACAAGACAAGACGAGAGAACAGAGGTCGCCGTGGACTCGCGGTGTTTCGCGGTCCAATCGGGGCCAGAGGTCGGCACGAGCCGAGGCAGGTGCAGCGCGACCGACGTCCTTTGCACCTGATGAAATTAGAATAAACACAGTCGTCTCATTTTCATTCTCATTAGTATACGACGAACAAGTGGATTAACGGCTTCCTACGAGCAGAAGAGACGCGGGTCCCAGAGTTCCCTCTCTTCTCTCTGCCTCTCTCTCTCTCTCTCTCTCTCTCTCTCGTCTCATTCACGGGGTAAGGGAATCCTGCATAACATTAAAACCTTTAAGGCCGTACACAGCGACGTTCCTCTCGTTTCTTCGTCTTTTTTCCAGTCGACGACACAAACTTTAGTTTCCTCGAAGGTGGTTGGTTCGCGTACAGGGTCGGTTCGCGACACGCGTCTGTTCGGTTTCCTCGGGCTAATCGGCACCGAGGGCTTTTGTTTCCAAGCCGGGGCAAAAAAGTATCGCGTGTTGTTGCTTGAGGAATCCCTTCTCTCTCACGTCGGACTTGACTACGTCGAACCTCTCACGGTCGCGTGCCAACTAACCACCTATGAAACAGCCCGTGCCGAGCAAACCTATGCTAATGTATGCCGTGTATGCACCGTTCCGTTCGTCCTTCCTTCCTTCCTTCCTTCCTTCCTTCCTTCCTTCCTTCCTTCCTTCTCCTCCGCGGCGCTCCTCGTTTCTCTTTCTCTCACGCTCCTCTTCCTCTTCCCGCGACGTTATCTTTACGCGCCTCTCTTTCGCACCTTCAGCACGATGCACGTGCGACGCGTTCTCGTGGCAACCAGACGTTTTCTACCTTCCGCGTCAAAATCCAGCCCGACGCGACCTGCGCCGAGACCGGCGAGAGCGAAAAATTTGCCGTTCATTCGTTCCTTCTTTGGAGATTAGCCGTTGAAATCGTTTGAGATCGTCGTAGTGTCTATCGATGCTCGTTCTGGCTCGCGTGTCGACGCTTTTGCCCGAACAAACGCTTTCTAAGTCGGCGGTGCGACTGATCGTGCGAGAGCTTTTAATTTCGGTCGACGATTGCACACGATCGACTTTGAGAAAGTTTTTTTTTTTTCTTCTTTTTCACATCGTAGGATTGTGATTTGTTAACTATTTAATTAACTCTACTTGTTAGAGTTAATTGCAAAGATGAGCGCAAAGTTTTTGCGTCGAAAAAAGCGCAAAAATGAGTAAATATGGTGGCGGCTCACGAAAATTTACTCGAACCTTTTTGTGATGTTGAACATGTAGAAATTTCATCGGCGATTAAATGCGAAATTTTGACGGAAAAATCTAAAGATGTATGTAGATGTTACCAGATATTTTAAACATTTAATAACTGTTAATGCAATGTTAATATTCGTGCTTAATCATAAGAATGGCTATTTCTACAATGTCTAAAAAACAACGTACCCATTTGTTATTTTTATTTATAAATTTACTTCAAACTTCAACGACACGCTCGACGATTATCAAGTATCGCTACGGCGAGATCAGTGAAATTATACCAAACTAAATTTGTACAACACACGAGATATATTCGAAAAACGTTTCTTTCGCGAGCAACTGCGAGTACAAATGACTATACAACAATAGTATATAAAAATCGTGTGCTCATTCCTCATTCTTCAACGTGAAAGAAGCTTAATCGCCATATATCTCGCTCCAAGTGGAAAAATATCATCAGTTATTATTCTTCCAAAGTCTTCCCGACCGGAACTCTCGAACGTGTCAATAGTAAAACTAACACACGTATATATAGAAATAAACACATTGGATAAATAAATAAGGTACGGTCTCGATCGGGACACCGCGAGCTCGACGTTCGAACAAAAAAAAGTGACTCGATTCCCAGGGCACATGTAGGTCAAAACGCGAGTTGCCTACAAACCTAAACCATTACGCACACGCCCACCCCCGCTACGTCGGTGTATTCTATTAAAACGATAGGAAAATGATAAAGCGGTGATTAATGGTGGCGCACGAAAGGTGAAGGATTAATGGCGGCTATAGTAGCCGCCGCAGCTAGTAGATCGGTGCACGTATAATGCTAATGCGAATTGACCGATGAATACGAAAGCCCGTTACACGCTGTTGCTCGCGCCGCTGCCATGCTAACTTCATTAACCGTGACAAAACGCGAGACGCAGCGGTTTCATAGAAGAATGCGAGTTGACGTCTTACTGTGAGCTGGCGAGCCACGCCACGCCACGCATCGGCATCGAGAAACGCTGTGTGTTGTAACGTATGCGCGTGTTTGTCGTTACGCAGCGCTTAATAAATAATCCCTGCTGGCCACGCGATTTATGCGTACATACGTATACACAAATACACACACACACACACACACACATACACACACACATATACACACACTGGCGAAAAATTATTTCGCGGCTGTTCATCGTTCGGCTAATACGTCATTCTCGCCACTACACGCGCGTTTCTTCGTCGTTTCCTCCTCTCTCTCTCTCTCTCTCTCGAAGAGGAAGATCTCTTCCTCTTCGTTTCTTTTCTCTTTTTCTTTTTGTATTTATTATATGCTGTTAAAATTAAACGATCGTTAAATTAACGATCTCTGAACTCCTGTAACTTCGTGTAAAATTATCGTACATTACATACGCGACCTTTTGGATGCTCAGGAAAATTACAAAAAGAGTCTAATGCCTACTGAAGTAATATATGTATTTTTTTTCTTTCACACTTATAATGTATTTGATATATTGTAATATACATTATACTCTATAAATCTTCCATTTTATGCGTACGAGTTATTTCTAAATGTTGACGTTTGGACTTACAATTCACAAATTTACTGAATCATTTATTATTGAAAAAACCGCGAATTTTCATGAAAAACTGCACTTTATGCGCAGACCTGTGAATTACATAGGTTTACAAAAATATTTTAATCCACTGTTCAGCTTCATTCTCGGAACCTTCACCGTACAAACGGGCTCGAATCGGACGAGACAATCTAAAACATAGACATACCAAACCACAGAAATATATCCTTTTCTTATCATCCGATGTCAGAAACAGCAGAAACACGTCAACGACAGTTCCTCATCGGAACACGACCGTACGGAAAAATCGAAATGGCCCCCACTTTTCGAGATCAGAGTTTCCGCGCGTTTCCATTAATTTTCGTCCATTAACGGGACGATCGAAGCGAACGATTATATAGGTTCGGCGGGGAAACGAGCAAGAACGGGAAACGAACGCGAAGCGTCGGTAATAACTTTATTAGACCGGGGCACCAAAGGCACGCTTGGATAGTGTGGCCCAATGGAGGATTTTTTTTCCTCGAGCGACGTTCGCGCCACCTCCGCGCACAGGATAGGATAAACAAATTCAATTTACCCCGGGGACCGGTGGTGGTACAAAGAACCGCTCGTTAAAATCGGAATCGCGGATAGCCCCGATCGTAATTGTTTTCATTTAATAAACCGGCCGGACTTTTGTTCCCGATATCGGGAAATAATAAAGCGATTTCGTTAAAATTCATGACCGAGCCTCCACGCCCCCACGGGCTTACCTACACGGGAGGAAGTAAGTGGAGGAGAGCGAAGTGCATCAACAACGGTTCGATCGATTCGCTTTTTCTTCTTTCTTTTTTCTTTTTTTTTTTTTAGTAACGGCCACCATTTCTTCGAGAAGAAAATCGAGGCAGAAAGAGAGGGGATCGAGGAGTGAAACAAGATTTCAAGATTTAAATCACCTGACGCGCACGTAGGAAACCTCATCCTCGAGTGAACCACGTGATTCTAAATTAACCCTTTGAGTCCGTACTAAAGTGTTGTAACGAATAATGATACAAAATTGGTTTACTTGTAAAAGAGTTCTTCAAACAGCACGAAATATTGAATAAATATCGCGAAAAGTTATATGTGTTTGAAGATGAACGTATTCTTAATTTGTTTAAGTGCTTTTCGGCACAACGACTTTCAGACTTTCGATCATTTTCAACGTCCAGAAGGTTAATAACTGTATTGTAAAATAGCATAATTATAGTTATACGCTCGTATATAATACTACAATTTGATAGCACGATGTTGTCACAAATTGATATCATTATTCATTTTCCAAGTTCAGCAAGACAAAATCTATTTCCATTTCGTCGCATTAACAATCGTTTCCGTTTGAGAATTCTATCGATTAATGTACTTAGCCTCGTTCCACAGAAGAAGTTCCACAAAATTATCGAATATAGGTGGAACCGTGCGAGGTTTAAAATCGATTAAAATCTCGTCGATCCGAGGAATCAGGGAAATCCCGTTCGACTTTTCGGCCGGCGAAAATTCCGTTATTTCGAAAGGAACGTCGCGGCAACGGGCTCGCCTTCCGATATACACGCGCGTCACAGAATTCCACCTAGCTGACCTAACTTCGCAGTCGCACCCACGTGCTCACCTCGAACACGTGCGTCCCTCTGATCTCCGCGCGGCAACCGTCCACGTTGCTCGCGAGGTTTTCTTTTCTTTTCGCGTGGATATTTTTTCGACGAGGCACGCGCTAATGATTCGAATCGGTCCGCTTGTCAATGTCCAATGTTCAACGAATGATATTCCTATACATTCTCCATTGACTCTCACGAACTTGAGCGCGCGAGTGTTATTCCAACTTTCGCTCGATTAATTTAAAAAAAGAGAAAAGAACTATTGTCAACGACCTCAGTCAAATATTACGAGTCGTTTGTAAATTGAACGAGAATTAATTAACACACGCACATACGTTTACACGTGATCCATTGACAAAACTCGTCTAAATGGATTCTCAGTGCTCGCCGTGCGCTGCGACGATCAAGAGCCAGCCGCGAACGATGGATCGAAGGATAACGGGTCGGTTTGCTGTTCGAGTCGAAAAGAATTCCAAGCGGCTTGTTGTCGCAAGTATTTATTTGAAAGAAATAACACTTTACACAGACACCTTACAATGCACAATGCTGGTTTCCGTAAAAACGCGACGACGCACGAAACTACCAGAGCAGTAACAACAAAATCCAAAAACAATCTTCAAACCTACTTGAAAAAAAAGAAAATTCGTTCAATCACGAATCGAGACCTCGTGTAGAACTTCACATACGCAAATTTACGATTTTATTCGAACGACGAATGCAAATGTAATTTATAAATTATTGAAAACAAATGGAATGCTCTACGCTGTTTTCAACCTCGAGACAAATTATCGTAAATTATCTTTTTAACCATTGTTAGTCCAGGACCAATGTGGCTCGATACTTCTTTACTTGGAACTTAATATTCTTTCGATCTGTGATAAAAAAAAAAAAATAATAATGACTTTGAAAATTTCGAAACACACACAAAACATTAATACGCCGTATTTTGCCTCCGTTAGAACCATACGACTTTTCTACTAAACAATTTTCCCGCATTAGACCCGCAATTTAAAAATTACTTCAGGCGTGCGAATCACCTGTATGTTTCTCGCTTAATCTCAATTCAGCAGACGTTAGTTTCGATTTGGACCCCAATTACTGCAGCAAAAAAAGAGAAACATCCTTAAATCTACAAACTTAACAAAATTCTTTTGAATTATCTATGGACAGAAGCACACGTTGTAACACGTCGATTACGAAACGAAAGCATGCATCGCAAACGTACTTCGAACGTGTGTACAACTGGCCGCCGCCTTCTGCCATTTCAAATCCGTCGTCTGAGCGGATCCGCGCGCTGTTGCGCCACGTTTGCGCGAAAAATTATATTAAATTAACACGCGCGGCAAATTAAACAAATTTCAGCGTACGCTTTCAGCGCGCGAGCGGCCACACCGAGCAAATATTACGTCGATAAACACTGTCGCTTCTGAAAGGATCCGCTTGTGTCTCGCAGCGTCGCGTAACCATCGCTCTTCATCTTCGCCAACACTCCTCTCTCTCTCTCTCTCTCTCTCTCTCTTCCTTCCTCTCTCTTTCTCGCCTTTTTCTCCAGATGTCCTGCGAACAGAAAATCACCAGTAAGCAACGCGATCTCGGACTGGTCCTTATCACGCCGTAGTTCTTCGACTACCTCGTACTCGCGCAGCGAACATTCCGCGTCGCGAACAACCATTTGACGGCTTCCAGCAGCGGATTTGATGTTGCGCGACTCTTGTCAGAGGCCAATTTCGCGCGAACGTTTAGTTTATAATTTGAGAGAGATTAATTAGCAAATTAGAATTTGATTAATTTAAGCGAGTGAATTTTCGACTGAATCATCAATAGTATGTAATTTAGAACGAGATTACCGAATTTGAGGATTGTTTGTTCCCTCTGATCTTTGCTTAAAATTCTGCCGCGATCGTGGAATTTCTTCCTATTTTTTACGATTAAATTTCATTCCAATTCTTTTCATTCTTTCTCAATGACTGTCTAATTAGACGATTATTTAATCTCTCCGCGATAGGCGAATCGGCGACAAATTTCCGACCAAATTGAAAGTCAAGTGATCGAAATTATGTAATTTGAAAATTGCTGCGGTTGTACAATTGTAGCATTGAAACATCCACAAACGCATAATGACAAACCATTGGCTAGTCCATAATATCGGATCTCAATACACGTTGACGCGACACGTCGAAGCGAATCGGTGTCATACAACATACATACATCGACCGAGAGAAAATTTTCAAATCACCAAACGCTTGGACGGAACTTGGACAGATACTTTTTTCACCGTTCAATCTTCACACGTCGGTGTGCGTATGAAAATAAATGCACGATGTACGAGCTAACGAGGCTGCAAGCACACGAATGTCACACAGGCGACGACGATCGACGTGAGTAGGCCTCTATAAATAGTCGGCCACGGTGCTGCGAAAAACTCACTGTTTTTACGATAATTACCGCCACTTAGTAGCCCCTGCTCCTTTCATCGTGTCTCGAACACGTCGCCTAACGCCTCTATCCTACTGCTGCTACCACTAACTCTATCCATTCTCGTGCAATTAACGTGCTCGACCCTTTTGTTCCGCTCGCTGAATACTGGTAGCCAGATATCGCCGCGTAAAAGTCGAAAGCATAGGTGCAACGAAACTGTATTATCGCGGCACGTGTACTGAAGCGCGAATTAATATCGTTTGATATCGAGGAACTTTCACCGTTCGAGAGCTCGCAGTGATAAAAGTTTCGCAACCGATAATAGCGCATCAACGACCGCCGCTCATATTTTACATCCGCGTGAATGAAGAGGCAAGTATCGGGAATTTCGTAATTTGTAATATATCGCGGAAGAAGAACACTTTTGCCTGTTACACGATAGATCATCGCACTGTATATCATGAATTAAATGATGAAAAATTACTCGCAACTTGCCTCGTTTCTACGATTTGCAGGAACAACGGTGAATTATATTACAATTTTCGTCGATCGAAAGTTAATCTTGTATCCGACAAATTTCATCGAGCATCTGGCAATTTATGGGACGAAGGACCATCCAAACATTTACTGAAACAGAATCAATCCGTCCGGATTTTTTCGAAGAGAAGAAGTTCCAAAATACAACGAGCAATTACCATCGCTATCACCAAGGAGAAGCTACGTATATACGTTGGCGCGTGCATATTTCAAGAAGGTGCAACGCCGCTCCCTTGACATATGAATACCCTCGCGAGTGAAAAAAGACAGAGAGAGAGAGAGAGAGAGGGCCACGAAAACGCACGGCGTGTAAACTGTCCAATAAGTAAGGGACTGGAAGAGGGAGAAGAGGGCCGATCTCTCGTTTTCGCTTCTTGTAGTTTGCGCCGCTACTCTTGCGTTTCATAACGTAGCCAACGATGCACACGTGTATCGAAGAGGGAGGAGGACCTAGGGACGCCACCATCGCAGCTATAAAGAATATCCGAGAGACGGAGAATAAAAGCGGGCTTGACTTATTTGAACCACCACCACGGCGGAAGGAGAGAGAAACTCGAGGGAGACGGGACCGGACATCGCGGTGGAACGAGATGAAATCGAGCAAAGACAGAGAGAGAGAGAGAGAGAGAGAGAGAGAGAGAGAAGTAGAAAAGGTCCAGAGATCGAGAGGGAGTAGAAAGAAAGGCCCCAGTCTAACCGGCCGCGAGACCTCGCGCAGCAACGAGGACCAACAGCCGCAGCAGCCGGTGGCCGAACACTGCTATATTGCTCGACCTTTGCGATCCGAGCACGCGTGCCCACACACGTTGGTCTTCGTCTATCGGTCCCCGACCGATTTTGGCGAACTTTCAAGGCTCTCGAGTGTCCAAAAGTTTTTCAAACATTCCCCGAGACTATCGAGAGAGAATTGCAAAATTGTCTCGGCATTTCGAGATTATTAAACGCTGGAACTAAACCGACGACTAAAGTAGATTATTCGTAGCAAAGAATTTAAAGTGCAAGGGGAAAAAGTTAATAATGCAAAAGAGAAGTACTTACGGGTGTCCATAAGTACCCTATAAAATTAAATATAAAGTTAAATAAAAAGTAAAAAAAATTAAACGTGAAGTTAAATACTTAAAAATTAAATGTAAAATATTACAGTACTTTCTGCAACGTTCAGTTTCCTACTAAAATTCTATCAAAATTCTTCAAATTAGCTTCAAGGACGAAATACGAGTGACGATAAAAGGGATCGACAGCGAGTCTTCCGTGAGGGTAGCGACGTATCAAGACCTTAAGGTTGACGGGTCTCAGGTAAGGGGGGACCTGACGCGAGACCTCGTGAAACACCGGTTAATAATACGCGCGCGAAGTTTATGTCGCTGGTAGATTTCGTACGTCACGAGTTTATTGTGACGTGTCCCCGAGGCTCGGAGGGATCCTCCGTGTAAGACGGGCGTTTGCATAAAAATACGCCGGGTGATTGAGTACTTTAGAAAATTTAAAGGCTATAGATTACGAGACCGCGGAGGAAACAATGCTCTGTCACGGACGTCGAGCGAGAGCTTCTTTCTCGAAGCGTTAGGGTGACCGTGAAGAGGAGGACCGTTAGGAGAACTTTTCTGGGTGACTTCCGGCCAGGATGAACCCTACAACAACACTGATCGTAATTTCCATTTTTCTTCTTTCTATTTTATATAGCTGATATTAATCCTTTGTTTTGCGATTTTTCTCTCGATCGTCTTGGTTCGGAACATTGTTACACGACAATGTTGTAATCGTAATAGATATCAAACATCGAAATTTGTTATACACAATTCGGAATTTAATATTTAAACATTCAATACAAAATTTAATATTTAAATATTCGATAGGTATTTTTCTTTCGAATCTAATTCGAATTTAATTTTTTCCTTCAAATCGAAACTATAACTCGTATATCACGACTATAACTGAGTATTATCAGGCAAGGAGTTAATAATAATTATCTAAAATTCATTACTTCGTAATAAGCTGATGGTATCGATGATCGGAATGGAGGCAGGCAGATGATATTTGACATTTATATTTATTTTATCGATATACAAGTTAATCAACAACTTTATAGACTGGCCAGAAATATTATCGTTATTATACAGGTATCACCATACCATGCTGATCGCTCGTTACGCGATTAATTCCTTTTACATGTGTCGTCTGTTAACATTACATTCCACTCCATTCAATTCCAACCGGTTGCCCGTATACTTTCATACGCAAATAAAAACAACAATTGTCTAATCGTAATTTATCTCGCAGATGCGAAGCTACACCTTCCTCTCGGGATGACCGCTGCAAGAACAATTTCCGGCCTTCTCCCCATTCACCTAATCCGATCCTAATTTACTTACTACTCCAAACCAAGCCCTGATGATATTCTCGTCCCCGGCTATATCGATCTTCGATCTCGATATATACTTTCAATTACGTCCAACAAAGATGTCCTCGATACACCGAAGAAAAGCGAGGATGATATCGAGCGGAACCTTAACAGCGACGAAGAAAGGGGCAATCGAAAAGGAGGAATGAACGAAATGGAGGATGAGAAAAGGTGAAAGAAGAGAAAAAAAAGAAAAGAAAAAGAAAGAGAGAAAAAGAGAAGAAAGAAAGGTAGGAGGGGGAGCTAGAAGGTGGTTCTACCCCGCGGTGAGATCCGGCCGAGTAGATGATTATCGGGCATATAGGAAATTGAAAGGGTGTCTAAGGAGGTGTCTAGCGAACAGTTCGCGGGGGCGGTTTTCTCGGCAGGGTGGCACTCTGACTTAAGGGGTCTTAAGGGTATTCGGACACCCACACGGAAAGATGCTGCTCGCCGATAGCCGCTGCCTACCTCGGATAATAGGTTCCACGGGTTTTCGAAGCACGCAGAAGCAGCCACACTTCGTCTCTCTCTCTCTCATTTGTCCTTTCTCCATTCTTCTCTCTTTCTCTGTTTTAGACTGCCGGATGGTTTCGAACTGAAGAACCCGAGTTGCAGTCGCGCCACGCCGAACCAAACCGATCTTCTTCCTTCTCTGTTTCCGTCTCGCGCGCACCGTCAGGTGCACACCTCCTCGCGTTCTCCGATCGTTATCTGCCAAATCACTATCAATCACTCGCCGATCCAGACACCGGCCGCTGCTCAATGAACCCAACCGTCGAACCGATCCCCGCTAAGCCTGCTTTCCTCTCGCGATAAATAAATCGGACTAGCGACTTTAACGAGCTGTCTCTGCCTCCTCTTCTCTTCTGCTGTCCTCCTCTTTTGCTCCTGGTGGCCTTCGGCTCTCTCTCTCTTTCTCTCTCTCTTTCATTCTCCATTTCGTTCTCTTTTCTTCCGGGGACACAACAAGCACACCGATCCGAGGGGAGTGGAAGAATCGAGATTCAAATGCGAGGGGGGCAAGAAGAAAGACGCCTCAGCAGCAGCCCATTTTTGGGAAATCGCTTGAATGAAATCCTTCGAATCTCTGAACTAATTTCAAGACGATTTATCCAACATCTACGTCAATTTTTTTATTTCTGACATTCTATGCCTTTGCTTCGTATTCATTATGTATCGGTTCTTTGAAACAGGGAACAGACACGTAAAATTTTGAATTTCCGAAAATCACTTCCATTAATTTCACTTTAACTTTAGCTCTCTCTTCCTTGGAGCCACTGCACTTGTTGTCTCTTAATAAATTCATCGGTCCAGATCACCGGTTTAAATCACCAGGTATACAATTCGCTCGCTGCCCGGCGATCGTCGAGGAAATTTTGTTTGTTCAGCTCGGCCTGTTCAGCCGTCAGACGAACTGGTCCGATCGTTCCGCGAACTCTCGTTAAGCTTCACCGTGAAATTTGGCAAGTTCCTCGCCTCGCTGGGTGGATCATCGATCATGCCGTTGATGGACCTTGAACAACAACGCGCGACCGGATCGCCGCCACGGAAGCCTCCGGCGTAAGCGAACCCTGAGAGCTCGTCAAATCGCAATTAGACGGACGATTTAAAAGAAATTTTTCATCGTGCCGCAACGAGACGTGACTAGGATCGAGAACCGAGTAGTTGACGAAGTTCGAACGATCGGGAACGCAGATTCTTCGATTCGTAAGCAGCTTCGATTCTCTCTATCAATCGAGCTATGATTATATCTGACGTGTATTTAACATGTTGTTAATGCTAACGTGTAAATATGCGAATAAACATCCGATGTTTATTTAAACGACTAATTTGCATTTCTCTGATTTATGATTTGATTGATCGTTTATGTCAATAATCTCTTTATATCAAGAACATTTCTCATTTCCCTGATATATCGTACAAATTAGGCACGGTTTTGATTGATCGTTGATTATTGGTACTGGAATTGCTTTACAAACGTGAACTTTTGAAACGAAAGTATTCACGTGAAATCTTCGTGGACTACCAGTATGAACTTCGATTTATGATCACTGTGTGATTAGGTCTATTTGTATGTTTTATCTTCTTCTATCTAAGATAACAGCAATCCATACATATACATGCACTATATATAAAATACATGCATCAATATTTTATATATATGCATTACTGTTACTTCGGAGAATCAAGAAAAAGTTGAATAAATTAATTATGAAATCAATCATCCTGCTAAATCTCCACATGTGTACTGCCAGATTAAGAATTTTTTAACTCTAGAAATACCAACGACTAAAGTATAAAATTTCCAGTAGAGACTTGCTTAAAATAAAAGAAACGGAAAATCTTTACAATACAATAGGGTACACAATTCAGGTATTTTACGAAGAATCTCCTTCAAGTCTTCAAAAACACGCTCTTTTCATATCACAATAAAAATATTCAAATAGTCATTTTGAAGGATGAATGATTAGAACGAAGAGCTAGACGTCCAAATATGTATGATTCAACAAGTACGATCTGTGTACGTAGACAGAACGAAAAGGTTTTAGCGAGTTGACCGGTTCGCAATGGCCCGAGACCAGGCCTTTATTATCGTCGCGCCGATATTATCGGCCACGCGATTTATAAACGATCTAAGCGTAAGCGCGCGTGCGACAGGGGCCAGACCTTTGCGCGGTACAACGCTTACCGTTAGGTGGGTCCGGTCGCTGGACAAATGGCGCGTTGTCTTGCCCTCTCTCGGTTAAATCGTTCGATCGTTTGACATCTCGCTGAAAAAAAAAGCCGTTCCATTCTTGGACATTGCATCCAGCTCACCTTCGAATCCTTTTTTTTTCTCTTCTTTTTACAACAGCTAAGCTGGAAGTTTGTACTGTTGCGTCATGTCGTGGATTTTCAATACTTACTTTAACCACCAAGTTTATTACGCGATCCAACTAATTTCGTTATACGAAGGTTACAAGGTATTTTTATGGCAATCGCTGGCGATCGCTGCCAGGACAAATAAAAGAGATCTATAAACGACTATGAAACCGTGTGCGTAGAAATATGAATGAAGAAGTCGCGTCGGGAGCGAATGAAACGGAAAACAATGAGTCAAGAGAGAAATTTAAAAACAGTAGAAATAGTCACTGTTTCATTTTAATTTAACAAATCTCCCCGTTTTAATTCGTCCACCGCGACAGCAAATAAAATAAAATTGAAACTCCTCGAAAGAAGATGGATTTTTCATCCTCGAGCATGGTAAAGGACAGTAGAAACCGGTGTCTGGTTTGGCAACGCGATCGTCCATTCACCGTTAACCCTCGAGACAGTATTACGGGTTAGGAGAAAACGCGTTAGGAGAAAAAAAAAAAGAAAAAATAAAAGAGAGGAAGAACCGTGGTAAGAGATTCGGTGTGATATTCCCTAAAACCGAGGTCCCTTCGATCGAACACCTCGAAGATCGTTCCCCCTGGTCCCCTCGTCTTTCTCCTATGTTTTCTCTTCTCTTGATATTGAGGCTCGTATCGGTTCGTTCGGTTACCAAACTGGACATAAATTAATCCCGTCAAACGTCCTCGTTCGTTAACCGGACCGGGTCCCGGCGAGTCCCCCGTGCTTCTCTCTCCACGCTCTCCACACCGCTAAGCAAGGTTAATCTTAACTTATAGGCATGGGACTTGCGTAAGCCTGTCTTGTTCTGCCATCCTACCGCTTGGTTCTCATTTCGACCTTTCCTGCTTTCTATCGCGCCGAGTCCGCGTTTCCGATTCGACCCAGCTCGACCTCTCTTTGCCTTGCCAATGATCGACGAAGAAGAATCGAAAGATGAAAGAAAGTGTTAGCATCCCTCAAGTACCTACTGTAGACTACGTCTAGCCTCGTTCATCCCTCGTTTTCCAAACGAATTTACCTCTTGGTGAGAAAGTAATGTGACGAAAAGGTAAATATAAGTTGAACTTGCAAAGACGACAAATAGAGTAAAATCAATTGCACGTAGATATTCAGTTTCGTATCGATCTTCTTTAACACGCTCGTCGTCCGTTTCGGGCTCTCTTGACTATTCAAGAATATTCAAAGCTACAGGAATATTCATTTGCTACGTTGAATTCGTAATCGGAGAGTTCAGAGAAGCTAATCAATGCAAGTTACTCGTCATTGGAAATAGCTTTGTGTCGTATAAATACCACTTTTGTTTTTCGAAATTCTCAGCCGATGGGATAATTTAGTCACTAATCATGTAATTATTACGATGTTACTATCACTAACTGAAGGTTTTCAAAACGAAAGCATGTTCGTAATTAAATGAATTACTTTCTATGAAAAACGACTTGCACGTTGTTTAGATCCGATCCGAATCCTTCGACTGTGGTACAAGTAATTACAAGTTTTGAAAACTAGATTATGCGAAAATACAAAAATATCGAGAATGTATACTAAATGTGTGTGAAAAAAAAATCACACGTATTTATGAATTTCATGGTTGTTGCAATTGACAAGAGAAAAGTACGTCAAAAATTAACACACGAGGATTAAGACTCTGCTTGAATCCGATGCGAAAGTGATGCAACCGGTCGCGGCAGCTCGATTACCATTTTATAACCCAAAGTACGTCTAAGGATGCGTTACCGGTTCTTCACGGGACGAGCCTTATCCGGCGATCAATCGCGATCGCCCTCGATCGATCGATCGATCGATCGATCGTTCGTTCGGTCGCGTCGCCAGACCACTGTCCCCGCTAATGACTCCGCGGATCCTTTAAAAAAAAAAAACCTACCTCCCAGCTCGGCGATTCGCGACTAACGAACACGGCAGACAGTCGGAACGCCACGCAGCCAAATGTGTTTCACTTTTTCCTACCAGCTCGGCTTGCCCAGTCGCCAATACTATTCCACCGATGCTGTCGCGAATTCGTCGTGGTCGCGCCCAAGATCGAACGTCTTCCCCATGGAACGACTGTTTGTCTGTTTGTTAACACATATCCGTCCGGCATTATTTGCACCGCCATTGACCAAATGCCGGCATTTTTTGACACTATTTGTAGAAACGATATGCTCTATATAAAAATAACCTAACTTTTAAAAAGTCATATATTTTTCAGTGAAATTTTGGGAAATGAAATGAAATGAATTTGTATTTATATATACACCTTTATTTTTGATCTTTTTTCTTTCTGAAGTTAAATAAAAATTAAATCCACAAAAAAGTTGAAATGAATTACTGAAAACATACTCGTTATTTTATTAGACTAAGTAAATTATTTTCGAAACTTTAATTTTATCAACAATTAATAGTTCTTCAACGAATGGTAATGTTCCAGTATGAAGGGGAATGTTGCAAAAGTCACATACGTAGCTAGTTCTACTTTTTCTGTTGTGAATTTTACAAACTTTGCAATATTTTTTTTGCGTTTGCACGACGCAACTAAAGCTGAAATCAGTTTTTTCGTAGAATTATCTCTGTTTGGTAAAAATTACGTTTTAATTTATTCGGATTTAATAAAACAACAATCAATTATTTACTGCAATATACAAATGACGAATTTTCGTCATGCGGACGGATATGTGTTAATTACACCATCAGCCATTGTTTTGTTCCGTTTCAGTTTTCGGACGTCTATGAAATAATAGACATCAAGAGATGTATGTTATAGTGCAATATCAAATTCGTTCTCGTATATTGTATTAATTATTCGTTTGGTATCGTAACAATTACAGCAAATATTCGTATAACGAATAAATACTGTACTGTTTTTCTCATTAGATCTTCTTACTACGAAGAGTGTATCTATCCTAAAATGTTACAACGAACAAGGTTCTGGAATGAATTAATTTATTGTTAGATATCCCACCTTATTGCCCGCATGATGCCACAACTACGGAAATATTTTCGCAAGACTGAGAATAGCGAGAAAATTAAATAAAATGAAAAATTCCAAAATTGAATAATTTCAAATCTTAAACCTCTAATATTCAATGATACCAGTTAAGAGTTAATCCTCGAATACAATCATTGTGTTACAGATAGCTGAGAAAATTTTACTCTCTTACATTTTATTAAGGTTACGTTTTTCTTTCAAATTTAATAAACATTGTCGTAATAATTTAAAAAAAAAATAAAGCGGTATGAAAAAGCTACATTACTTATGGATACATCTATACTTTATATTTCATTATATATCCTTCGCGACAAAGATACATAACGAAATCAAATTTAATAAAAAATTGAAAATAATTTCTACGTTTGATCCATTGTTCCAATGATACCAATTAATAACGAGACTCGCCGTAAAGTAAAACACAGTTGTCACTATCTAACAGACTTTTACTCTTCTCTACGCTTTTCTGTGGACAGTAGAGCTGTTTCAATTCACCAATGAAATCCATCCCCGGTGTCAGAGACACACAAGTGCCCTTCGTTAGATCCCCCGTTGCAATCCTCCTCTCCAAAATACCGCAACTATACGACTATAAAACGATACCGCTCCGCTACCGCTAGAGAAAGCATATTGCCGTTATTGTTGAATTAAGCCGCCGACTCGCGAAAGAGGGTGCCTCTTTGAGGGACCCCGTTAGCCACTCGAACTCTCTAACCATGGTCAAACTTCGTGACTTTCACCATCACTATTCTCTCTCTCTCTCTCTCTCTCTCTTCGCTTTGGCATTCCGCGGATTATCGAGAAAATTTCAACCGTGTCTAGAGAGGTATCGCGGCGTTCGCGATTGTCGAGAAAAAGGGAAGGAAATATCGAGAGGAGGGCGAGTCGGTTGGCTCCGACACTTCCATCCCTTCGTGATCGCTGCCACGGCGAATTCCAGCTATTCCGCTAACTCCCTGAGGTTTCGCTACAGCGGGGTGTCTCGCGATTTATGCAAAATGGTGCGCAGCTTCCCGAGGGAGCTTGCCAGCAACGTCGTTCGACCCTCTTCCACGCTCTAACGCTATAACGCGTGCGAGGTTCGTGCCGCGGTAGGCCCCTCGGTACCTAGCCCCCCTCTCTTTCATCCCCCCCCTCGCCCGATTTCTTTTTCCGCGTCGCGTTGGCGAAAGCTCGAGAGAAAGCTCGGATCGGCCCTGCAAGGGTCCCCGTATCTTCCGATCCTATCCACGTACAGGGTGTCGCGTTGTAACTGCTCTGGCAGGCAATACGTTGGGTCGAAGCTGATTTTCAAACTATTTTCAAAAGAAGTAAAAATTCGTTAAGGAAGAAAGCAATATTAAAAGCGTGTGACAAGTACAGTGTCATAAGTTTTTCATCTCAAAGTTCAAGAATTTAACGAGTATACATGAGGCTAATTTTTTTAAATTTCTGAAGCTGACTTGACTTTTTAAGCTCGGAAATTCAATAAATACAACTTGGTTCATTTCGAGCTGGATATATGAATGAATAATGAAGAGGGGGGTTGTTCCATGTGCGTGAACATGCGTGGAATAAATTCCTTTCGCGTGAAATCGAATCTGGAATCTCATCAAGCGCACGTGGCACTCAAGCCAATTCTAATTATTTCGGTATATTAATACAATTCTTCTTGTATATATAACGAAATAAATTCAAGTTTATTCAAACACTTAAATAGAAACAATATCACTCTTCCTTCTTTCGGATTATTTTCACAAACCACCTACAGTTGTACCATCAAACCGCCTACACAGTACACCTACATAACATTCTATACACATCTATCAACAATCTGAACCAATACTCTCTCTGCTCTCCCAGAACGCAATCTCCTCTTATTCCGACTATTCTTGGCCTAAGACTGGCTAGATCTTCTTCGAATCAAATATACGTACGACGACCACGCGTTTCAAAGTCGATCGTCGTCAATGGGGGGGAGGAGAGCAATTGAAGAAACTCGAAGGGACGGGGAATTCGAAATTCACGCAACGTTCGCGCGGCAATGGAAGATCTCGCAGGCGTTTGAAGGGTGTCGGAATAAATAGGCACTTACGAGCCGGATGATCGAGGGACCGTGGATCATTTAATTTAATTACTTGCCGGGGGTTAATAGCAGAGATAAAGGTAGCCACGCTCGTGCTGGATATTATAGAGAGACGCGTTCCACTCTCGCCCCCTTCCCAAATATAAATCGTACTCGTGCACGCGTGCTACTCACGACAAATATACGAGAAGAGAATCCCTCGCTCGAAAGACTATCGTTCTGCTCGATTTCGAACACGGTCTCTCCTCGATTCGTTCGATGACTTGTCATTTGTAAGGACGTGTAGTGGACCGCGACGATGATTATAAGTACACGGGTGTTTTGTACGTTTTAGGATTCAATGTTACAAATTTTTTAACCTTTTCTCGTTGCTACAATATCTATACTGACAGGATTATGACGACAAGCTTCGTCAATATTTGATGCTTCATCGCGGAAATTATTGACTTCTACTTCAAGTTAAACACAAGGAATTGTAGATAAAATAGAAGTATTAATTCAGTACATAAATTGACTATTCTACAGCTATTCTGTGCTTCGTATTTTAATTGGAAATAATTTCGTCAGCGCATTATACGCCACTGCAAAGTAAAAAGTAAAAGTATACATCAGTATCGAAAAATAAATAGAAGAATAGCGAATGTATAATTTGTTTCATTCTTTCACTTTTCATCCCTCTTTACATTTCTATTAGCATATATATATTCTCTCATTTCTGTGCAGATTTCCGATTTTTTTACCACGGACAACGACAAATTTACCAATCGTGTCGCCATTCGAACCAATAGAAACCAAACGACACAATGCACCGCATTGCCAGGCAAGAACGCGTTCAGAAAGTAGCGTAGCGCGAGCCGCGTGTGTCGAGCAGCGGCACATCAGGGTGAATTTAATTTCATAAACCGCAACTGTTGCCACTATCCGGGTTCGAAAGAGGGAGCGCGCGACTAACTGTTACGAGCTCGACCTTCTGCTCTTAATCGAGCACTCTCTTCTTTCCCTTCCCTCTGCTTCGAGATTTCTCGTCACTCGTCTCTTTTTTTCTTTCACACACGTGACAACGGCGAGTGAAAAAATGACGACCGGAAGGAATTGTAAGGCAAGCGCGCGAGAGTAGATCTCGGACACGTGGAGCACGCGGACTCTCGTCGTCCCTCTCCTTGGCTCTTTCTCGGTACACGTTCGGTAATTTCGATGGGCGGCCATATTAACGATATTCCGATGATACGTTGGCTCGTCGAGACGTCGTCGGAGACAGAGGGCGGTGCGGGACGCGCGAGGGGTAGGAGGAGGGGTGGTGGTTCGAGCCGCGGATGTCTCCGGCATTGTATGCAGATGAAGAAGGCAGGGCGACAATGACTCGGGATGTCAGGGCCGAAGACCCGTTCGTTTTCAAACCGAAAAGAAACTCATCCGGCAGGAAAGGTGGCCCTCCTTTGGCTCGTGCTTGCCACCACCTTCGGTGCCCTTCCTCGCCTCCGTTCCTCCTCACCAAACCAGACACGCTCTTATGCACTACGTATCCATACATTAACATGTCATCATCGCGGGGAAACCGAGCCGATCGAGTCATATAGCCTTCCTTCCTTCCTTCCTTTCTTTCTTTCTTTTTTTCTTATTCTTTTTCTTTTATTTCGTTTTTTTATTCGCGCGAATAAACACGACGCCCCCTGCGAGGGAACAGAACCCCTTTTCGAATGTACACGAAAACTTCAATATATCTATGAATAGTGTTTCTCCTTCCCTTTAAAATAAGTTTTGCAAAATTGAAACACCTCGACGTACGTAGGTTAATACTTTTTCTTTTTTATAGAGAAGATCAAGCTGTATATCGATCAATATAGAGGCAATCCTGAAATCTTTAGCTACAAAAATGTTATCATTTCTTTTGACAAACTTGACAAAATTAATAAAAGAAACGATGAAGGAATAAATCGATAATTCTGACGATAGTCGTTTAGGAAACGCGTGACGTCTCCCAGACTTTATTACATGTCAGGGGATTAACAAGGCTTCTTTCACAGCTCCAAAAAACGAAGATATTCAAAGCGGTGATTGTTAATCCTGTATGTATGTATTGTGTATATCGTTTAATACTCTCGTATCATACGTAACCTCCAACCCTGAGAGTCAAGATTTCGCGTAGGCGTGTCGACATGTTTCCTGATTCTTCCCCAAAGATTTGAACGGAAACTCGACTCGGAGGAGATCGGGAAAGTCGCAGAAGAGAAACACCATCGGGAAGACATTGGACGAGAGAGAAGTTGGGTATCGGCGCGCAAGGGGAATTCGAAGCAACGAGGAAAGCCGGTCGATATGACTCGGGGCAGAGGGTTGTCTGGCAGATACACGTAGACGAAGCGCATACGCGAAGGTAGCGGACGCGGGCCGCCGGCGATGACGACGACTGCGGCGACGACGACGACGACGACGACGACTACGACGACTACGACGGTGAGCGAAAAGGTAGAGTGAGACTAGGGACAGGGGCGCGTCGGTGTTGGTGTAGGAAGAGCTGGATTGGTAAACCGGTCACGTAGTGCTCGGCGATGAATGGACCCGGCGAGTCGAGGCCAGAGCCGGGAATTGGCTACTGGGCATACCTCGACCACCTACCCCACTGCGTCAGCTTTAGCCACCCCACGGCAACGTAAAATTACAAAGAGAGAGGTGCTCAAACCCGGGCGCTCCTCGCGCGTTTGGCGTCCATCGTCACGCGAAATTGCCTCGTGTCGCTGCCTTTAACCGTTTCATCGTCTTGGAATTCACCGAGTTTGTACTTTTCATCCCTCTCTCTTTCTCTCATTCTCTGTCTCTCTTTTGTGAAAACGTTTTTTCTTTTTTTTCGAGAATTGGGATAACTTCAAGGTTTAGGTTTCGAATGTTATGGGAAATTGAGAAAAAGTGAAGATTTCTCCCCTAGACGCCATGCAACTTTTACATCGATTGTTCTTTCGAAAAGATGAAAATACACATCTTCGATGTTAAAAATGGATGATTTATATATAAAAAATTTAAATCTATGAAATTGGATTTTCCCGGGTCTTGTACCGAAGTGTTGGAAATTAATAAAAAATTTCTAGAACCTGATAGGCTACGAATAAGTACAAAATAATTCATAGAGCTTCATAAAGCTTCAATGATATTATGCTTTTTCCCAATGATTTTCCTCCACACTTATTTTTTTTTCTTTTTCGAATAAAACATCAAAATATAAGAAAAAAACTAATTTTAAATTAAATTTAAGTTCAAACATGATTTTGTTCAGTATTTCTCGAAAATTATTCATTTCAAATGTTAAAAAGATGTGTATGCAATAAAAGAATTACGAATTTATTTCAGTAGAAAGTGATTTTATCACTGATCAACGATAGAACTGTTCTAGGTCGTTGATCAATTTGTACAGATAAATAATAAAGATAAATAATATCCAACTACGACATACTACTGGAAAATGGACTTGTGCACCAGGTTCTTCAATAACTCACGAGAAAGAGGGTACTACACGTACGCACGCGCCGCTTTTGTTCAAAATGACGACCGACGAAAGGATAACACGGACGTCGCGCGCGTACGTACGTGCAATCAGGATTCCATTTGCGAAATCCTCGAGGGTCTCTGCTCGTTGTCAGACGACCGAAACGATCCTTGGACGAGACGCACCCCCTTATGCAATCCGAATCGAGCCTCTGATCTGCCATAAAGTCATTTCGTAACCCATCCCGAGGGTTAAGTACCCCCGAGTCCCAAGCCCCGAGTTAAGCGCGAAGCCGGCCCGAGCCACCAAGTTTCGCGACACGATCGTTGTTCCTCTTCACTCGTTTCGATTTTGACTTCGATCTAAAACGATCGTTTTCGAAGCGACGAATCGCACACGAATTTACTACGGAACCTACTGGGAAACTGTGTTCGCGCGTAATCAAAAAAAAAAAAAAAAATTCAAGTTGTATTTAAAAGGATGGATCTCTACAGGGTTGTTCAGAAGAATTCTTTTCGCTCGAAATTTTAAATAAATTCCGTTGAGGTAGAGACAAATGTTGCCGTTTATGTGACGACTAAAATTAAAATTTTTCAAAATCACTCGTGCCTCGTTCTGAACAATATATTATTCTCTTTGTAAGTGAAATATTTTTCAAGTATACCAATCTTTTACACATCTGACTTTGTTCGAGGAAGTGAGAACTCCGTCATTTTCTAATCTTTGCGTTTAAAACAAAATTTAAAAAAAAAATGTAAGGCTAACAGTTTACGCGTCTCAGAAAATTGTGACTTTTCGTTTAATAATTACCAATGAAAAAAAAAAAAACATTGGAAAAATTTCTCAATTCTTTTAACAGCTTAGCACCTTGTTAAATTTTTTCAAATTCCATCCCTTCGAAAACGAAGTTTCAAAACACACAAAAAAAAAAGAAAAGAGAAACATTACTCCTTCTTTTCGATTTATTTCTCCATGTAATTTAAACTCGTTTCGATTCCGAAGGTCAGACTAGCTCTCTCGGGCGACGACTCGACGTGGCTCCGATAAATTTGCCGGGGCAAAAATTCCACGAGAGCGAAAGACCGAAGAGAAACGAGGCGAACAGAAGCAAGGGAAAGAAGGCTGACACTTGCGCCCGGGATTAAAAAATAAAAGCTCGTTATAAATCAAACGGCTTGTCAACACCAACAGCGACGACTGTGGCGGAGAAGCGTATCGCGCGCGCGTTTCGTTCGCGAGCAGGCGAAAACCCTTTCGTTAATTGCGCATCGCAGATGCTGACTCTGCCCGTTGCTGCCCGCTCTTTTATGAGCCATTCTCTTTCCCTCGACTCGCCGACGAACGACCCTAGAAAAAAGGCGAGCTTCTTCCTCCGAAAGCTGCGAAAACGTGCCCTCTCTTTCTCACACACACACACACACTCTCTCTGTCTCTCACGTCGATTACGACGTCGTCATGCTCGTCATCTCGCAGGTTCGCAGACTCCACAAACACTCGCACACTCGCAACCTAGGTAGAGAGAAACGAACATAAAATAGACAGTTTACATAAAATAATGTATTTATTGTAATACCCCACTTCGCTACAGCGATTAACATTGATTTTAACACAACTTATACCGTAAATTCTATTGTAATTATGCAATTTTCCACACTGACACGATGTCTGGCTGCGACAGGGCTCTGGAACGATCGCTTGCAGCAGGACGATACGAGACAAATCTGTAAGCTGCAACATCACAAGCAAAACCCACTTAATGTCATACGTTCGCCAACAAATTGTCCAAAATCCGGATTTGGACGTACCGATACGACCGGGCCGGGATATGCAATGTAGCAATGTAGTTTAACAAGGTTAACACCTTCCCCACGCGTCTATCATTGCCTTTGAAAATGCACTTGTCCTTTCGACTGTAACGACTTTTCGCTTATTTATTCTCGTTTCAGTTATTTTTTTTTCATCGTTTAAATACTCGAGAATTAGGTCTATATATACTAGGTCTATTACAAGTTCACATTACATGTGAGATAAAATACGAGACCCAAAATTTATTAACTCTCAAAAGTGAGAACACTCTCGTTTAAAGTTTTACACAAGTTTCAGGAGTAAGATTTAGGAAATGAAAAAAAATGAGAACTGTCTTTGTTATTTTTCATGTGTATAGTCGGCAATAATATAATATCGTTGCTCCGATGATCTAAGGGCGCTAGAAGGGTTAAATAAAATTAATTAAAGTAATCAAAATAAAATCAAACAGAGTATTAATTTATCTCTCCCGTCTAGGTTTAATTTAACTTTGATTATTACATTAAATTATATTAAACTCTAACTACTTTAATTATTAAAGTGAAATAGCTTCAATTGTTAAGTTAAATATCAGTTCTCTGTTTAGTCTCAACTCGCGAGTTCTTTTATCGAGTCGTCGACCACGGGGGCGAATGAAATTCCGCGCAGAATCGACCAGCTACGAGTTTGAGATCGCCTTCCGGGGGTCCCGGAACGGTGCCCGGGTATCTTTAAGCAGAGATCTCTTCTTCTCGGCGAAAGCCAAGCAAGGAGCAGCAAAAGGGACGAAGAGGAGAGGCCAAGGAAACGTTATTAATTGGCTACACGATAAAACAGTGTTAGTCCCCATTCGCTGTCCTTCGCCGGACCCCCCCCTGGCTACTTCTTAAGATATGGAGCCACGCGACTGCGAGGCAAGGATACGCACACGCGTGTCCACGTACCCGCGCCTCCGCGCCGCGTACATGCGTATAAGTATATCTCTGTGTCGTGTGTAAGTATGCCGCGCGCGAGAAGAGGAAAGCGGATGAAGAACGATCGGCCGATTTCGATATCCGTGTAACGCGTATTTCGCAGTCGAATTGAAATTTTCTGAATCGAACTATTTATTTCTCGTGTCCTCGTAATTAGTCTCTGAGGCTGCAATGAGTAAAGAACTTCGACGAAGAACACATAAATGTATTTGTAGTTCGAACTCGTCAAACGAAATCGTAATTTTCCACGTTACCGTGAATACTTACGAAACCCTCTCAGTTTAGTAGTTTCATTAGTATTCGCTTGGGCGAAGTGTGGCTCTTTTTTTTCTAATTTTCGAAAATTTTTCTTGATGACCACGACGATGTGTACATTACAATTTTTTATTTAACCGAAATTGTGCGTCAGTAAGTATTCACGATAACACGAAACGTCTTTAGAGGGATGCTTTTCACTACTGTACGACCTACGTTTTTCAGGAAAAAAAAAAAATCGTTCCATCGTTACCGTCACTTGAAGTTTTTCAATATCATGAATTCGAATATCTCGATCGAAGTAGAAGTCAAATTTTCGCTTATACATCTACATCAAGATCTACAAGATGTTCAAAACTTTCGAGAGGCTCGAAGACTAACGAAGACATTCAAGAGCTTTGAGACATCGAGGTGCTTCATAACCCCGTCACTGACAATGAAACACCCATCCCCACTTGATGCAACATGATCGATCTCGAATTGAGAGAAATAAACGACTCGCGCGCGACGAAAGTCTCGAAACTCGCCTGCGATTCCGCGCTACTTCTCGCGCCGCTGTGCTTTCCGTGACCGGCGCGAAATTCCTTCGATGCGCGGGAGAATATTTCAATTTATAGGTCACTAATTAAGTGGTAGAGCGGAATGGCGCGCAAGCTAATTAAATTTGGCGCAGCGTGGCCGTGAGAGGCGGAAAGAAACGCGAAAATACGAAAGTGATTCCACCCCCTGTCCCACTTTTCTCTCTCTCTCTCACTCTCTCTCTCACTCACTCTCTCACTCTCTCACTCTCTCTCTCACACACACACACACACATACACTCTCTCATCCTCTCTCTTGCTCTCTTCCTTTCTTTCGCTTTCCGTCCGTCCGCGTGGTTAGCACGCGTTCGTTTTTTGCTCGTTTCTTGCTTGCAACGCAAATGCCTCGGACTCGCTTCCTCCTCTCGGCTCTCTCTTCTTCTGCGCCGATTCACCTCTCCGTGGTTCTCTCGCTCCTTCTCGATTTCTCTACTACCTGGAGAGGGATCGGGCGGGCTCCTTTGCGTCGCTCGTTACACAGACTTCGGTGTCGATGGGGTATATATATCGCGTGTGTTTCGCGTTTCATACCCCTATCTCCTTGTTTTGCTCTCCTCTCTCTTTCCTCGATACGCGTCGCAGGTTTCTCCCCCTTTCCGTCCATCGACTCACTCTCCTACTCGTTTTCTTGTTTCTTTTATTTTTTCTTTTTTTTTACAATCGCTGTGCGTGCATGTCGGCCGTTGTTGCCATCGACGTCGTCGTCGTCGTCGTCGTCGTTGTTGTTGCTGTCGTTGTTGTTGGCTGTTGCTGTTGTCCCCTTCCATGGACAAGGGAGCGAGCGTATGAGCGCCTATAGGCCATAAGGGCTAACAAGGCGATTACTCATGCCTCCCATAAGAAGAAGTTACAAGCGGGTTCGAAGGTTTATTGCGGCAAATGGCGAAATTTGTACCTTGCTAACGATCGACCGTCTTTTTTTGCTCCTCCGGATCCTGTGCCCTCCCCCCCGCCTTCCTTCACCACCGACCTGTCCTCTCTCGGCGTACCCACACCCCCGTGTGTGTCCATGGGTTCCGGACTCGACGACTATACAACACTGGGCCCCGGCTCTAGTCGACTCGATGGTAATAATTAACGAATCGCAACGAGTTGATCCACGATCTCGCGACTGCCGATTACCCTTCTCGCTGTTTGAATCGTAAATCCGCTAGCGGGCACCGAGAACGCTTCTTTCTCAACCTTTCTTCGTTACGACAACCCCCTGTGTCTTCCTGTACAAGGATCTTTCGTTCCTCCCTCGAGTCGCAGAAATATTTCTATGCTTTTAATATATTTTCGAAGCAATCGATGAATGACCGGGTCCATTCCACCGAGAGTGGATAAGGCGAGGACAATTTGAATCGTAAAATTCGAGATACTCGCAGAACATGTGTGAAACTAAAAAATATTATCGTATCATCTATATAGGTATGGAAAATTTAAAATGGAATTTAAACCGTGTAAAGAAAATTTAAACTTGTCTACGTGATATTGGTACATACACGCACATATATATATATATGAGAATAAACTTTCTATTCGTCGTTCTCGCGAATTATCGAGTGCTTCTCCTGTTACTTATCTTTCAAATTTTCCTTCTGCAATTATCCTTACAAATTGCTTCTTAGATTATCTTTTCTCGTGGATTCGAATGGACCCAGTATCTATCGTAAATTACGGCCAATCAACATCCTCGTTAATGCAAATTTTGAAACTCTCGCCGTACGAAGACAGTTAAAAATTGTGCAATTTCATTTCAAAATGATTCTTTCTCTAAAAATCAATAATGGTTCGTCCCGGTGAACGAGAAGAAAAGAGATGAAAAAATAGAGAGAAATAAGAAAAGGAAAGAATGACTGCGTCTTACCTCGAATCCGAGGAGAACGAGGGCGGTCCGAGGGATCCGGTAGATCGCGCGTCGCAATCGGCGGACCGCTCGTTCTGGACGTCCCAAGTGCCGCGAGGAGCGTCGAAAATCGGATCCCGGGGGACGACCGCGATGATGCTCGGTCCACAAGCCAGGGATCCACGCGGGACGATCGACCGTCGACGATCCACGAGGGCAGGAAACTGCAATTTGGTAAAGTGGTGCCTTAGAGAGGTCGAAGTCGCGGGGGCCCTTCTCGGCCCGTCTTCTTCTCCCTTCCTTTCTCACTCACTCACTCACTCACTCTCTCTCTCTCTCTCTCTCTCACTCTCGACTGGCCCCACGGGCAGCCCAAGCTCTAATTAGATTTTAAGTGAGAAATTGAGCCTGCCGGCAATTTTAAGGAAGCCGAACGCGCCGCCTTGATTAATATCATTATGCATGTTCGCTCGTTACATAGTCTCGTGGTCCCGGTAGGAATTCGCGGATCCTCAGAGAATCGGCCGCAAAAATTTCCAGCCAGAGAACCGACCGACCAACCGACCGACCGACCGCCGCCGCCGCCGCTGCTCGTCGTGTCTCCTCGATGACGCGATACAGATTAACGATCCAGTTGCGCGCATTTTTTTCCATTAATTTATTCGCCAGCCGAGAGAGCCAGCGGAGAGGAGCTCATCTCAGGGTCGCGCGCAGCCGCGTGATTGTATTTTTCTCGAGATACACGGGCCGATAATCAGACACAGCGGTGTTTAATGCCGCGCTAACGACGTTTCTTGCCGTGACTAATGACTTCGATCGCGCTATCGAACGCACGCTCCTTCCGCGCGGAATTACGGAAAAAGTAATGCGACTGGCGTGTGTATAAGTCCTCGCGCGTTACTAGATCTCCGGTTTTCCTCTCCACGCTGCTGTACAACACCACCTTGACTTGGTCAACCGTTTTGGTCACAGTTTCTCCTCCCATCAGCTGCCAGCCAGCCAGCTAGCGCGCAATTAACGTAATCCGATCGATTACACTTGCGTGGTTAGATAATAGCCTAGATTGGAATTATTAGGACATTAGCGACACTAAGTGGTCGACCCGATAATGAACGCTCGCCTCCATTAATTTGCATTGCGCGTTGCGCGGAAAAGACGTTCCGCTGCGAGCGTGTGTGCGTGTATTAATGTATCATATATACGAAACCGATTCATTTTACAATATTAATTATACCGGAACTTTCGATAATTGCGTCGAGAAAAAAGAAGGAAAGAAAGAGAGAAAAAATGTCGAGACCATTATGCAAACAATATGAAGCGTTATGCAAACAGAAATGTAAATAAACGTTGATCTCTTCCAAGTTCGTTAACGATCGACTCGGGGCAATTTTGTTTTATTACCGATATTAATTGGCCGATTATTACATATCTGGCTGTGCCAAATCGGTGGAACTCGCGCATTTCAATGAATTAACCTTTGGACAATGACGAAGGGCTTGCTCGTCTAATCTAATTCTCTACTTTTAAATTTGTTGGAATGATGTTTAATAGATTCCATGCTAAATTCATGTTTCTAACTATCCGCCACTCTGACACGATTGTCGCGATATATTATTATTCAGAGATGAGCACTGATGAAAAATTTTATTAATAATATATTAGAACGGTGCTGTATACACCAATACAGCTACTGATATAATATTAATATAAATTATAATTTAAATTAGCAGAATAATTACGCTCTGCGCGCTCACGGTTTGCGGTGACATTGACTTGATGTAATAACTTTACGAGGTTCGAGTCTACATGTAACAGAAGAGAAATGCACGTCCGTCGTATCGTTGAAGAAACAGTATTTCACTTTTCCTCCAATAATTATATGCCAGATTATTTTAAAAGCTAAACGTTCAACAAAAGAAACGTCCAATATGAAAATTTATTTTAAAGTACGTGAAGGAAGAAGTATGACGATCATCATCAAATTTTGTATATCATCGTCGTTATTAGACTGCGAATATTCACGCAATTTTATATTTCCACAAAGGTAATTAAAATTATCGTGGAATCTGGGCAATTATGAAGTATCATAAGGAACATTATTATTTTATTAATTTTATATTTTATTATAATTATAAGGAACATTATTATTTTATTTCTTACGTGTTTTATTATTTAAAATATATTTTTGCCCGCGTTACGTGCATCGTGTGCGCATTTCCATCTCCAAATTCATACATAAAAATCCGCTGTCTAATTATTATGCGACACATTATCTGTAATTTTTCCGCAACCGCGGGAAATTACCCAAAGTGTTCGTACGCGTATAAAATCGTCCAAAGGCTCGATAAATCCATGAGGGAACCGAAACCTATATATTTCACAGCGTTGGTCCAACGATGCAGGGTTTCTTTTCTGCCGAGAGCGTAAACGGAGAACCGCATCCTCCAGTTCTTCCCAAGTTGGAAAATCAGCTCTCCGCAATTCGCTCGAATCTCTCGCTGGTATTTCCGTTACCAGCCACGGGAGCCTATTAATCTTCGCGGCCGAGGAAAACGCGACGTTATTAATTTAAATCGCCGCGACGAAGAACCCGCGTCGTAAATAAAGCTCTCTCCACCGCCACGAGAGGATGAAAAATCTTCTCTCCTAGAGGCCAGAGCGACTGAAGCACGCGGCCTTGCCGATTCTCCGCTCTTACGAGGCGCAAAGTATCGTTTGAGCCGATGTTAGGTTCACCATCAATAGCATACATTGCACGTAAAGCCGTAGATGGCTTTGGTAATTTTAGATTCAGAATATTTAAATCTGTTTGGTACTTTAACATTTTTCGCGATTAAAATTATTTAAATTGTTATATATTTATCTAATGTCGAAGAATATCTCAAATTTGAAGTTGCGGAAAATATCTCATCAGCATATGCGCGCGAATTCTTCGTTCAATTTTGTGCTAAACTGTGCCTTCTTAAAATGTCACGAAATCATTTTAAATAAAAAGGAGTGAAATATAATATAAGACTCCGAGGACTGTAGCGGGAATAAATGGAAAATTAAGTGATTTGAAACCATAAATTGTCGCGATCTTCCATCTCGAACGACGTCAATGAAGAATTAACCATTAAAAAAATTCTGGCTACTTTTTCCTTTCATTACACATATACTCCCACAATTCTCCGAGAATTCGTAAATTGAACGAAACGAAAAATTCCAAGATTGGATAAACGTATCGCACACTTCACGAGCAGAAACTAAGTCTAATAAACCAGAACTCTTTTCCGCGAACTTCAGTGGAATTTGACCTTGCGGTCAAACACGAGCGGATTCATCAACCCTCCCCAGCAAACGCAATCCTTCAACGTATATATACGCGTATACGTGACGTTCTCGAGGTGCCGTTGGAGACAGAACAGCAAGTTGACATAAGGATGCAAAGCGACGGTTGGGACGCGACATGCCCGCAAACGGTCATCCTGGACCGTTTCACGAGGACGAACTCGATTCAAAAACTGGATCTCGACGTGCGTACTGGACGAGAGGAGTCAAACCGGCGCGCGATTCCCTTCCGGAGGGAAACATAATGGCCAGATAGAAACTAGAACGCTTGGAAACGCAACGAAACGAAACTAGTAAAACGAAGCGCGAGAAAGGGAGAAGCGGCGAGGAAGGAAGATGAATACATATATATATATATATATATGTATATGTATATGTATATATATATATATATATGTACACACGCACGACGACACGGGAAGCAAAGCCGCGATAAAGCAGCACAAGACGAGCGAGCAGGCAGGGGGTCGTCCGGTCGCGAAATCTCGAATCGATAACAAGACAAATTACGCGGGTACTGCTATAATTAAAGTTGCCGTGGATGCGCGTCGGCAGACAGCGGACCGGCGATATCTTGGATCGCGCAGAATCCCACGAATCGAGAGTCTCCGACTCGCGTCCGCGTCTCGTCGTTACGATTGCCAGGACAAGCGACCACCGTTCTCTCTCTCTCTCTCTCTCTCTCTTTCTTCCTCTCTCTCTCTATCTTTATCTCGCCGGGGCTTCCCCGCGAAACGAATGAATAGTAAGCAAGGGATAGTAAGCGACGGTAGTATCGGTGTTGCGAGGCTGGTATCAAGTCATCAGCAGGAAGAGAGAGAGAGAGAGAGAGAGAGAGGATGTTCTCGTCCGATGATAAATGACACGTTGAAACGTGGTAGGTAGCACCGAGGCCGATACGGCGCGAAACTTCCTCCCCGCTGGGGTAACAGCCAGTCCCGAGGAAGAAACGTGCAAAAAAGAAACGCGCGGTAGAAAAAAAACACGAGCGAAAAACATCGAGAACTGGTCAATGAGCGGCCACGATCTATCAGAGAGATCGCGGACGGGCTTCTTTCTGCGTCACGCGTGCATTAAAGAAATTTAAGGCAAACGTCTGTGACGATCGATTCGGGAGAAGTAGGTTAAAAAACTTTTCATCAACAGATGATGCTAAAGTGGATTTTGGTTGAAAATATGTATCGGACAGAACGCGTGTGAGCTTTCGTTTAGATGTAGATGTGACGACACTGCGATGCAAGATTCGATATAAATTATCCCCCAAACCTGAGAATTTCAATTTCAACTTCCTCGCGCCGCTGGGGACGAACACAGCCAGCTGGAGGAAACAACTTGCGGAGACACGGGTAAGAAGAGCGATCGAAACACGGTTGAAGAAAAAACACACACGAGCGAGCGAGAACTGGCCAAAGCGCTCCGCGGTCTTGTGCTTGGCAGTAGCGAGCCGGATGACCAACGACAGCAGCAGCAGTAGCAGCAGCAACAAGCAACAACAGTAACCATCCAGTTGGCAGTGAGAATCCTGCGAGCACTCTCGCGAGTCCCGAAGGCTAGAACTCCTAGAGAATTCAAGCAAAACCGGTCCAGTCGGATCCGGAGCACCCGCTGGTCAGTCCAGGCTGCCTACTATCCACTCTACTACCTGGTCTCTCGTTTCTTTCTCCCTCTCGCGAGAAAACACGTCTCTACGCTCTAGGCCTAACCTACTCTCTCTCTCTCTCTCTCTCTCTCTCTCTTTCCGTGTCCGATCTCTTCTCGAAAAAAATTCTCCGTCGCGAAACTGCGCAAATACGAAACTATTGGTAAAAGAACGAGAGAACTGAAACGGGAGAACGGGACAGAGGAGTTTCGATGGAGAGGGACACTTGCGAGCGGACTACTCGCAGCAGCTGAAAATCGAAGACCTCGAGAAGCGCGCGGTGTTGCGTGTGCGCGACGTTCAAGTATCGAACGGCACGCGGTAACGTACATTGCAAAACACCCGACTACGCGTGCAGGAGGAAAAAGAAAGAAAAAGTCGAACGTGCGGACGACGATGACGCGATTAGGATGGAACGTAGTCGTCGTCGTCGTCGTCGTCGTCGTCGTCGTCGTAGCCGCGTTGCTCGGTCACGCCTATGACGAATCACCTAAGGACACCACCTGCCTTGCGTCTTTCTCTTTTTTCGTTCCTTCGAAGGCGAGAGAGGTTCGTTCAGTTTTGCTCGGGAGAGACCGGTACGGACCGGCGGATGACGACAAAGAGTACGCGGCCACCGGGTCTCGCGTTGACCCACCACGACCCTTCCTTCTTCTCCTCGCCATCGATCCGTCACCATTAAATTCCATCAGTGAAAAGCTGTCCAAACGTCGAGAGCGTGCGGATCAGGCTCGTTTGATCTGGAGCCGAGCGATTTCGCGCCAGCTGACTGATGTTCCGCGGGGAGGGATAAAATAGATCTTTTTTGTTGTATTACACGGTACTGGAAGGGGGGGGGATTGTTGGACTGTTCGAAACCGAAAAGATTAAGCAGATTATTCCAGGAAATTCCACCCCTTGTAAACTACCCCCTTTGACTGGCTCTAATCGTAATTGCGTGGATTTTGCAGTGAAAAAGGGACTAGTCCAACTTTATGGATTAAAAGATACGATCTTCCACTTGGTTTAAAAAGAAGGAGTTACTTTCAAGTAATAAATATGATACTTCTCCGGCACATCATTACAAATTTAAATCTTGATCAACTAAAAACCAGCAACCCTTCAATTGTACGAATTTACCCCTTTAATTTATTCCTTTTTATTTGTACTTTTTGTTACCTTCCGATCAAGGAGCATATATCTACCATCTTTTACGCAAATTAAATTGAAAACGTTGTTGTGATAAATCAAACTAAATCAACTTAAATTATCGTTTCTCGCGAATTTCGCCCCGGCGTGACAATCGGCGATTATTTACGAAGTTTCGCGAAATCGTTTGGAAATCCTACACCCACGTGCGTCGTTTCCCTCAGCATAAACGTCGGGGGAATATCGTATACGCACGGGGGTTTTACGATAATCGCGAAGTCGCTGTAAAACTCCGGCGACTTCGAGAGCAGTATCGTTACGCGTATCGCTTTACAGCACCGACACGATCGAGCAGCAGCGGCGGTTATCGTCTCACCTTCACCGCGAAGAAGAAAAGGGGTGCAAGATTCGCAGATCCTGGTCCCGGTGACAATTCCGACATTTATCACGATGTCTTAATAACTCGGCCAACTTTACGTTTATCTCGCGCGCGAATCGATTACCATCTGGTTATTTTATTCTCGTTCGCGGATAACACAGAATCATCTGACTACGAAGTTACGAAGTATAATAGGGAGCTGAAAAGTTGGTAATCGGGATGTTAAAGTGTACGGAACACTTTAAAATGTCTTTTTTTTCTTTGTCAAATTTCGCTTGAAACTCAAGTTCGAGTAAACATTGCGAAATAGAGATCGCATTCGGTTTTGAACGTATGGACGTGACTCGCGAAAAGATACATACACGTCTTCAACGTTACGTTTTTTTTTTCTTTTTTAGTATAGTTTTTGATACGTATTTTTCAGGAAATCGCCAGGGGTACGATTTTGCAGCATGACGAATTTCTATTTTTCTAACGTTTCATTGTGTAATTACGTCTAGTAGTTGTTGAAATGATATAAAATGTTATGTTCGACATACACTCCGGCTCAAGAATAACATATTATAATATTATAATATATACAATATTAATTTTATTTTAACATTCAATATTTAGATAATTAGATATGCAGATAATTATATTATAGATTTATTCGTAGATTATATTGTACGTCATGGTCACTGTAGATAATTTATTGTAGAAAAATTTTAAGTCGCATCCCTTCTTGCCTAATTTTGACGTACACTTCTGCTTAAAGATATTACAACATTTATTTCACTTTGAACATTTACTTTTAACATTTATTGTAGATAACGAAATTTTTGAGTCGCATATAATTCCTTCTTTTCCCAATTTTGAAATCAATATTTGTTCCAAAACTTCTGGACACGTGATCCTATTTTTCTAATGACGCATTATAATGATCTTAACAACGTCCAACAGTTGTCAAAAAGAGACACGGAATATCATGCTCGACTTCCTGCTCAAAAATATTAGAACAATTATTTTTAGCATTCAATATCTATTACAGATAACAAAACTTCTTCAGTCGCGTATGATTCCTAATTTTCCCAATTTTTGAAATAAATCTAAGTAGCGTATATTGACACGTGAGCACGTAAAAATAGAAAGAAGAATACTTGAAGAGAAGTATTCGATTGTGCGTGAATTCAAATGTCTCTGAAATCGCGTGACCATTAACTTTTCGATCATTAAACATTACGCGTTAATGATCCCAGTTATTGTCAACGAATAGAATAGAACAGGATAAATTCGCGGTGATCGACTGGTCCCGGGTGGGTGCACGACGAACGAAGCAATGGCACGTACCCGTGGCTGTTCGATACGAACGAAATTCGAAAAGGATCGTGCCCAGCGAACATGCTCGAAGGATTACGTATCCCTCGGTGGCTCACCTTCGGCATATTCTGGCCCCGGCTTCTTCCTACTCTCGGGTCCGTGGGCTTCGTCACCGGCACAGACTCGGCCGAGGCTTGTGCGTGAAAGTTCACGTGCCGTCTCTAAACGCGCCAACGAAGCCTCCTCCTCCTCTCTCTCCTCCTCTCGTTCCTTTCCGCCGAGTCTCTCTCGACCGCGCCCTGCCTCCGACCTTTTTCCAACTTCGGTCTTCGGTCTCCCGAAGGGTTCTCGAATTCCTCGATTCTCGATCCTCCTCGAACGAAACTCTCACAGTGTCTCAACGATCAAGGTCGCGCGAACGGAACACATCTCCCGGTTTCGGATGGAAAAGAAGGACGACAGACGTCGACGCAAAGCACGCGTAAGTCGATTGCGGAAGAAGAGATCGACTCGAGTGATCGAAACGAAGGGAAAGGTGAAACAGGAAAGAGAAAGAGAAACAGAGAGAAAAGAAAAAGATCGGTTGGGTTTGTCCGGCTAGCGTGCACGACCGCCAGTTTTCCAGTTTCGTCCGCGCGAGCCTGGTTACATTCCCCGAGATCTTAACGAGACGTAATTATACGGCGAAAGGTACGAGGCGACGGATGCCTTCGGAATATAGCTACTAACACGATAATTGGCGCTATTACCGCTCGAAACGTCGTATTTAACGGCTAAACGCCGTTCGCCTGCTGATCGCCCGAAGAATGATCCTCCCCCCTCCTATTGATTGATTGATACGCGCGAATTCTTCTTCTTCTCGTTTCTACGCCTGTTTTCCTCGCGCATCGCCGAATCTCCCCGGTTCCTGTTTCGTCCCGTTCAAAGGACGAAATCGTTCTTCCGCGCCCGTCGATCACGCAAATGATGTTTTCTCTTCTACTTTGCTTCGAAGCGAGTAAACGATGTAACTCCCGAAAGTATTCGTAGCTTATTATATATAGTCTTTAGAGTGCTTTATCACATTAGAATTATCATAGTTACATCGATCGAATTTTAGACGATTCTGAAAATTCGTACAGACGTACAGTTATGATCCACCGTACGACTCAAACAAACAGTGATAGTATCTTTAACTTGCAATCACACATTAGCATGGATTATTTTATTTTCGCAAAATTTGTATTTCAGGAAGATAATCTCAGAAAAGTACTCTCTCTCTCTCTCTCTCTCTCTCTCTCTCTCTCTCTCTCTACGTGTATGCTACTCTAACTAGACACCTGTTTGCAACAAATACCTCGTAATCTCTGCACGCTTCTGTTTTCAGATTAATTTCGAATTTTGCAAATATAATTCGTGACCATTACTCGTGTGTCCCGTTGTACACGATACAATAAAGTCTCAAAATGTTCCTGTAACTCCCACGAAGACAAGTGTCTAATAAACGTGTAATCGGCAAAGCTTATAATCACGACAGCCAAGTTAATGAAATCCTGAAAGTGTTTTACGCGACACGTAACACGATATATTTATATATACGTCAAAGTTTGCCAGGGTAAATACGGCGAATACATACTTTCCGTGAGCCACGGTGAAAACGCACGGGGTCGGTAAAGAAACGCGTGTATCTACACTAGGGTCCGTTGCTCGCTGTGTGAAGCGTCGTAATCCTGTAAGCGCACCCCTTATTACGCTCCGCGTGGCCCATTGTCGCCCGATCTTAACTTCTACGGATTATAAACTGTTTTCTCGTCGGGCATTAACGTTTTTGCTGCGAGTTTTCCATCCACAGCGGCGGCTTCTGTCGGCTCGAGTGCCCGCGAGTCCGGTCTCCCGCTGCGCGTGGCCTCGCTCCCGTTTCGCAGATCGCAAACACGAGAAACCCTCTCGTCTCGATCGAGAGAGCTTGGAAAACGACGAATGGTGAACGTTGAACGCGTTCGAAAAACCGCCATCGAAATCTCGCCAACGAGATCTTCGTCAAACTGTGCGTCTCCTACGCGTCGCACGATGATCTAAGAGGAGTTCACAGCTTCGGCACAGCTCGCTAAAGATTCAGCTCACAAAGGAGAAAAACTGGAAACGCGTTCGTAGTTTCGAAGAGAAATAACGCGTCGCAATTTCTCATTGTCGTGACTCGATACACAAACGTATAAATAAAAGTTAATCAAAGCACTCTGCGGCTTTTTAGTGTTTCAATCCATCACAGTGGAAATTTCTATTCTAATTGATTTGAAACGAAACTGTCCCTTATTCCCGAAATTCTGCGGCTCGAGAATTCTGTACGACTCGATATGCTTACGTGGCACCGGAAGGGAACGTATCGAAAAATATATATTCACACAAGAAAGATATCAATTATCTAAGGTAAGAAAATCTTCGATTCACGAACGTCGAGCACGTGACGAATTTTCTCGATTTGAGATACGTATTGGACACACAAACGTTGAAACGTTTGAACGAGTACTCGGTAAAACAGAGAAAGTGGCATTGAAATTGACCAGTGATACGCTGGGCACGTTTGTTCGCCCGGTGGATAATCTTAAAAAAAGAAAGCGTTAATAAATAATCGCGAGCGGGGAGGGGGGTGGAAAAGGCTTATCGCGCGACACCGTGAAAAAAAAAAAAAAATTCACCGGCAAACCGAGGACGATATCTTTCGCCTTTTGGAGGAACGGTTGGGCCGATGCCCAACGGATAAACGCGGCGGATTCATAATTCCTCTTTCTCTTTTCCCTGCAGGCGCGGGAGCGTACCATCGTGTAATTAATGAACACCGTGTAGAATAGGGAGAGTTATTGCACGCTTACGGGCGGCGGGCGCGACGTTCTTTTATGAAAGGGCCCCCGAGATTGAAATCGTGCCCGCGGATGCGCGCCGCTCCCACGCGGAATTTATGCCCCGTTGCCATAAAACCGGAGAAAGGAACGCGTCACTGGACACATGTCGCGCCACCGGTCTTCCGAATTCGACGCAACAACCGTCGCCTGGTATTTATCACCCGCCCGCGAAATAAATCTTGGCCCCGTTTTCCCTTTATTTTTTTTTTTTTTTTTTTTTTTTTTTTCATTCGCGATTTGTATGTCATACCTCGAGGGCGGTAAAAAAATTTTTTAAGGTCGAACTACTCAAGTTCGTTCGAAGCTCGTTGAAATAAAATCAAACGATACTCTGGCTCTAAAATAATTTCGATAATTTTCTTTCTCGTATCTTTCTCATCGAGGTTCCGTGATTTCACGAAATTTCAAGAAATTTCAAGTATCTGTAATATTAGACGATAGATTGGAATTCCGAACGTGATTAACGAGACGGAACCTAAATGGTTTGTTTCCTGTGGATATTTTATATATATTTCTGCGTATTCTATACATTTCTAAACTTTGAAAAAAAAAAAAAAATCACTTCACACTACAAATATAAGTAATCCAATGACAAACGACATCCACTTAATAGTTTTCGAGATTCAGTTTTCCAGAAGGAACTTGTGACCTGTCCACAACCAGAACGACTGTGTAACGACGTAACAAAGGGAGCTTTCCATCTAACGACATCTATTTTCTAGCAACTAAAAAACAAACTTATCGTCACGATGACGTCGATTAATCGTAAATTCGCGGGGAAAAAACGTGAAAATACACGTGCCACGAGATCGTCGGAGTAGTACAATATACCTGTGTGCTGGCACACGTAACCGCACGTTTCACGGTGTATCACGGTGGTAAGGTTCAAGGCGAACTTCTGATAACTCGGACAAAGACGTTCAGCAGAAAATAATAAAAAAAAGAGGGGAAAAAAGAACATACGACGCAGTAAAGATCAATGCGGAAAGAAGAGAGCAAAAAAAGGTCGGGAACGCGAACTTCGACGTGAACTTTTCCACGGTAAGTATGGCCGACGATAGCGACCGTCACACGGTCGACGAGCAAGCGCGGATAGGCGCGAGCATAGAAGTCTCGCGAAGGGGAGAGGAGAGCTTCCTCAAGAGGAAGAGATAGAGATAGAGAACGGTATAACGCGAGCCACGAACAAAAGCGAAAAACCAGGGGTGAAGAGGCTCTGGTGGCGTTTCTCTGGAATCTCCTACTCTCGTTTCTCTCCTCCTTCTATCGTCCTGCCGAAACATCGCGTCTCTTTTCTCGCCTAATACGACCGGACAGCAATGCAGACTCGTCCCCGCATTGCACGCGTCTGACCGCTAATTCCACGTGTTTCTTTTTTTTTCTTCTTCCTCTTTTTTTTTCTTTTTTCTTCACCCCCCAGCCCAGTGTTGTTCTTACCCTCGTCGACTTTCTCTCTCTCTCTTTCTTTCTTTCTTCTGTTTCTACATTGCTAGCTTTCCCTCCTCTTGCCATCGCCGCCCATTTTCACAGGGCGATCGCGGCTCTCGCCCTTCGCACCGAGATCTCTCTGCCGAACCAACCGTCGCGTCGGCCCGAGCCTGGAATTGGATTTCGCAGGAAAGACTTTTTTTGCGAGATCCTTCCCATCTGCCTGGCACACGCTTCCGTGTCTCGCCGTTTACCAAAATATACGAGAGACGAGAGAGCAACAGGGGATAGGGAAAAAATCAAATTCCTCTCGACTATAATCTGCCCTTACAAAAGGAAAATCCGACGCGTGCCACGGCGTGCATTCGTTTCTCGAGATGTCGCCGTTTCAAGTTCCTAGCGCCAATTCGTTTTTTTTTTTTTTTTTTTTGGAAATGTTTCCTGTGTTCTTTTCAATATGTTTTCCTTCGTTACGCGAAAACACTTCTCATGTAAAAATGCGACTTTCGTATAAAAGAATAAGCTATCTTTGGTAAATTAAAAATATCACAGAATTCAATTTCGTCCGTCGTTTTACATCAGACGAAAGATGAATTACAAGTGTACAAGCAGATTGATAAAAGTAGAAAATAAAACGAAATTTTCTCTGCCCAGTTGCGCGTGAAATGATTTTCTCGAAATTTCTTCGATCGATGCATGAACATACGAATTTTTTTGAAATTCCGACATCCAAAACACGTCAGATACGTCTCGAGGAGAATTCCACGCGAGATGAGAGTACTCGAAACCTAATCCTCGCATTGGAAGAATGCAAATTACATGACGGACATACTCATCTCGAACAGACCATCACGAACGATACACATCGTCGATAACTCGATTCTCGGATCGAGCTTCCGACCGTGGAGACAAAACGAGACGATTTCTAGCGTATCCAACCACTGAATTACACTCGATCGGTAAGATAAAAACAACCAGTTTCTCAAAAGTGGCCTCTAGAATTGGCAAGCTCGCGCTTTTTCCTCGCGAATTCTACGAAGGCCATGGAACGACAATCATTCCTCGATAACGATCTAATTCGGGTTTGGCGTTGGCTCGAGGTTTCGGTCACGAACCCGATAGCCTCGTCGATCGTCCAATGGATCCGCAAGAAGAGTGAAACAAAAATTTTGTGGCACAAAATGAACGAAACTGCGTATATACAGATTCATTCGAGATATATTACGCTTGTCGAGTAGCAAACAGGAGACAATTTTTCTCGACGAGTTACTCGCTACGATTATTTATAAGTATAATCTTAAATTCCTTTTACAAGTATAATCATAAATCGAGGCATTTACAAGTATAATCAAAAATCAACGACACTGTCAGCATTGAAACGGGACAAAAAAAAAAGAAAAAGCACATTAGCAGTCGACAGTCAATAATTAGATTATTGAAGATTTAAGTCAGTCTGAAAAATCTACGCGCGAATCTGCGAATTTTAAACATTTCAGAGGAAAACAACGATTTTCAAACGATTTTACAGGCATTAATTTGTTTATGTATAAATTCCGGCGAAATTCTGTTTCTATATCTTTTCACTGGAAGATGTAAATAAAGTGGAATAAGAAATCACGAAATTTGCTATGTTTCCACGGGTACATTAAAATGTATCTTTATTATCATAATAATTGTAATCAGAATGTATACTTTATTCACTTTACCGTACGTGTAATAATCGTATGTAATCGTCTGTTTCCAGTCAATATTTCAAAAACGATCCAACTTCGAATGTATGTAGATTTCTGTGAATGTTTGCAAATACACTGGCTTGCAAAATTAAAGAACCGCTTAATTTTCGATGAAAAATTGTTTGTACTCAACTTATTATAGTTTCATGAAAAACGATTTGTACAACATTCCGCCGGGGCTCGTTTAAAAGCGCAAAGCCACCCCCCCCCCTCTCCCTACAATACTTGTACATCCAGATGAGAAACTGAAGTTACTATCTCAAAAAAAAAAAAAAAGAAAAAAAAATTCCAAAAAATTTTCACAAATTCGAACATCTCTGACAAAAAATTCACAGATTCGAAGTATACCAAACCATCTAAACCTTGACGTACGATTCTTTCTCATCGCATGTTTAACTCCCTGAGCGTTTATTTCGTAGACAACCTAAGATCATCTACTTAAAACAATTAATTCACTTATTAGAAACGATTCAGACGAATACCTTCCCCTACCCTCAAATCTTCAGAAAAAGAAAAAAAAAATATGAGAAGAAGATCGCGTTGCTAATCTCGAAAAATCGTGTCCGTGGAAAAGATATCGAGTCGAAAGCGGTAATCGGCGAAACGTTCGGGGAAACCGTGGCAATTAAAGAGGGAGGGAGGGGTGCGACATCGATAGGATCCCGACACGGGGCCAGAACCGACAACGTCCTCTGAATACGTAACGCGGCGAGAGCCAAAGCCAGCGAGAGAGAGAGAGAGAGAGAGAAGCGTATCGGTCGCATCGAGCGCGTCGCTGTGTACTAAATGCCAGGGGCCATCGAGCTGCGCAGTTTCCCCGCAGGTAAATATTTCGACGACGGTTCGGTTGGCGTGGAACGACGGTCGTTAAATTTGTCAACGGGCCCGTGGCCGGAATTCGTGGATGCGGCAATCCCCTTCGGGGGCCGAGCATCCAGCGGAGAGAGCACCGATGGGCTTCGCTTCCGCTCCGCGATGCTCTAGTTTATCGCGCCACCCGGTACGTTCTCTAGTAGCTAGCCTGATAGCGCCGTTCCGCCGATTCTCTCTCTCTCTCTCTCTCTCTGTCCCCCTTTTTCGCTCCTTCTCGTTCGCTCTCTTCTCCATCCTCGAAATTTGCATCGCATTTACATCCGATTGCGGCGCAACGCGGGCTGAAAGTAGCCCGACAGTGTCTAACTCTCTGTGTATCTCTCCGTCCTCTTCGTTCTCTTTCCCCGTTCCCATGTGTTGGTCGCGAATCGAACGCGCCCTGAAGGGCACCTGCCCTCCTCCTCCACCCCCCTTCGAGGGTCAGGGACGCTGTGGTCGCGTCTGCGAATCGACCGTTATTGCTCAGGGTAGGTGGTCACCGCGATACTCTAACCCGATCGATCGTGTTTTCTACGATGGAGGATGTCTAACAACACCACAACTGATGGTTTAAGAAAGACCGCTGTTGTCACCTAATACCACAACTCCTACACCAACTGCATAATCTAGAGTCGATCACCGTTGGTTTCCATTTAAAAGCCGACTTGGAAAGAGAATTAACCAATCTCCTCCAGACACACGATGATAGCTGCAAGAACGTTAAATCACACAGCGGTTTTTTGGTCGTTCTTCGCGTGCGTCAGTTTGAGAAACAAAGTAACGCAAACGCGTTATTGATCGTTACGATATAGATTTGAGTTTCGATAGTGTGGCATCGTCATGCCTTGATGTAACCGCGAAGAATGCAATCGCGCTGTTTTGTAAAAACTATAGAAACTCTTAGAGAAGCTCCTTCGGTTACGTGCCTATATTTATGCACGTGGTTGAAAGTTCAATTGAAAGGAAAGTAAGCTTCGACATATGGTGCTGTAACTGAAACCTAGCGCATTGTAAACTGAGAATCGCGACCAAAGGCTGTGGCTGCACTGTTCGACACGAAATTTGAACAGCGGAATGGCACTAAAACGGCACTAAAAATTCTATTCGTCGACAAAGAAACTTCCCAAACTTCGCGTTCGCGTCTCAGGCGAGCTGAAGAAAGTACTCGCGAAAATTCAACCTACCAAAAGATTCGAGAGCCTATTTTGCCAGTTGTACTCGGCCCCTGGTTGTCTCTAGCGACAACTAGGTGATATATTCGACTGGTGAACCCCACGTCACGTCGCTGAACGACGCCCACTCGGCGAATCGAGCATTCCTCGGGATTTCCGAACGAGCTCCCAAGGTAAACCGAGAAGAGTCAGGGTCATAGGTGCTGTTACGTCGGAATTGAACATTATTTTCAGCGAGTGTCGGCCACTTAACTCGCGCCGGCCTGCGGGTGTGCGCGTACATGTGCGTGTCACAGGTCCTATTATCGCGGCCACTTGGTGCCCGGACGCTCGCAGCCGAGTCTGTACGAGTCTGCCTGCTAAAGTTCGCGCCGCGAGCGTTCGACCCATTTCGTCTTCCACCGGAGATAAGCTGTAACGAATTCGCGACGAAAACCGTGTCGATCCGTGGCGTTATTGCTACCACTTGGGCTTATACAGAGAGAGAGAGAGAGAGAGCGGCCGATCCTGCGGGATCCGAACCGGTTACAGACTTTACCAAGATCGAATCCAATTCCGATTAGCTCTGCTGACCATTCACCACGGTTTCCGATTTCTCGTTAGCGAGAACCACCAGCACCCTCGTTCGTTTCTTGACCCTTGCGCGCCCGCGCGATATAAAGTTTCCTTCCGCGTTTACTCGACGACGAGCTCGTCGAAGATGGGGAAGGAATTTCACACTTCCGCGAATTCAACGGCACGCGGAAAAATCGCGATTTTACGAGTGACAAGATGATGTTTCGATACGGTACATATCTGGCGCTAGAAAATACTCCGAAAGCATTTATTCGAAACATTTTGAGAAACTCTTTCAACCAGTATAGTTGAAAACGAACGACAGCATCAATTTAATTCGCGCGACGATACAAGACGAAGATTTAAATTTATTAATAAAAATGAATCAGTGACAATTTAATCAATAATTAATAATTGCACATCAAAATGGCCAACTTATAATCTTTAATCGAAATTCGTGCAGGTGCAAGATTTCTATGTAAATAAAAGCTTGTGTTCTTTTCTTTCATCATTTATGACACTTCGATTTTGCTGATGCAAATTTTATTATGTGCTTCGATCGGTAGTCCCGGTGTTGAAAACAGCGTCGTTCTCCTTGATATCTTTCACTTGACTCAACGGTACAGTTTCGCATTCTTTCGAGGGTACTTCCCCTCGCGCGATCGTGAAACAAATAAATCGAACCTCGTTCGATTGTCCTGTAAAGCAGCGGAGAGCCAAGATCGACGAATAAACACGGTTTTACGAGCGAAGACACGATCGCGAAGAACGGGAAGAAGAAACAGCGAGTTCGATCGAACGAGGAACGAAACTCGCGATTACTATCTGGTAGTATCGACTTGGATCGCGCGGTTAGTCGACACCTTCTCCTTGACATTTTCCTTCGACACCTACGGACAGCGAGGTTGCCTCGCGGAATCCAGTCGTCGAACGAAACGACGCACAACGAAGAGACGAGCCGCGAAAGGTGAGCGACGAGATCAACTCTTGGCAGCCGAGGGTGGTCACACAATCAACGGACAACGAAGAAAGAAATAAAGAAAGAGAAAAGAAGAGAGAAAGGAAGGAAGGAAGGCAAGTCGAGAAAGCACGCCGCGGCGCGTCCGCTCGATCGGAGCATCGATAAAATTGAGAATGCACGCGGTCTCCCGGGTTTTAATGAATGAACGTCTCGTGGATGCGGCAAGGGGGCAGAGGCTGGAGTAGGGAGGGGTGCTGCTGCGCACGGAGAGAAGAACGAACGAACCACTCTGGATGGCAGAGAGTGGCGAGGGCAGAGAAGGGGGCCGCGCCGCCACCACACGTTGGTACGCGCGCGGAGAAACACACTGGAACGCGCGCGCGCCCGCCTCTGCTTCGCACAGAGAAAAGCATAGAGAGAGAGAGAGAGAGAGAGAGAGAAAGAGAGAGAGAGAAAGAGAGAGAGAGAGAAACAGGCGTTTGTGTAACCGGCGGTGTAGTACTGTAGCCGGAACGGATAGCTCTCGCCCGGCGTTCCGTACAGATCTACATAATGTTTATTATGCTAACCTAGGCCAACGCGCTTGCATCAACAAGTGTTATATTATCATTCAAATAAAATGTTTTAATCTGCATACGTTTTATCGGCCTCCCGCGGGCATGCGGACTGTGCCAACGGCACGAGACACGCGTTCCACGCCGGACCAGACACGCGCTCGCACCACTACCACCATCACACCACCCCCCTCCTCAAGCTTCAACCCCTTCCAAGCTAGAGAACGCAAGCCACGCAAGGCACAGCAGCTTTTCGTCCTTTTAAACTTTCCGCCGTGTCGTATCACCTATTTCGTCCTTTCCCTATTTTCAGGGAAATACTGGACCGACAACGAGCGCGCGACCGTATTATAAATTCATTCCGGGGACCCGAGCCGATCGAAAGTCGATCCCGGGAACGCGCGGCTGCAAATTTTCTCGCGTGTTCGAAAGCTCGAATCAAATTACTCGTTCGCGAATGCGTCGTAGATTCGATTGCCTGCAAATGTTGCGCGCGTACCGGCCACGCCACCGATAAATATACTCGCCGATTCAATTACCGTCGACGAGCCACTCTCTCTGTTCTTCCGTTCGGAAAACACCTCGAACACAGTGTGTGTGTGTGCGCGCGCGCGCGTGCGTGCGTAGAGAAGATTTACGTCGACTGCATCAGAAAAAGAGCACAATACACGCGATAAAACGCCGACCATTCGAAAAAAGAGGTAATGCTTTCGCGTAAAACGGCATAATCCAGCGGTTAATATCGGTCTCTCGAGGGTAGAGACGTGTGAATCTGTTTAGCGAGCGCACGCACGAAAAACGATCGTCGCGACGCCGACGATGGACGTGCACGTAGGCTCTTCTCTGGTGCCGTGGTTGTGCATCACGTGAGCGGAAAGGGGCCGAGAGGAGGAGGATCCCGTGGAAAAAAAAAAGAAGAAAAAAAAAGTGTGGCCGATCGAGGCGCGCGCGTTCGCGTTCGCCGCGTTGAAAGCGTGACGGCACGAATTCCAGTCGACGCCAATCCCTGTGACGTGTAATGGAATTAAACGTCCGCGTTCTTGTCGCCGACGGTCGAGCTTTATGAGGCAAATATAAAACGGGTGGATAAGTACCGCTGGGAACCGAGGAGTTTGCGATCGAGAGACGTTAAGTGACGAGAGTCGCAAGACCCTATCTTATCATCCAGCGTTTTCAATCATTTGGTCGACGCACGTGTTTCATTTTCATTTCATTGTTGTTCGAATAATTGAAGATCACCGATCATTTGAGATAATTGCTCGACCTAATCTCTTCGAATGCTTGAAATTACCATGTCTAATTGTAAGAATTTAAATACTGAATATATATTCTACGACGTACGATATATGATAATAAGTTCTCCTCTTTGAATCTCGAGCAAATGTGAATCGATAATTTTATTGTACGTGCTGATTTACTTATTAGAGATTCAAAGAGGATAACACAAGGATGACTCATTACATGCTCCTTGTTTAGTATTAAAATTTTAGGCTTCCGGCAATTTCATCGAGACAGTCACGATCGATTGCCAACGGCGCAAAAAGAAGAAACGTCGAAACTTGAGAGAAAATCCAGATAACCATTGAATTGATCATCTAACATTCGATTCGTGAGAGAAGAGAACAAACGAGGTCGTAAAAAAATTACTATACCTCCATGAGAAGTGTAACCGCGGATAACGGCTGATGTAATCGAATGAATAACAAATGGGCGAATAATAATGACATGCGAAAATCAGCCAACACGATATTTCATTTTAAGACAATTGAATATCTGAAAAACAAAGCGACAAAAGTTCAATCTTTCCATTCTTGACTTGTCTTCGAGAACGAAATCATTGAATTTTTCTTTTTTTCTGTCAATATTGAATTAGTGTAGCCCTCAATCACTGTTAGGTAATTAAAATACTTACTAACTCAATCGAATTGAAATACTCCATCTACAGACAAAGAACGAGGAACAGCTTAGACTCAAGACGAAGACTCAATGAAATAAAACACCAAAAAATGACTAGATGAAAATTAAATCTTTCAAGAATAGCGAATACTTTGACTACTAAATTATTCTGTTCCTCGTATTCAACTCAGCTCAGTGAATCAGCTTTCATTCCGTCCATTTTGGTGCATAATTTTTACTACAAATTGAGTAAACAAAAATCGATCGAATTTCTTTTTCTCTCCCTCGATATATTCAGGTCGTTCGCGCGAACGTGGGTGAAATATCTTTTCGCGGCACCTGTGTCTTCGTTGTTCAACAACGCAAATAAATTAACCGGCGCATTAGCATAATTAGATTCAATATTTGCAACTTGTCACGCCATTGGTATCATTCACGCGAGAGTTGGCACAGATCTGTTCGACAAACCGTAGATCGCAAAGTAGGTGTGAAGGGGAGGGATGAATTTGGCAATGTCCCTTTCGAGCGGCGAGAAAACAACGTGAGCTACCGCGGAGGAAACAGAGAGTGGCGAGAGAATGATCCGACTGGTCGACGGCCAGGAATTAAAAACTGAACATCGTCGAAGACCAGCGAAAAACGTTTTCTCGAAAAACGTCGAACGAAAGGCAAGATAAACAACGAATGAAGAGAAGAAAAAAGAAAAAAGACCAAGGAACTGGCCTTGAAATCGCGACGTTGCGCGTCACAGGCGAACGTATTTACAAGTAACGTGATTGATGACGATGACGTTGAATGTACAGCGTTATGAATTTTCCGTGACAAGAAAGGAAAAAAGAAAGAAAAGTTTCGGGGGACACGATCGTGTCAGCGATCGCGCGAGCAATTACGCGATTCGTCGCGAGGCTTCGCGGTTGCAGATGTTTTCGGCTTAGTCAGTAGATCGGTGGTGGACGTTTGCCCTCAATTAACTTCATAAGTGAGTAAGGAGGCGTGCGGCCGGCCGAGCGACCGCGTATTTTGCGCGTACACGCGCGAATCCGACGCGACCGCGAACGCACCGTGGGCGAACGATTCGAGGACGATCGGGAAATCTCGGGGCTCGTTTTACCGCGCGAGAGACCGAGAGAGTGAAAGAACGAATGATCGAAATGGTCGAAAAAGCAGATGGACGAACGAACACGAGTGCCAGAGATGAACGACGAGAGATCTGTCACTCAACAAACCTAACTTGCAACAAGCGTCAAACGCACGTGCCTCGAAGCACTTATGGTGCAACGTCGAAGAATTTTTGACTGGACAATGTTTTTTCTCTATACGCGATTATAACGCGAGCTCACCTGACGAGCAACCGTTTAATGATCACGCGAAAAATAAGAACATGCTTCTTCATCGTAAGTGCGAACGAACGCTTGAAGGATTTTTCTTCCGATAATAAACGCAACAGTTCACGAGTGTAATTATAAGTGTAATGAACGCAACAGTTTATAAGCACATTATATTATATGTTTTTATTAAGGAAATTAAGTTTGAAATATTTCTGAAAGCGAGATGTGTAATCACTCTAAAAGCAATAACTCCCTAAATCGAAAAACAAAGGGGCAAGCAACTATGAGGAAATGACGAAGCAGAGAAAAGCACCGGCGAAGCGCTATTTATGAAATTCGCTTTCGAATTTTACTGTCGTTGGCCCTTTTTATCAGGGGAAGACGAGTATAATTTGTTTCTCGTCGTCTCCCAAATTGAGACGAAACTTTTCTCAGAAATCGATTCGATAGTTCGAAGAAACGTAACAATACATCTTTTCCCCAATATCCTTTTTCCAACTAATTTTCAAGACATACTCTAAATTAACCAGCAGGTACAACTTCTGAATCACATTAGGACGTACGTATCAACTCCAAAACAGTCTCGAAAAAACTAAAAATCGGATCGAATCATGATCATCATCAGCTACCTAAACGCGAGCCTCGTTTCTCACTCTTCGATTCTTCGATTGTGCCCTACGGTCTCGATCGGCGTGCTCTCGCTGTGTAAAAACAGCGTCATCCGTAGGATCAGCGGCTCAGAGACACTCTCGCGGAGTCACGCCTACGCGCGCTGTTTGCCCGCTCGCGAGCAAACGATCGCGACAGATAGAGAGAGAGAGAAAGCGAGCGGAAAGAGAAAGAGAAAGAAAAAGAGAGAACCGACGAGGAAAACGAGGAAACGAGAGAGGAGAAGAGAAGAGAATCGCGACGTTTACGCGATGCCTCTAAGCCTGTACCAGAGAGGAGAGCGAGAGACTGTACGCGCGAGCCGTACAGGTGTACGTTTCGTACGAATGCGCGCGTAGGCTCGTTTACTTAGCCAATGCCATACCTGAGTTATTTATCTGTCTTTTGCCCGGCAGCGCCAACCGAGAATGCCTCTATATACGAGGCAACACTCCTAGCGAGCTATGCGCGTGGGTCCGGAGTTGTTCAAGGCCTACCTGCTTGCTTACTTGCTTGCTTGCTTGCTTGCTTGCGTTTGCTTCGACGCGCGATCGCTTCTCCGCCTCTCTTTCTCTCTCTTTTTCTCTCTCTCTCTCTTTCACACACTCTTGTCGTCCGTTTCGCTCCTTGTTCTAGCCGCTACGCAATATCATGACACGCGTCGTGAGAAAAATTGTCGGAAACGGAAAGGCTGGGCAGCTCTCCCTTCTCGACTCGCCCGTCTTTTCGGTGTCGAAACCGTTCCCGGTGACTCGCGGCACGACTCCGATCAGGGGAGAGGATTCGCCACGTGAAGAAAATCGCGTAAACTCCGCGTGCGTTTCGAATTAGAACGACACGCGGGTCGGAAAAACGCTCACGAAACATGATCGAACCTACGACGACGACGACTTGCGTCCTCGCTCCTCGAGGACAAGAAGGACCGAGAGGAGGTGGAGGAGAGACGCGGAGGAATGAAACGTGTTGGGCGTCGAACGGAGGCCATGGAGAGGAAATCGTGGCTGGTGAAACGTCGGTCGCGAGAGGTGTGGGTATACCTAAAGGATGGACGAGGCTCGTACGTGGCTCGACGAGCTGTCCGTAGCCGGATTGTCGAGTGACGTCAGCGCACCGGAAATGGAATGTAGGTAGCTGTGCTTATTAAGCTTCGCTGGCTGGCCGCGCGGTGGAAGAGACGAGCCGCGGGGTACGAGCACACGCAGCAGAGAAAGAGAAAGAGACGGAAAGGAAGAGGCAAACGCCACTCGGCTGACACTCGCCAACAAGAGAGAGAGAGAGAGAGAGAGAGAGAGAGAAGCAAGAGGTTCAATTGTTTCCTCCGCACACGCGTGCCGCGAGTGCCGCGTGTCGTCGACGTCGCGTCGTCGTTCCTTCTCGCCCGTGCACGCTCTCTCGATGAACACGAACGTAAAAGCTCTCTGTATACCTACGTCCGCTCCGTAGACGAACGCGAACGACAAAATCGGCGAGATCGGACCGCGACACCGACACTGGCACGTCCGGGACCAACGACCATCGAGAATCATGGAACAACGACGACCAAACCGGCGGAGGTGCCATCACCTCCGGAGACAACGACGATCGCTACTTACACGTTTCTACTGTGGGCATTGGCTATTAAATCAATGCGCGCCGCTGTCACGATCTGTTCACGCCTCGTTAATGCGTTCGTGGAATCGGTACCTGTTCAGTCACCCGATTACGAGACGGCAACGCGTCGTAAATTAAACGCGTAATTGCGTTTAGAGTTGATTACCGTGATCGGCAGAACGCTTTTCTTTCTAATCCTATCCACGAGAACGAGAATGAGAACGAGAATGAGAACGAGAACGAGAACGGGAACGAGAATGAGAACGAGAACGAGAACGAGAATGAGAATGAGAACGAGAACGAGAGCCGACGCGACGACGACAGCACGAGCACCAACGACGAAGCGGGCCAGGGAGACACGACCGAGGATCTCGTGAAAGGTGTTTCCAGGTGTACGATTTTACAGTGTGTTCCGGTTAAGGTCGCGCGTTACGCGCAAGCACACCTCGAAAGGCCAGCCCTCAGAGAGCAGCTTGTCCCTGCACTTTTATCTCGCTCGACTGTTAAACCAACGATCAACGCAGCAACAACGCCGTGTGCACGCGTTGGCAATACGCGCGCGCAAGTCGAGGAATGCCAACCGGCCGATTAGTCTGGCGCCGTAATTCATCCAAGCGAGAAAAAAACCTGTCGGGAAGAACCCACCGGCCGCCGCCGTTTCAGACACGGATCTGGGAAAGTTAATTTCGGTCGCGACGATTCGACGATTTTGTCCAACATTTTCGTGCCGGGATTCGCCGCGACAACTCGATCGACCAACTCTCCTCTCTCTCTAATCCCGTGGCCTTATCGAACGCGACGAACGGTAACGGCAAATCGCCGGTTTGGCACGTACGCACGGATCGCGCGAACCGGTGTTGTACGCAGACGTCACGGTACGCCTATAACGATAATTTCGATAGGTGTGAACGAAACGGCTGCGGCGAAGGGTTGCTGAACCGAGTAGAACCGAGCAGAACCGAGCAGAACCGACGGGTGGAGGGACGAAGAGGATAGAGCAAGATCTCCGAGAGCGCATGTCTTGTCATTCCGAAGGGGGTAGCACCACGACGCCTGCGCTTCTCTCTGCCACTCTCTTCCAGTTTTCCTGCCTTCGTCTCTCTCTTCAACGTATCTCTCTCCGTCCCGCTCTGACGAGAGGGGGCCACCCTTTTCCACCTCCCCTTGTGAGGTCGGAGTTTCTCCTCCATCTCCACCGTCCTCCACCTTACTTTCCGTTTCTTTTCCAGCTTTTTTTCCCCTCTCCTTGATTCACCGCGATTCCCCTTCGTCCCTCCCTCTTCCACTCTGTTTACCTCGCCGTCTTCCTGCTTCCTTCGCCTATCCTGGCTCCGTGCCTCCATCGCGACGCGTCGCGTCCGTGTCTGCACCGTGTCGTTACGAATCGGTCCCTCCTCCCCTCCCTCACACATTTTTGGTCACGTCACGGTTTCACCCCCTTTAGAAGCGGCACTCATTATTCGCGCGTGTCACGCACCGACGAGAGGTGAAACCATCCGACGACGATTTCCTACGCGACACCTGGTTTTTTCGCGCGCCTTTTCCATCACTCCTTTCGCGGCGTTCCAATCTCTTCTATTGTTTTCTTTTTTTTCTTTTTTCTGTCTTCCTGCGCACCACCATCCACGACGTAGAGGAATGTTACGCAAACCGATGGGTTAACACAGAGATTAATCGCGGCGCGATCTCGTTAGGAGGACAGATCGAGAGATCCACGACAACGACGACGACGACGACGACGACGACCGGTTTGGCCGACTCTCTGTTCGTTATGTCATCTCCACCTGGCAAAAATTCTGTCGCCTGGTTTTACGTCTCAGAGAGATCCTAGAGACGATAGAGAAACGCCGTGCTTCGACAGGATCGAAACCTGTTCTTAAAATTGATTTAACGGTTGTCCGCCGTTCCAGGCTCGTCTCACCTTTCGAGTTTCCCTCGAAACACCGGAACAAAGAATTTGTCGCCTCGAGGAAAGAACGAACAGTCACACCACCGTTGTGTATCCCTGCACAAGATAATTAATCGCGGGAAATCGTTTGGCCACTGGGAAATTCAGAGAAAAAAAAAATTGGCAACGCTGCGCAAACACGATTCAACTTTTTGCTGAACGAACTGCTCTAGGAGTAAAAATACCTATCCCGAAAGAAATGTTGACCTTGCATATTTAATTTCAATCTACCAAACGATCTACCACGATGAAATTTCAAGTTTCGTTGAATTTTTCTCGTCAACTTACGCTGCTGGTTATGCGCGATTAACCCCTTGCTTTGCGATTTTCTTTTCAACTTTAAGGAATTACGTTATGTGTAATTTTCACGTATCGATTAAATTTAAAATCTGAATCGAAATCTCGCAAGTTTGCAATTTACTTTTCCCTTTAAATCGAGACCTTGCACTCGATGTCACAAGTCCAGAGATTAAACACTGGAGCTTCTTCCATCAGAGACGTTAAAGTAAAAAAGAAAATTTTTTATGATACAATGAAGTACACAAACTTTTATTTATGTATTTTAAGAATCATTCAAGTCTTCAAAATACACTGTTCTATATCTAATAATGAAAATATTCAAATGGTCCAATTTTGACCATTTTGGTAGTTCTAGTGTTAAAAGCGATTCGCACCTTTGAAGAAACAACAAGAGACACCGAGCAACTACTCGACCTGTCGTCGAAGGAACCGGAAACGCGTGTCCGTCGGAACGTCAAATCGATATCTGTCCAGGCCTATTTTCTCTCTCGCACACAGAAACGTCTCACGTGTTCTACGTGGCCCGTTCATTCCACTATCGATCGATCGATCGTTTTCAGTATGCTGTCTCGCGTTCGCGCACGTCTGTCCCGAATCGCAGAGAGGATCATTATAGCTCTCGAGCGAGAGTGTCGGTAAATCTGCCAAACGACCAACTGGTTTGTCTACGCGAGAACGCTGGATTGCTACTTGTCCGAAGGGCTATCGACGATCGCCCGCGTCCGATTATTAATATTACCATGCGGCTGCGCCAACGCCACGCTCGAGTAGCTGAAAGATCGTAACGCGACACCTTTCAGCAACACCTCCCCGATGCGCGCGAGATTTATTCCGTCGTCCTGGCAGCCACTGCGCCACCGAGGACGTAACACGCGCGCGCGAATGAAGAGGAAACCAGGAGGACACGCTGCTTCGCGAAACGGGAAACGCGTAACTGGACTGAGATTTACGAGACGACTGATCAGGCGCTCCCGTCGCCATTGAACGTCGCGCGTTTAACCCTAATCCAGTGTACGACCGCTTTTGCCTGTGTGTGTGTTTTCGTTTAACTGTTCGACGACGATTATAGTCAGCTCCGATTATTAAGGTGACACTTGATTACCAAATCGTCAAAGTTAATTTGTAATTTTTTTCTCTCGGAGTAATTTATAGCAGATTTACAATGCTATATTTTTAGGGGGATTTCCCTGAGACGATTTTTACACTCTAGCCGTCGGAATTCGTAATTAAATCTTTCGGTAGCATTTGCTGACTTTTGTTATTTCGTTCGGTTTCGCAGTCGTGTCGAAGGGTATAAATTCCACGTAAAATGAATCCGATTAAAATTCGCATTACAATTCGAAAAAAAAAAAAAAATTAAAAAAATAAATGCAAATTTCGAGTTATCAGTTCGTGACAATGCTCCTCGAGCAATTATGAAAATCTTATTCATTTATTTTCATTTATTTTCATTTATTTTCATAATTTGGCCGATAAAGAGCAATTATGTCACTCCTCTTGATTCACGTGTGCCGTATTTTATAAACGAGCCTCCTTATTTATTTATTTATTTATTTATTCCAATTTATACAGGACAAGCCCATTAAAATACCCGCAAGAAAAAAAAATAGATACAGTAGCAAACTTATTATAAACTCCCTCTATATCTATCGCTGCGAATACAATCGAACGGGCGTTGATGCTATTTTAATACACCGAATGTCTAATTCCGTCCCCGAGAACTGTTTTTCGCCTTTTCTGCGAGGCGTGCCTATCATTTTGCGAGCTGAGTCTCCTATTGAAAATTACAATAGGCAACATCTTGCGTCTGCAACAACGTTTCGAACTTGTCGAACATCATAATGATACGGTTTGCTTAATTCTCGAACCTACACAATACCGTCGTGTTATTCGTCTCACTGAGCTACAGAAACTCACGTTAGATCACTGAAGTTGGAGTATTTAATTCCATTCCGGAAAGGTTACGAAAAATTCGATAACTTCAGATCCTGAATTGTTGCGACTCTCATTACCCAATGACGACAACAATCCTTGAATACAAAAATTTCAGATCACTGACGAGCTTTGCCCGTTTCGTTTCATTCGACGTTTTACTGCACGTTCTATGGATAGCGGCGATAATAAAAATCAATTAAATCAAGCAATTTAGCCGTAAATTATTACGACCCCCAATGGTCCAATAATACCGGTCGAAAATTAACGATATCTCTTCTTATCAGCGGTCTCCAATGTTCGATAAAATTTCGATCGTATATCCCCCTCTTCCCCCACTCTCGCCGATATTCGTCGAAATCGCCCAGCTGTGCAAAGTGGTTCAACGTGGCGACGACGGTTTCCCGAGACGAAGGAAAACGTTGCGCAACGCTTGCACGAGGCAGCAGATCGGATGATCTCTCCGTGGATCCACCGGGGAATCCACGATTCCAATCGAGAACGACGACTCGCGTCCGCGAGAAAAAATTGAACCTACCTCCAATTATTTCGCCAGCCGATTGGAACCGAGTGGAGGCTGCGAGCCGATTTCAAGTATAACTTCGTCGTTAAAAGCGAACCCACCCACCCCCTCCCACCTCGGTGCAATTATAGAATCTCATTTCCACCGCGCTGGCAATCGAAATTTCGCCGATATTGAGAGCGTCGAATTAATGGGACGCGCCATCGAGCGCCGAGAAGAAAGAACCAAGGGACACTATCCCCCCCTCCGCTGCTCTGGAATCGAGATACTTTTTGCAAAAAGCTCGTGATTACTACTGTCTCGAGAGTTTTCATTGCGGATGATCTTCGACGATTGTCTATCGATCGAAATTTACCTTAAGAAACGTTGTTAGTAACAAACGTAGAAATCAAACGTAGTTTCCATTATGCGAAATCACGGATCGTCTCGAGTCATTCGAGATTCATTTTTATAGACGTTCTCATCTACGAAGAAGAGAGAGGAGAAATAAGAAGAATGACCGTGAAGTTTCCTTTTTCTTTCTTTCGAAAATTTCATTCGGCTGAGATTCCCGTGTTTCATCGCACCAGTTCGATTTCATTTATTCGACAGGCGCGAGAGCCGTTTCTGTAACACGTAACAGATCGATCACGCGGAACGCAAACAGAGAACGCGACGAATCGTAAAACGCGAACGTCCGCAAATCACCGAGCAACAAGGATAATCTCTGACGATCGCCTAACGGACGGAAAATAGCTGTGTTTTTTAAGAAGCGAGTGTTTCGGTATTCGCGGCGCGTAGATTCGACGACTGGACGATCGCGTGCTGAAAATCAATCTCTTCGTTTTCCACGGCGCAGTTACGAGTCAGTGAGACGTAATGCAGAGAAAATCACCGGTCAAAGAGGATCAGAGTCGCTTCTACGTGTCGATCGGTTCTTTTTCTCCGATAATTATTCACTTGTCGCCAACGCCTATCCCCGCGATGATTAATAGTTACGCGTGCTCGTTTCATTATCCCGGTTAATCATCGAAACAAGCCACAGGACGATAATTTCGATGCGAGTCGCTTGGTTGCACTTTCGCAATCGAAGAGCAATTCCTCTACCCGCCAAGCTGATTCGAGTTTCACCGCGCGAATTGCACGAGTAACGCCGAATAATAAAAATGGCACACCTTTGAATTTTCAACCAGAAAAGTTAGAAAAAGCACCAGCTACGTTTTATGTGTATATATTTACAATAGCATAAATTTATCTGACAAAAATAGACCATTTATGATTTTATAGACGTGAAACAGCGTGTTTTTAAAGATTTAAATAATTTCTCGTAAACTATACAAATAAAAGAGCTTGTATACTCCATCATAAAGTGTTATAAAGTTATTCTATTCTTTTTTCTTTTTTTTTTTTTTTTTTTGTCTTCAACATCTCTGACGGAAATTTTATGCGTCAATCATCGATAGTTTTAGAGTTAAAATTGTTCAATAGAACTGTGTAAAAAATATGTAGAAGCTCGAATTTTTCCTGTTCCTTGCATTCGAATTTCTTTGTTTCTCTACAGATTCGAATCCTTTAGTCGTGAGTAAAGGAAGAATTATAGAGAATAAAGGAAGATTCCATCGGGAAGAAATAACGACGAATCGCCGATTCAATCACCGATCGTGTCTGCTAGCCAGGCGTTATCGCGCGTTTCTCGGGAAAGATTCTTGGCGAAAGATGAAGCAAAAGAAAAGACTGTGATATACTGTTGTTGTATTTACTTTCATGTCATTTATTTAATTAAAATTCAGTAGTAATTTAGCTTCTGCCATTCTAACAAAAACGTCACCACCACTTCGTCAGATCTTTATTTTACGTTAATGATAATTAATGTTTTATTATAATAATATACAAGGAAGAAGGAGGAGCTGTTACGCGCGCATTCTCGCGTTCGTTTTAATAGTTTACGTATATATCGATTCATCTTACGCGTGATTTCCGTCCGGCCACCAGTAATTCTTTACACTCTTCTTTCACTTCGTTTTCTCTTTTCTCTCTCGCAGAACACACTCTCTCTCTCTCTCTCTCTCTTTCACGCTCTTTGTTGCTCCTCGTTCATCGCGTGCTGATAATTGCAGCGCGACGTGAAATTTCCACGCGTGTCGTTGAAAATCGACAGCCGAAAATCGAAGAGCCTCGAATCGCGCTTCACGAATCGGGAATTTCAAAACCGACGACGATTTTTAACAGCTCGTCGAACAGCGACAGATCTCGCGTCGGATAATTTCCTTCGGTCGTAACCTGTTAGTAATTCAGCTATTCGAGTCTTTTCGATTCCATCCCTCCGATTTTCTCACTCTCGCTGTCCAACGTCTCCGTTTCTTCTCGCAAACATCGTTTCTCTCTGTATTTACAAAAACAGCGGACTGAGCGCAGCAAACGCCTCCGTGTATCCTGTCGCGTGTCGAACCGGAAAAACAACCGCCGTTCGATTCGTTGCGCCAATAAAAATCGCGTACGTTTTGATACCGATCCGAGTGAACGATCCCTCCCCTATCCCTCGCTCCCGTGTCACCGGTTGAAAAATAACGACCGAGCGCGAAAGGATTACCGGTACGCTTGAAACGGGACAATAATTAACAAAAGAGAAACAAGGGAAAAAAAGGAAAAAAAGGAAAAAAAGAAGAAGAAGAAACAACCGTACGAACGATCCTCGTTGGCTCAACAAATCGCATTCTCGCTCTCTCTTTCTCTCCTGTCTGTCTCTCTCTCTCTCTCTTTTCATTTCTTTTTTTCTTCCAACCGCGTGCGCGATTTTTCTCGCCTGCGAGAGCGTCTCGTTAAAATAACAACCAAAAAAAAAAATAACGGGGGCGCGTCGCTATTATCGTCTTCCGTTCGACTCGCTGGCAAAAATCGAGATTATACTCTATCGAAAGTCTCGGAGATTGGTGATTCGTTAAAAACAGGTACTCCGTTCTCTCTCTCTCTCTTTTTCACTCTCACTTTCTCGCTGCTCCTTACCACATTGGACATTTTCGCGTTTCTCTCGAAGCAGAACGCTGGAGAAAAATTCTAATCCAAAAGTGTCTTTGTTTCGGTTTGTCCTCGAACTCGCGATCGACGAGCCGAGACCAGCGGGACTCGGACACGAAAGAAGCACCCGGGCAGCACTCCAGCCAGTTGAGTAAATAATCACAGAAACCGTGTCACCGATAACGCGCGTAATCCCGACACGAAACGTCCGGCTGAGTCGCGAACCGTCGCCTAATGAAGCCGTATTAATCACGCGGAGAAATCGAAGGAAACGACGGCCTCTCGCCCTGAGACACTCTTCTCTCTCTCTCTCTCTCTCTTTCTTTCTCTCTGTCTCTCGTTCACACATTCTTTTCCTCGTTTCAAATTTTCGTGAGAAAAAAATCCACCAGCTGAAATAGGAAGAGAAGAAAAAAAAGAAAACGAAGAAACGAGCCTTAACGAGCCCAAAAGAATCGACTCGGTCAGGCACTGTAACGTATCATTAGCGGAAGCGGGACGACGTATCACGGAAACTAGCCGCGTTCCGAAACGTTAAACACCTTCTAACGAGCGGCTCGCGCCGTGATCATCGCGCCGCGATTTGTCGACCGTCGGGGGCCAGCGCATCTGTCGTTCACACACATAAACACATACGTACACGTACACGCACACGCAGGTAACACACACCTTCCTAATCCGAGGAAGTGCTCCCTTTTTTTCTCGAAACCCCAAATAAAGTCGTCGAAACGATCGCGCGCGCCGTCTGTTCGAGAGCATACGTTCAACGATCGCAATCAGTGACCTTTAACTCAACACAAGCCGCTTTACGATTTTTTTAAAACACGTCGATTCGACGGGTAGAGAGATCGGGGGAGAGAACAAGGTGGAAACACGTCGTCCAGCGGGCCAAATTCGAGACACTGGGGAAATATATCGAAGGGGTGGTCCTCGACGAGTCGAGGGTCGTCGGACATCGCCGACACAAATTCTACGTTGTCACGGCCTGTCGTCGGTCCTCGTCGGTCTCTACGCGCGCGTTCAAAGGTGACACGAAGAACTGAACTTTACTCGAGACGGGCAGAACGAGACGCAGTGCGCGTCCGACTGAACTTTATCCGACGAAAGAGAACACGCGATGCAGGTGGTGATCACAGGAAACGGAGAAATCGAGACAAACAAGATAAACTTGCGTGGATGAACAAGAAAACCGCGGGAAAAGATTGAAGAATCGAAAGGGAAATGACATACGTGAGCGATCGAGTGACAAACGACGATTACATTTCAGAGAACTTTTCGACGCGAAATCGGACTAATTCTCGGATCGAAAGAACGAAGGAAGGAAACGAGTGACGGTGTCCCGTCACCGCGACGCCGACACACGTTAGAAGTGTTCTCCTGGCCAATCGCACGACGAGAATATTGATTGCGCGACGTGGCTCCTCCGGCTCTCCTCCGATGGAAAAACAAACGTATCACCTCGGACCGGGCGTATCAGCGGCCGTTGAGAGATCTGTTTCTCGAACTTTGATCACTCGAATTAAGAATCGGCGGACTTTTTCGATTACCGACTTCAACAGAGTCTTCGTTCGCGAGGCACGATCGGAAGCAGCGAGAATGTATACATCGTATCCAAGAAGATAGTGAGAAAGAGAGAGTAAAGAGAATGAAAAAAGAATGACAAAAAAAAGAAGAGCGACAAGGTACGAAAAATGATACAACCGATTCGAGATGATACAACGAGAAGAGAAGAGAGAGAGAGAGAGAGATGAGAAGAAGCCCGGCGGCGACGAAAAACGCAAAAATTCCTCGCTCTGTGCGATCAGCTTTCGGGCAACAGAATCAGCTAACGATAGATAACATTCTGTGATAGCGATGTTAATAATAACAATAATAATAATAATAATAAATCGTAGTAATAATAATAGTAATAATAAATCGTATAATAAAGAATAATAAATAATAATAAATCGTAAAATAAAGAATAATAATAAATGACAATAAAAACGAATAATAATAATGATAATAATGATAATAATAATAATAATGATGATAAAATCATCGTAACAAAAGAGAATAATGACAGATCCCTATTATCGTTTTACAATAGCTACTACTTTCCTTTTCTTCGCGAAGCGATGATTCTTGACGATACACAGTAACGTAAATTACATAGCTACAACCTCTCGCCATAGATTTTTGTCTCTTATATACATAGACTTTGTATTTATATATATATATTTTTTTTTGTATATATAGAGCTTCTCATTTGTTTATTTATTTATTTATATATATATATATACTTACTCTATACAGAAGGGTATGTCATTGCGAAGGTAGTTGTTGCTGTCGCTAGGATTCGGCACACGTTTATTTTTTCTTTTTCTTTCCTGACACGCGTATTTTTCCCCGTGTGTTTCACGCGTGTCTTGTCTCTTTTTGCAATCTGTCCGTCTTTCTCTTTTCCCTTTCGTTCTTTGTCTTTATCGCGTCATGTATCGTTCCCTCCTGAGACTTTGCTTTTCGCTACTCTCTTTCTTCTCTATTTTCCTCTATCTAGTTTCCACCATCCATTCCCAAACTTCTCGTCTTCAACAACGACGACAACGGCGACGACGATGACGATGTCGAAGAGGAGGAGGACGACGACGATGACGATGTCGAAGAGGAGGAGGACGACGACGATGACGACGACAACAACGACGACAGGCAAACGAATGAAAACGACGATGCGCGTCTCACTTAACTTACTAGCTTTATCTAGTACATTATTTACAGTCCATATTTACTTATGTTACATCATCCGGCGGGTTTGCCTCGAACAAATCCCGCGCGAATACACCGCTCTTCGCCTCTGGCTGCGTTTTTCTTTTCTTTCTTCTTGTTTTTTTTTTTTTTTTTCGTTTCCCTTCGGTACGGCCATCCGTCCGTCGGTCTCCGTTCGGGGACGAGTCGATCCTCGCGAAGGAATCACGCGGCGGCGCCTCTCGTCGTTCGTCGATGCACCAAGAAAAGAAAGAAAGAAAGAAAGCGTCCCTCGCACTTTTCCATTTTCAAACATTTTTTCCTTTTTTTTCACCTTTGAACCGTCGTGAACGGAGAACAACAACGACGATCACGACGACGACGACGACGAAGACGAGGACGGTAAAAAAGAACGACGCGCAGCAGCGTCTCTTATTCTTCGAAGAAACGAACGAACAGACGGACGGATCGTGCCAATGCCGTTGACGAGAACTGCGCACTTTCGACACCGGGATATCGCGCGGTTAATAACGCCGAGAAGAACGAGACGACGATCGCGGCCGCGAGATCTTTCCTTCCCGATCGAGGTGTGTGTGTGTGTGGAGAAGGAAAAAAAACGTGTAGAGTCAATTCGATCGAATTCGACGAATCTTCGTGGCGGCGATGATTGCTGCTGCTGCTGCTGCTGCTGCTGCTGCTGCTGTTGCTGCTGCTGCAGCTACGGCGACGGCGAAGACAACGTTGGCGTATCCCTGAGATTCTTTTAGCCGATCGGCGATTATCGAGAGCGTTTGGACGGGCGCGGTTTCAAATCGCGCCCAACAACAAGCCTCCCCGTTGACTGGCTTCTGACTCGGTCTCGTTGTACCCCGTTGAACCTCGTTCAAGAGACGGAGGAAAGCCTGGCAAGGGTGACACCATTACGACGACGACGACGACGACGACGACGCTACTAGCAAGGTCGATTGTTAGACTAGGAGCGAAAACGCAACACGGCTGACGTGACGTGACGTGACGAGGTGTCGTTGTCGTTGTTGTAGTTGTTGTTGTTGTTGACTGGCCACAGCTACTACGAGGTCGAGTAGCTGCCGGTGCGCGCCTGCAGGTAATGATGATAAAACGGAGGGAGCGTCTCCGGCGGCGAGGAAGCCGGATTGTTCACCGAGTTTTGAGAAGTTATCGACAGGCCCAACGGGGGAGGCCCGGGCGAACGCTAGTGAGCCGCCGCCAGCGAATGGGCCGTGAGACCCTGAGGACTGAGCATCGGCGGACTGTGGCTGTGACCCATCGGCGATCCGTGAAGATGATCCTGCGGATGATATCCCTGGTGAAGGCCCGGTTGATTCTGGTGGCCGGTCGGCACGCCCTCTATGATCCCGTCGCCAAGCGTGTTCGGCGGTGTCATCCTCTTCTCCTTTTGCCGCCGGTTACAGAACCACACCCTCACCACCTCTTTCTCCAGCTGAAGGCTGTCCGCCAGCGTGGTGATCTCCTGCGCGGACGGTTTCGGCTGTTTGTGAAAGTGCTGCTCAAGCGCGCCCTTTACCGACACCTCGATCGACGTACGCTTCTTCCGTTTCCTGCCCTGGGCGGCGATCTTGTCGATGCTGGTCGGCGAGCCAGTAGTCGAGTCCGCCTCCTCGAGCCATTTCTGCAGCAGCGGCTTCAGCTTGCACATGTTCTTGAAGCTCAGCTGGAGAGCCTCGAACCTGCATATCGTCGTCTGCGAGAAGACGTTGCCGTAGAGAGTACCGAGCGCGAGACCAACGTCCGCCTGGGTGAAACCCAGTTTGATGCGCCGCTGTTTGAATTGTCTGGCGAACGCCTCGAGGTCGTCCGAGGTCGGTGTGTCCTCCTCGCCGGCGCTCTGATCCCTGTCGTGCGCGTGGCCCGGGTGCAACGAGTGGCCGACCGGCGAGCCGGGATCCCTCAGGTTCGGATGCAAACCGCCGCCGGTCTGATGATTGTGCAACTGCGGATGATGTTGATGCGCGTGCGGATGCAACATCCCGTTCATCGTTATCGTGTGGTATTGTTGAAGGGTGGTAGGCGATGCCGCGCCACCGCTCGGATTGTAATGGGCCGACGGGACGACGGGCGCGTGCCAAGAATGCGGCGAGGCCATCCCCGGCGACTGGTGAGGACCGCCGCGATGCGGATGCATCGACTGATCGTTGGCGGCCGCGGCGGCCGCTGCCGCGGTTGCTGCCGCCGCTGCCAGCGGTTTCACGTCCAGCCCGGCGTTCGCTTGGTGCGGATGATGGTGAGGATGATGACTGGCATGGTGCATAGTCATCGAGGTAGCCCAATGGTCGCTACTCGGCTGCACGCTCAGCCACGGATTCGCCGACGAAAGGCTCGCCGTTGGATGGGACAATCCATTCGGCGACGGCGATGAGGTCACCTGGTGATGGTGATGATGGTGGTGATGATGCTGCGGCGCCGGCATGTACTTCATCTCGCCGGCATCAGCGGCGCTGCGAGGTGAGCCCGAGGGATAGCCACCCACGGCGATGTTCATCCCGATCGCGGTACCCGAACCACCATCCAGCTCGGACGACACTGCGGTACTAATCGGCATGTACGTGGTAGCGGCCATCTACCTCCCCTCGTGCAGAGGTGTCGCGAAACCCTCTCGCTTTTCTTTCCCGCTCGCTTCCACGCTTATTTGCCCTTCTTTCTTTCTTCGATTTTCCTTTCTACCTCCGTTTCCTTCGAGTCGAGTCAATATTATTATTGATCTACAATCGCTTGCGGGGGCACGCTGCCCTCGCAGGGCAGCAGCCTTTTCTCTCCTCCTCCTTCCTTCCTTCCTTCCTTCTTCCCCACGCTTTCTTCCCGCTCCTCGACGTTCGCACAGATCCCGTCTCCTTCCTTCCGATTTTCAAGCCGCAGTTTAATTTCGCTCCGTTTTTCTCACTTTCGTCGACCCGATCAAGCACTTGAAATTTCACAACGCTCCGATATTCTGCGAGATATCTCGCGCAGATCCTCGACAAACGACAAACTCGACGAAAAGAACACACCTGTGTCCAAGTTCTTCCTGCTCTCAAGCAGGCGAAAAGAAGATCGATCTCTCTCTTTCTCTCTCTCTCTCTCTCTCGTCCGACTAGATCGAAAATCACCAATCACAAGTAGCTAACGCACAGTCCATCGTTCGCGACTACGCGCCAAATCCCGAGTGAGAGGCATCGTCGAACACGCGAACCATTCGTTCATAGTTTCTCCGAAGGTTGGCAAAGTCGCTGAAAGATCGCTGAGATATATTTCCACGCGGACGAATTTCCCGATTCCTCCGGGGAGGAACCCCCTCGCGGAATTCGGTCGGTTTCACCACCGTGTTTTCGAATTCCTTCGGTGAACTACTCCAACTGCTTCCTCAATACTCTCCACACCCTGTCGTTTCGATAGTCGTGTACGTGGCGTACACTCCGACTAGTGGTACACGACGACTGTACGAAGATATCACTCGCGGTGCTGGCGAATCCACTCAAACGCCGCCGTGTCGCGGTATCATCGTGACGACACACTCGCGATGGACACAAGTCCGATGATAGGGGCGATATACTCACTCGACTCGCCCCCGCCGGTGAAGAACTCGCGGTGGCCCGTCGATTCGCGAGGACAAGCGGCGTATGTCGCGGACGAGCACACGATCTTCACGGCAGAACAGAAGTAGTAAAAGAGCCGATGCACGATTGCTCGCGATGTCTTGCGTTGCGCGCGCGCGTGTTTTCCTCGCGCGATATCTCCGGTGCGAGTGTGTGTATTACGCGAGAGCGAGAAGCCTGACCACTAGTATGTATGTGTACGTGTGCGTGTACGTGTGCGCGCGTGTGTACGTGTGTATGTGTGTGTATGTGTGTGTGTGGCGTGTGTAGTGTGACGGCGTCCGTGTGCGCTCTGTGTGTATGTGTGGTGTGCGCGTGTATATGTGTGTGTGTGTGTGGAGCACACGCGCGCGAGAGGAGAGACGACAAACGGCTCGAAAAGATCTCGCTCGGGCTCTCTCATGCGTTATGCATGTCGTAGCTGAGAGCAACTGACTGCCTCGCCTCGCAGCTTGCTCGAGGTTCCCGAGGCTCCCGGAGCGTTCGGTGGAATCGAGTCATGCGCGCCACCGTCCTGCACATCCCCACCGAACCCTGCCACTCGCTCTACCATTGGCCCCGGCTGCAAGGTGGCCGTCGACGAACGTCACCGTCGGGCGGAACCTGGACCGACCGCGCCTCCGAGGCAGCCTACGCACCCCAGGCGCCACTGCTCTCACCCCGGCTCACCCCTCGCCCCTCCAACTCTTCTAGCTACCTTCTCCAGCGGACGAGCGACGCTGCTGCCGCCGCCACCGCCGCCGCCGCCGCCGCTGACGAGCACCAAGAGCCACCACCACCGCTCGACTACCTTCGTCAGGCTGACGTTCACGCCGCAACCGCCGACGCCACCGCCGACGCCACCACCAACGCCACACTGCCGTCACACCGTGCAACGCTTGCTCTACACACTACCTATCCTATCCTACGGATATACCCGAAACCACTTTTCCTTTTTCTTTTCCTTTTCCTTGCCATTTTTTCCTGCGCGCTCGTTTCCCATTCGCTTCTGCGATATATCTAATTTCTTCGTCGATTCTTCACTCTGTCTCTTCGTTCAACTCTCTCCCTTCATTTTCCCTCGGTCGCTTCAGTTTCTCGTTCTTCGAAAATCTAAACAAAAGCGACGTCTCTCTCTCATCATCCTGATGTGAACCGAAGAAAACGACGAATCGTTGTTTCGTGACAGTGCTTCCGTCCGAGTCTTTCGACGACGAAAACACGCCACAAGCTCGTCTCTCGTGTTTGCGTATAACACGCGGTGCAACAGGTGCAGTGGACGAGCGTCGCGTCGACACCGATCGCACCGCGACGACCCTCTCTTCCTCTTCCTCTGCCTCGATGCGTGTGTTGTCTCCTCCGAGACGTTTCGCGCCGAGAGGTTTCGTCCAGCAACAAAAATCGCACGATCGAAAAACGTCGCCGTACGCAACAGGTCTTTCGTCCCCCCGAAACGATCGACGGGGGGGGGGGCGAGGTGATTAATTAGCAAGAAGAAAAGCGGGCCAGCAGGGTCGCCGCCGCCGCCGCCGACCGGGGGTGGATGTGAACGTATCAATAGGAACGATGGAAATAAAAAAGGCTGTTTCGCCGAGCGCGAATCAACGGCGTAGTACGTCGAGAGCGAGCTAGAGGGCAAAAGAGAGAAAGAGACGGGGAGCGTGGTTTAGTACATTTAAATGAGAGCCACAGGTAGCAGCATTATGCAGTACGTGCCAGCCACCCCTCGGGAGGGGTGAGTTAGATCATCGTGTGCCCGAGATCTCCCTGTGTCGTACCGTTTCAACTACCCAGCTGGCTTTGCGCCTTCGCACCTGTGGCCATCACCGTACCGAGGGGGGCCCCGCCGAACGACCAGACTTTCCGAATTTCTCTCTCTCTCTCTCTCTCTCTCTCTTTCTTCTTCTTTCTCGCTTCGTTGCTACCGTATCGGATCGACACACGCGGAAGAGAACACACGCAGCCGATCGAACACGGCGCAAGATTCTCTAAAAAGGACGACCCGAGAAGGAGAGGCGGCGTTCGCTCGCGCATCGAGCGTGAGCACGCACGTCCTCGGGCTAACGGCGCGTCGTAATATCCGACTGACATCGCGGAAGAGTGCCGCGAGAGCCGCGGCAACCACCGAGAGAGACGTACGTACATAACGGGGGATGCCTGTCGTGATTCCCTCGCTAAGTATAGCCGACGCTCCTACCGAACCTAGGAATTTCGAGCGCACCACCGATGCCAATTATCCTCGGCTCTGTCATTTACGCGGCCCATTATTATATGGCCGGCGAGAGGCATCCTGTTTCACTGGAATTACGAGCATTTTAATGCAGGCCCGCCATTATCGCTTCCTTGCCAACTTTATTACACGCGCCCCGATCGTTCACCGCGTTTCGCGCGACATCCTCTCCAATCCTCCCCCATTGTCCCATCTAACCTGTCCATTGAAGGATTTCCTACAAACGTCAGCGTCAACCGTTTCGAAATTTTAGACTCAGGTTTTGTTAAATTTTGTCCAAGGCAAACCTTTAGTCAAAAGGGGCAAATCTATCACCGTGACCATTTCTAGTTCGACGAAACAAACGACGATCATAATCTAACTTATGAAGGTATTCATAAAGTAGACAAATTACAGATAGACTGCTTGAAGAACCACGTTCTCCTTACACATTAGACAAGCCTGTAAAATTTTCATTTCCCATAATTCTCGTAATCCTTTCTTGGAACTTCCCCCGAACGAAATATTACAAGTTTCCTTTCTTTTTTATTATTATTTAATTTTGTCCATTTTCCGCTTTGCTGAGATCGTTTCAAGCACGCGCTTGACCGCTGACAGTACTGGGAAACAATAAACGAATACAGTTATCCTTTAGTTCAGGAAATTCCCCGTGAACGGTGCAAATGGCGGATCTTTAACGTGACAAAGGTCTCGTTGATTTTCAAATGCTACGTTCGCGTCAGATCGTATCGACGTATGCAAATGCATCTAAAAGAAAAAAAAAAGAAAAAAATCCTACGGTTAAACGATTTAACTCGATCTCGCGTAGCAAACGTCCCGATAAATTGGATCTTACGTGGCCCCGAAATATGTATTTGCTTAGATCAGGTAGGTAGCGAGCTGTATGTAACGTGGGCTCTGTGCGCCGCAAAGGGTGAAACGAAGCGAGGACCGCGAAACCATCGATGCCTTCTTTCCCCGGAGGAACGAACGAGGAGAGAGGAAGCGGTCGACAACGACTACTACGTGAAAACGCTCGGCTACCTGAACGTTTACTTGCATAATTTAGCCGCTCTTTCCTGACCCAACGACCCTGGGGAGCGCACTCTGAGACTTGCACCTTGTCCCGCGCGCCTCGCCACCTTCGTGGGGTGCGAAAACATTTGTAAAAAAACACCGGGACACGGAACCGTCTGGTGTTTCGATGCATCGAGATAGTTCTGTTCGAACTGTGCAAAATCCATTTCGCCGATTTCACGCTTCGGAGCGCGAAAAATAGAGTTCTACCATAAAAGGAAAAAAAAAAAAAGAAAAAAAACAATGGAAGAGGGGAAAATGCATTATCGACGACGAAGAGAGAGACCGATGGAAATAAACGAGCAAAGAATGAGATTGCAAATTTTACTTGAGAGTAAAAGATTTCTTCATTTGTTCAAGAATAAGATGAGATTCTTCGCAAGTTTCGAAAAGTCGTTGACGCGTCTCGTCGCGAGAAATCGACTGCCGAAAAGTTTAGAACGTACGGTAGGTCGCCGGAGACGTAAAAACGCACGAACGCTTGGCAAACCCTTGCACCCGAATGGAGGGGAACGGTAACCAACGTAATTTGGTCGCTTTTATGCTTCGAATGAATATTTTAATATTTTAATATGAAACACGTCGAGGGATTTTACGAGGCGCCGTGGCATCTTCTCGCGGAACTGACATCATCGTTCGAGCTGTGAACTTTCAGGAACCAGGAGAACCAGTCTGAAAGGGGAAAGAAATTAAAGAAGGGGTGGGGAAAAAAAAGAGGTAGCGCAAAGAGCAACGGAATGAGATGCTGAAATTTACAGAAGGAATGAAACGAGAGAACGCAGTGCTTTTGAACAGAGAAGGAAAAATAATTGATGAAAAAATCATTCGATAGGTGGCAGCAGCGTACGGTCTTTTCATTTCCAGAGGGTGGAAAAATCAACCTGGCAACCCCCTTTCCGAACGTGCTATATATGTATTTCGGGAAGCGTGCTCGGATACGCGGTGATAACTATGCTGCCATCGTGTGGCAGCGAGAGAAACTACCTTTGTCGCGGAGGAAAACCAATGGTAACGAAACATGATCGATCGTCAAGACCAAAAAAAATCGAACTTGACTCGAAAGTTTTCTTTCTTTACATTTTTGAGAAATAAGAATACTGTAATTTTCTTTCCTTTCTTATTCTTTTTTTTTTGATTCGTTTGTTACAATCGTAGAATGCGAAAATCAAATACTTCTTCCACGTAGTGGAAAAAGATTGCAAGACTATTTCTTTATCAGAGCGTCTTGTATCCAACTTTGACTTTTTAAAAGTAATTGATCGAAGTTTTCAGAACTGTGTAAAATGAGCATTATTTTTACTTAAAAAGCTAAACGTGCTTCAAATTTTCGATTTCTCTTTTGTTTATTTATTACTGAGGTATATCGTCTGATCAACACGTAAGATCTAGAACCGCGAAGGACAAAAAAAGAAAAACATCCAAAGAAAGATCGCGCAGACTTTAACGTTTCACCAAGGGGAAATCGATGGCACGCGCGTGGAGCGATGCGACCAGCGCGAGGAAATATGTCAACGATGGAGGGGAGAAAAAGACAATGGTTTTATATACAGCCAGAGATTCGTGACCTGAATTTCGACGACTCCGATCGACAAAGCGACCGGAACGGTCGTTCCCGAGAAACTCGGAAAAGGAATTGCTTTCCTTTCGCGATAGGGAAAACGTTAAGACAGAAGAAGAACGCAATCAAAAAAAGAAAGGCTAGGCGACTAGATGGAATTCCTGTCTCTCATTCCTTGGCTCGGGTGTCATAATCGACGAACAGAAAGGGATTAAAGCATGACCGAGATTCGATTAGAACCGGAGGCGAAGGATCGAATCGTCCCGTGCTGAATTCGTCGACCGCTGACGATCCTTGACCGAGGACTAGGCGACATTCGCATGAGACTTGCCGAAGTAGCGGGAATTTCCGGAACCTGTTATATACCTACTCCACGATGCTCCAAGGACTCGTAATTGCCAGAGAAACTTCTACGAAGGGACAACACGATGCGATTATCGACGACGTTACGAGATTTCGCTGCGACACCAATCCCTTCGCTTCCCGAAGGACAACGAAATGTGTATGCGAAAGTAAAACATTCTACAGGAATCATTCGTGTAAAATATTTTAAAGTTTCATTAACTATTTCTGCATTGGGACTTTGATTATTGTAATTAATTACATCAAGCTTGAAAGAAATTTAAAAATTATATATATATAATTTAATAAAAATTATATTTCGCAGAAATCACTTGATATTCCCAATGGGATCACATTTGCTGCTTGTTACATGTTCAAGATGACCATTACTAATTTTTTATCAGTGTTTGTAATAAATCTGTTGTAACTTTATATACGCTTTTAGATTGGTCGCCAGTTATACTTTGTCCAAGTTAATTGATTTCTGCACTGAAACAATAACGATAAATAAATTTCTTTTCTTCCATCGTATCGTAACGCTCATCGATTATTACTAAATGAGTAAAAAAAAAAAAACGAATATTGAAATGAAGTTCCCATCCTCGAAATTTGAAACACTTCGATACGTGGTTCCAAGCAACAACGAAGGAAAATCGTTCAAAGATAGAAACAAGTAACGACGTGGATCCGACACGAGATGAAAAAGAGCCAAGACACGAAAGACGAAAACGCGAAGCGTCGAGGGGGGATTTTTCGAGCGAGGCGAGCCCCGCAGGCTGGTTTCATCCTCCCGCTCTCGCCGCTCTACCGTCGCAGAACGGAACCCGCAGGAAGGGCCGAAAGTTTCGCGAGATAACGATCGAAGCCTGAAATATGCACCACGCCAATTTGCCGATCAAAATTATTATTAAGAGGTACCTCTGGCGAAGAGGCCCGGCGAGAGGTCGGGCAACATGGAACGCCCTACCCACCACCATCGTCACCGTCGTGTACAAAAATCGGCGCGGTACGACTTCTTCTTCTTCTTCGGCTCAGCATCGTCGTCAGGCTGTGATATTCGAAATGTGTAAAAATGGGAAAGAGACAAAGAGACGTCTACGTAAATGCGAGCGAGCGTATTGTTTGGAAGCTGACAAGTTACCGGTCACGTCAGGGGGTGCGAGTGTGTAGAGCAAAACGATGAAGAGCGAGGATGAGCAACCGACTTGAACAGCGATAAAATCAAATCAGCGATTTTAACAGTTAGAAACGAAAATGTCTGTTCCTGGTATCACGAGGTGAAGATGGTTTGGGAGATAAAGGGGAGACTTTAGAATGAAGCACACTTTTTTTTCGATGATATCTAGAATTTAGTTTTAGCAAAGTGGATCGCTGAAGCTGAAGTTCTGTTTGATTTTAAAATGATTATACTAAAATATGAAAATAATAATAAAAAAAAATATTTAAATAATTATAAGAATTATAATTCCCCGTCGCGTGTTGCCATACACTTTTACGCCATTGCTTGAAAATTTATGTACAATTAAAAGTTTATGTACAATTCTTTAGTGGGTATTTCATTCTGTTTTATTTCTATTTCGATGTATAAATCAAACGTCAATTTCTACTATCTAAAATTTAAAATCAACTTGCTCCGTAACAATATTAATTTCAATTCTGCTTATCAATGTATAGATTTTGTGCGCGGTTAATAGCACAAAATAAATAATTTATAAAGAGAAGAAATTTGGCAAGATGAGCAATTTATAGAAGACCGGAAGTCCCACCAAAACGAAAGACAAGAGGGTAAGTAAAAAATAATATCTATGCAATTTCTAACAGTACATACGCTTTTCTATCTTTCGACCAGTGTGTGCATGTGTGTGTGTGTGTGTGTATGTGTGTATTTCGATCTAATGAACTAGAATCAATCACACCTGACTGCCAACAATTACACTCTATTTGTTCAAATCTAGGTGAAAGGAACGACAGATATCTTTCATTCCTTCGTGAAATATCTATCGTAAACCATCGAAGAAAGTCGGACGGAGATTAGAAAGGGGAAGAGAAGCCGGGAGAAGCGAGGAAAGGGATGCCCGGCAGAAAAGGAAGAGAAACGTGCAAGAAGCACAACGAGGAAAAAGAGGAAGAAGGAAGAAGGAAGAAAGGGAAGAAGGCAGTCGCGCGCGGTGTAAAAGCGAAAGAGACCGAAGAGGACTAAGCCTGTAATCACGAGATTGCCAGGAGCTACTGCAGCTGATTGTTATCTTGTATCTACACCCACCACTTTATCGCCGGCCATCTTATTATCCTGGACATATTGACGTCACGCACGTACACCAACCAAACCAAGGAGGAGGCTATATAAACTCTCCTACCTCGTTCCTTCGCGAGACTCGTTCGTCGTTCATCCCTGTCCGTGAGGGTGAAACCAAGAGAACCAAACAGAGAAGATTCGAAACCCACTGGACATCCCTTCTGGGTATGACACGACTAGTTTCGCGGCCATCGTCGCTCGCGATATTATTAAACCTGTCATCGTCGCTGATGATAACGCACGCTTACTCCATTCGAGCCTACTTTATACTGCTCCTACATCTCGCGCTTGAGTAATTAAACCGTTTATCGAACCTGTGGGCAATAGCCACACGCGGTCAAACACAGAAACACAGCGGTAGGGTAATCATTATCAATGGAATCGTCGCTGGAATCGCGTCTCTGCTCTTCTTCCACGGGTCGTGCTGCATGCCGATCGAAGGAATGTCCTTGGCAGCGTGGAAGGAAGAATGCGGTAACTAATAACAGCCCTGACGACGATAAATTAAACGGTCGCAAGTCGTTATTACACCGTTCGATCCTTTTGCCCAAAGTTTATCGCCGTCCGATACTAGACTTCTTCTGCGAAGAAGTTTTTCTCTCGAGCTTCGATCCTTCTTCGAGCTGGCCGGAAAATGGAAATACGAATGCCCAAGGACATCGTGGCGGTGCCTTAGGCACGTGCACCTGCTCGACCATGAAGAACGTGTATTTACATTACACTGCCAATAAGCATTTAAATGGTTCGCAAGATTTTCAATTTTTAGAACGAATGTTTCTTTTTTATCTCTATTATCTTTTAGCCACTTCTTATATTCAATGAAAGAATGTTTCTCTTTCACTTGTTATTGTTGGAGTAACTGGTTAAATAATCTGTTCAATTGAAGGTTCAAGGTGTTCTAACGAATGCCTGATGATATTTCGTGAAATGTTAATATCTGTAAAATCAATAGTTCACCTTTGATCGTTCTTTTTTTATTTATGCTGTTCAACATTACATTTATACTATTCTGTATTCGATATGTTCCATTCCTCCATCAACATCTGAGCAAGTACATACACATCCTTCTGGGATCTACAAATATCTAAATATCCAAATATCCAAACATCACAAATATCTAAACAATTAAATTAATATATCTCCACTTTTAGTCGAACGTTTGTCATTTGAGATCAGAATTAAACTAGAGTCTCATTTGAAGTATACATATTTTACGTATTCGAACGGCAGTGTAATACGTGCGTACAATACGTGCCATCATCGAACGATGTGCACGCGATTCTTCAAGAAATCCAAGAAATCGAGTAAACCGTAATCTCGAAACATCGACCGACCATCTTCAACTGCACTTTGAAGGGCTTTTAAATCAACCTCGCGCAGAAAAAACACGAAGCGAGCGGACAAAGTTGGAACGCGCGAAAACGCGCGGTCTCCGCCTCGACCATCGATGCCTCGCCGTCAACCAAGTATTTACGACGACCATAGCCGCGGGTACGCGAGTTGGCTACGAACCACAGAGGTATAGTATAGAGGACCAGTCGTAGATCGAACGCGAGCGAGCGTTTATGTACATTACACGTTAATAACGTCGATCGGACTTCCGCGAGTCTCTCTCTCTCTCTCTCGATCGCTCCGATCGTTTTACGTTACCGCGTTACGCGTTAACCCGCGCCCGCGAGATACGTACGAATGCCTGATCGCCGCAACGATTAGATCCTAATCTGTCTAGCCGACTGACTTCACTCTATGTACAGGACGAAAGAAAGGTTTGCCCGTGACTATCGCAGATGAATTCTACGCTTTCGGTTTGATGGGAATACGTGTAAAGAATCTGCTGCCTTTAAAGAAGACTGACCTTGACCTCGAATTTCAAAGTCAAAATTTTTCTCTTCTTTTCTTTGCATTGCATTCTACTTATCACAAAGGTAAAACTTTTCCAGAGAACCATATATATTCTCGTGATCTAAAAGTTTCTTAATCATTTAACACTGCGAACGCGTGCGTACTAACAGCGACTTTATGATTCCGGGCGCGTGGATGTCTATATTAATGTTTATACTTCGAACAATGTCAACAGTTACTTTATTTGATTATTCTACTGATGCTGCAACTATGACAAATCAAATGTTAGTAAAACTTAATACGAAAATTATGTAAAATAGACATGCACGCGTTCATAATCATAAAGTCGCTGTTAGTACGCACGCGTCTGCAGTGTTAAATGATTCAGTAACGTTTTTCTATTTTTCAAAAGACCTATTAGGTTGCAATCTATGGTCCTTTGGAAGAGTTTTACAAAAGGAAGGGATCGGTGTAAATTGTAAATACTTGTAGGAAAGTTCAATTTTTAGTTCTATTTTATTATTGTTATAACTGCAAGTGTACCTGTATGCGTAATGTTTATTTAACGAAAGCAAATGGTGTATAATTTTGCTAGAGTATCGAAGTACATACAGAATTACTTATATTTCTCTAAAATTAAAAAAACATCTCAGGTTTAAACAAAACAAAGTCGTCACTAGAATGAATAGTTTTCTGGTCGAAACATCCTTTCAAAACATCACGTAAGATCGAAATATAAAATTTGAGGAGCATAGCGAGATTAAGACATTCAACGTTTCTCGACGTCATTTCTTTTTATTATTTTCTATCGAATAGTACTAGAATACATACCTATAGAAAAAAAAAGAGTAACAAAGCAAAGAGTTTAATCTCGGGGTCACTCCAACCGTGTCCAATTGAATTTCGCAGACTCGAATTTCGTGACTAGTAGATCGCTATCCACGCGAGGAGAAACGAAACCGAGATTTCTGGCAAAGCGCAGAAGATCGATGTCCGACACAATCGAACGAGAAAGAAACGAAAAGAGCGGAGGGGAGGGATAAGAGTAGCCGAAAGAAGAAGAAGCCGGTAAATAGCAGAGACGAGGGCGGAAAGAAGGAATTCACGAACTACAAAATGCAATTATCGGCATTTGTCCGCGGGGTATCACGATCCGTCGAGGTTGTACCTGCCTTCGAGTGGGTGGCGAAGCTTCTGTACCGGGTGTGTAATCTATCGTCGAGATGAAACCCGTCATTTTCTATCTAGCTGCGTACCCGAGCTGTTTTACATGGATGCGCGACGACGTTCTTCCGTCTCCAACCAACAACTTCTCCTTCGTGAAACTTCTCCTCGCTTTGAAAATATTTTCCTGTTTTTGCAGAGCAGTGGGAGCATGGAAAAACTCTGACGTACTTTTATCAGAAATTTTACTACGAAATTAATTTTCGTAGCCTTCCTCTCGATAAATTTGTCGCTTATTTAGGAGAAACCAAAATACATTTTAGTTTCGAGAATGATCTTTGTTACTTTATCCCATCTGTCAACCAGTTTTCGAATCCTTTCTTTAAAAAACAGGGGAACTCGTTGGTTTCTTTGGAACTTTTTGATGAAGTGATCGATACAAATAGTAATCTGTAAAGTAAAATAGCAATCTGCGTAAAAGAAAAGCTCGTTGCTTCTTCCGTATGTGAATTTTTCCACTGAAACGCAAAATGACGTAGAGAAATTTTCTAATAAGAAAATCTGAAATCTGCTTGTACGAATAATATTGCTTTTCGATGAGATCACGTAGTTGATTCAAAGAAGTTGAAAGAAGATTGAACTCTTAGGACAGAGTTTTAACACTAATATACTCTAGATTTAACACTTACGTGGAAAATCGATTAAAAACAAAATAATTATAGTAACGTGAACAAGAAAATAATACGAAAGAAACACGCTAAAGTTTGATAGAACGCATTCTTGGAACTATTGTTTGACATGGAAAATACCAATTATTCTATGTTTGCATGTCCGAAACTTGTCTGGTAAAAACCGCGATATAAAAAATAATCAAAGAAACGCAAAAATATAGCAGTGCATGAAAACGAATAACAAAAATATAACGGCGATTGTTCAGCTGTTTGTAAGGAAGCGGATAGAATACTATCTATATTTGACCACGATGAAAGAATATAATTCAGATGATGTTGCTCTGATGAAGTTTAGATGCACGAGGTTAACGACGCTACGACTGGGATCGAAGCACGAAAGAAAACCATCCAGAGCTGGTAACGAAGCGAGCGGTTTCGGTCGATTAGCCTCGAGTAACAAGCTGACTCCTCTCTAATCGTGATCGTGCGACCGATCCTTCGTTACGAAATGATCGGGATAACTTGTCCCGATGGCCACGACGAGCCGATCGAAACCGCCAACGACGACAACTCGATTTTAAATTGCAAGTGCACCGCGGCCACGTACACACAGTGGCCGAGAGACAGACAGACAGACACACAGAGAGAGAGAGAGAGAGGGAGAGAGAATTAACCTGGCCGACTACCGCCTAATAGGAACTAATTCGAGACGAATCACCAGACGAGAATTATGGCGGCGAAAGAATTTAGGATTAATAATTTAGCGCGTTGCGAGCTGCATGCCGAGCGGACCTCGTTCTTCTCTATACACGGCGTCCAAAAATTCATTCGCAGACGATGGGATTTGAGACACTTCGGGATCGCTATCTGTACATACGGTGGCGCAAGACGGAAAAAATCTAAAATTTAGACGTTTATCCGTGTTATATTGTGTTATTAGACTCTCGTAACAGTAACTTATTTTGTTATACACTTCATTTTATAAAAATTATGAATTATCACTTGCCTCTCGAAGGTTAGAATCCTTAACACTAGAACTACCAAATGACCAATTTGTAATTCTACAGACGTGAAACAGTGTATTTTCAGTAAATGATCTTCCGTAAAATGTATAAATAAAAGCTCGTGTACTTGATTGCATTGTAAGCTCTCCATTTTTTATTACTTTAACATCTCTGATGGCAATTTTACGTTTTGATCACTGGTGGTTCTAGTGTTAAAAAAATCACGGATGTTTTGAAAGTGATGAGTAGTCGACAGCTGGAACCTTCCTGGGTTTTCTTCAACGTTCGTATTTCATAATTTTATAAGATAACGAATACTCGTCGTACTGTCAAACTCTGAAAAACTTTCGCGATATCCAAGATCAAGAAAGAAGCTTCAAGAGCCTCAAATTTCAAGAATTTTTCAAGAATTTCGAGAGCTTTGAATTTCGAGAATTTTTCAAGAATCTGTCTTCAATTAAGCGATTTAAAGTCTCAGACCACTGTTGAAAAATAAAACTGACAATCGTAAGTTTCTCATTGAACAACAGTGCGAGACCCTTCGAAAGAACCGTGCAACAGGTTTCGACGAAATTTTGTCCAACTCTGACCTTCGAATCAAAGCTCAATCCCGCGGTTTGAGAAAAAAGGCGAAAAGAAACGCAAAACGTCGCGACGACGTACGTAAGAACGCTGCTTTAAACTTACGAGCCATGTAAAAGTCTTGGAAAAACGACGAAAGAAACGAGCAAGTATAATACATACTAAGTGTGAATATTTATGCATCGTTGCGAAGTTGAACGAGAACGCACAAATCTACATATAACGTGCAAAAATTTATACTATTAAAAATGTATACTGTTAAAGTAAGATACTTGTTACACTTGTAATACTTGGTAAATGAAACAAACTATTATTTAGATTTCAATTACCCCGTTGCATCGTTAGACTGCGCCTTTGTGTATCTATGAAAGGGAAAATCAAGCTTGCACTCGTAGAAAGACGAAATTGCATGAATGTCTCGGCCAGTCGTCGGCGACTCGATGGAAATCTACCACGGGAGAGCGTTAACGATATTTTTTTACGCGAGACACCCCGTATAAGAGGAGCAGCTTAGGAGTACGAAGCCCAGTAGCCCAGGGCCATAAGGTCGGCCCACCTCTACACCCTCACCTACACGCATTCAACCGCGGCAAGGGAGAACAGGAGGAGAGAAGGACGACCTTCTGCACCGGTGCAGAAGACGACGAAGAGAGAGAAGCGAAGAAAGGCAGCAAGAAGAGGGAAAGAGCGAAACGCGGACAAGAAACGATGGCAAAAGGAACGAAGAGGGTGAGAAAGAGGCACACGGACGACCAAAGCGGAAAAGAGAGCAAGATGGAAGCCGAGAGGATCGAGCACATGCGACTTACACACGGTCTATACTTTCAGTCTACGTGGTATCTGTATCTCAATTCTGACGCCACACGGAGAGGAGAAAGAGAGAGAGAAAGGGATGGACGAAGGGTGAAAGAAAGGTGAAGAAACAAGAGAAGAAAAGAAGAAGAAGAAGAATAAGAAGAGGGAGAAATCGCTCGGTAGGCAGAAGAAGAGAGGGACCCTGGCGTTGCGTCGGAGCTGACTCCGTAATTTTCTAATTATATACTCCAAAATAATTGGTTATTATCCCCCTGGCGCACGCGGCTGTGTGTGTATGACGATGCTGCGCGCCGGATCGCGGATCCACGTACCTCGAGCCTAAAGGGAATCACGAGCGCGCCGCGGTCCTCTTCTTCTTCTTCTTCTTCTTCTTCTTCTTCTTCTTCTTCTTCTTCTCCTTGCGTTTGAATTTTTTCTTCCCCGATGTATCCTTCTTTACTTCTGATTTTTAGCGTTTGTATGATATACTTGTCCTCCTCCTTCTGTCGATCGACAGAACATTTGCTTCTTACTTTTCTAGGAAGTAACACAGCGTAGAATTTCAAGATTTTTATGTAAGAATTTTCGATCGACTGATGATAATCTTCGATAGAATCACGCGAGTCACTCTATCCTTTATCCTTCCTTCATCCGCGACGTATTTCTCAGAGAAATAAAAATCAGACCGCGCTGTGATCGCGGTGTGACACGCGAGATCGTTTCTAAGGCAGCGCGCAATTAATCTCTCGAACTCAGCGAGAATTTCGAAGCTGCTGCTTTCCCCTCCCCGCCAGGAGGAGGTGAAAGGCGTCATCCCGGATGCAGGCAGCGAAGAGGAAGGGCGGTCCTCGACGATAAATTAGCGTCGAATTCATGAGTTTTCCGTCGGTAGCAACGGTAGTCGTTCGAGGACAAAACGATAGTCATCTCCTTTCACGAGGGAAGGGTCGGGAGAAAAAGATTCACGAGTAAGCGGCGTTTCACCCTAATTTGGCCGGACTGATGCGAGTGAACCGGCCCGGGATATTAATAAAAAACGCTGAGAAATAGCTCGCGCAATATCTGGAATCGGTTTTTCCTCCGGTTATCGATATTTTTTTCTCCACCGCGATTCGTCCACCGCGATACGCACAGCCACAGCCTCGAGAGCTCCGCTCCCCGAGGTGGCCCCCGACGCGCCGCCACAGTTAAATATGCGTGGATGCACATGGCCGTGTCGATCGTTCCCTCGAGCAGCCTGCGAGCTCGAATCCGAGAGAGATCTGACGTTTACAAGCCGATCAAGCGCGTAGTTTATCGTCGGAGCCGATGAGACGGGCCGTGTTCCGAGCTTGTACAAATTTGAATTCGTGCTGACTGTGATATTTCCTCTTGCCGGTCAAGGCCGGAAAGAACGTTCCTCGAACGAGCAAAGGTTGAAGCAGCATTCGTCGTCGTCCGACTGGCGTTTCTTCTTTCTCTGAACGAAAGAAAAACAGCTCCTTACTTCGAAGCTTCGAATCTTTGTTACACATCTTTGGAACTTTTTCTTCCACATAAACTTGAATATATATAAATGTTTTTCACTAAATGATAGATGTCATTTTTCCTTCTACGTACGAGTTGTTACACGAGTCTCTCATACTTGCAAAAAGAAAACTCCTTAAGATTTTAATACTGATCTGCGATAAATTTAAAACAGTTGCTAATGTTGGGTGATGTAACACAAGGAATTATGTTCAATTCGTTTCGTTTATGAAAATAAATTGGCACAAAAACGACGAAGGTGCGCACATTTTACGTCAAAGTACTCAAAATGTATTTGAAAAGGGTTTTCAGTAGTAGTCCGAGGCACAGAGAAAACGCGCAATTCCATAAAATTATTTCACATTACTTTTAATTTAATCGAAAAATCTCTACCACGCAGAGTGAAAAATAAAATTCTAACCGATCTCGAGGAATCGAGGGAATCCGCGGTGCAAGAGTGCGAGACGATTAGAAATTCGAAAACGAACCGACGAATTTACAAAGAACGCAGAAGAAACGGAAGTCTCGAACATGGCGCCCCCCTCGACCTCTGATCCCGGTTCTAGCCGCCAGTATTTTACCTTTGACGAGACATGGCGCGGACGGATCCGATCGGTAAAAACGAGGCAGAAACAGGTCGTTAGTTACGAAAACCGATGACATTAGTTGACATTAGTTGGCATTAGTACGCGTTCGCTTGCGTGTATCGGTGCTCGATCGCAACGACAGATCGAACGACTCTGGTCTGGGCAGATTCGACAGGCAACTGAAGACTAAATGGAAAAATTATGCTCGCCCCAGAGCCATCGTGTTGTCCCTCGAAAATTCATGAACATCTGTAGAGATTTCGATCGTTTAAACCAAAAGAAAGAAAAAAAAGACTCGCTTGTCCCGCGCTCTATTTTGAACAATAATACGAAGAATTGACGCAATCGATGACTTTCCGCGAGGATATAACTTTCGCGCGACTGGATTCCTGTTAACGCGACAGAAAAATAGAAAACTGATGTTCGAGGAATTATCATTCGCCAATTTCCTAATTTCGACGAGCTTCGAATGAGTTACGCCAGAGCGTAATTTCGACGTGCGCCAGACGACACAGTGCGAAAGACACGACGGAGAGAAAGAGAGAGAGAGAGAGGGGGGGGTGAAAACCTCGGGTACGGTCACGGAGGCACAGAGCCGTGGCCGATGGGTGGAAATCAAAAGGGCCGTCCGCCGCCGGTGTCGACGCGGGGTTGATGCATATGGAAGAAGGAAGGCTCTCGTCAAAAGGTCGTCGAGTCGTTGGTCGTTCGAGTGTCGAAAGGTTATCTCCGTCGCGGACGCGGACGCGGCCTGTGTCGGACATCGAGGTCGCCCCTTTCCTAGAGACACGAAATGAAATTCAATCTTTGACTACGAACGGATTTGCATACTTTCCCTGGTTCGGAAGCGCCGGTGACTGTCAACGCATAAACACGGCATTACCATAAAGGGGATCCATATATACCGCCGGCGAGAACGCCGATTTTTCGGAGCGAAAGCTCACGTCGCCACGAACGTTCAACAACCACCACCGAGAGTCAACCGAGTGGCCGGCAATCTATTTCTCGGACAGCCGCCGGACCCGTCATCGATCCGCGTTTCGACGAGAGCCTTTTTCCAAACGAGAATGAATTCTCGGTTCACCGATCTCTCTCGCTCTCGGTCTCTCTGTCTCTCTCGATCGATGCACGCGGCATTTTTCACATTTTTTCTTTTTTTTTCCACTCGCAGCCCTCCAAATCGTCGAATCCTTCGAATCTTTGGAGATCGATAAACGACGATGATGCGAGGCTGCAGATATACGTGCAAAATACGATTCGATACGCGAACTCCCGAGGGAAACACGCTGGTATTCGATGTTTAAAGTCGAGAGAAGGAAAATCGACGAGAATATAGGACGGACGGTCCAAGTTTATCGTCATCATTGACAGATGAATGACCAATTTGAAATTTTTTACAGAGTAGCTTTCGCAGACTTACATAGCCTTTAGAAATTTAAAATACACAAATAAAAGTTCGTGATTACGTGCAAGTTTTTACGTACTTTTAGCCACAGATGATCCGAGATGTTCGAAACGATTAGTTCACTTATGAGAAATTCATCATAGTATATTCATTTAATAAATAATTATATCAAATGTGTATATGTTTAGGGACTTGGGAATGCGTTCTCAATTTGTTTGGATGAGGATTGGCGAGGATGAGGATTGGTTACGTGTTATCTTGCTAGGTGTTGCATACTACTTAGCGACTGATTATTTTATTGACTCTTGTCTAACAACTGTTATGTACTAACTTACTGACAGTCGCTACGCGTTCTAGTTGGCCTTTATAAAGCCAACTCTCTCTTTGTATCCTTCTCGACCACGTGACTGAGAAGGTAAGTTCGTTTTCGACCCACAAAGTCTTGCAATTACTTGTTTATTAGACCTTGCCCAAGAATAAGACCAAGAACAGGACGAATGCACCCGTTATAATTTGTATTCGGTACTAAACACGTAGACTTTTGGGACCGTTCGAAGGATTAAACGTGAACGTCCGTCCTTGCCATCAGAAGAAATTACACTAACGTAGCTGTGCACTCTGGTAAACCCGGAAGACCAGAGCATTGCACAAGGTGCACAATAAAAAACGATAAAATTTACCAACAGAGAACGCGGGGGAGGATCGTCGAACGAGACTGTTGACGACACGGAATCGCTCGCGAAATGCAAAGACAAGGGAAGAAACGAGAATCGAAGAAAACGATCGAGAAGCGAAAAAGAAAAGAAAGAACAGAAGAAGAAGAAAGAAAGAAAGAAAGGAATCGTGGGGTCGTCGTTCCAGCGGATGATGAAGTGGCCCTCTTGTTATCCCTAAATACCACGCGCGGCTCATGAGCAAACACCGACCGCAGTGAGACTGCCCGCCGGTTAACACCGCCGGTCCCTATGGGGGCCCATAAGACCCGCGCCTTAGGGGGGCCGGAGCCCCCATTGGCTTCTAGCACCCTTGTTCAACCCATTATAAACAAGGCCTGTCTGGACCCCAATGCATTATCCCGATATTCCTGGTTCGGCGGCGGATTCGGGACTCGCGCCACTCCTATATTCCTCCTTCCCTCCCCCTCACTCTCCTGATTCTCTGTCTCTCCATTTCCACCCTTTTTCTTCTTCTTCTTCTTCTTCTTCTTCTTCCAGAATGACTCTCCTCTCTAATACGTATCGTTGCGCAACTCTTCGCTCTTAAACTCTGTGTAAACAGAGTTAGGACGAAATAAAGTCGATCGTAAACAACGTGGCGGCGCGCGACGTACCGATATCCTGCCGGTCCCGCTAGAAACATTGATTAAATACCGTACTAATTAAATAATTTATTACCGGGACCGGGACGCGCACCCACGCCCAGCTGATAAACGACGGCCCGCCCGTCCTTCGTGACGGGGCCCCGGAATGCTGACGAATCCGAATAGGAGTTTCGTCTTGGGCGTCGCGATCGTTCGACGGAGGAGAAAGGAAAAAAAGAATCGTCGACCGTGAAATTAATGCCCATGGGCAGCGGGTCCACGTCAAATACCACCATCGTGCCACGCGTTCCGTTCTCTCACGTGGAAACCGCGAGAACGTTTGATTTCTTGTTCTTTTTTTTTTATTCTTCTTTTTGGAAAGAAAGCCTCCTTCAAGACTCCATCTTTAGAACTTCGTTTACGTAAGCTTCGAAGACAAATAGTTTGTACAATTAACGTCGATTCTTTTCGCTGCTGGTAATTTAAGTAATTTTATGGAAAAATTGTCAATTCTCTGAAAGAAGTTACTCGAATACTGCAATACACAGAAGAGGTCTTTCTCTATATTTCAATCTGCCCCCGACTGTCTTCTTTCTTATTCTATTCCAGCTTTATCGACCCCAGATGCTCTAAAAATGTCACCGCAGCTCTATTATGCCGACGTCGAAGCGGTTAACCAACGTTTCGAAGAAACGCTCCGAGCGACGCAACGCATCGGATGAAAATGGTAAACGATCGGGTATATAGAGGTATCGTCCACGAACAGATGTCCTCTTTAAAGTCTTCTTAAAAGTCTTTGTAAACTAGCATCCATGCGAAGTGTAGTATCGCAACCAACTTGACAGAGTTTATCGTCAGTTTTTACAAATTTCTATCCTATGAATCAAGACCATTTGTAAATGTTAAGACTATGCTCAGTTATTAGTTAACTGTTATAGTCTTTAGCGTGCAAAATCTCAAATAGCGCAAACGCAAACTATAAAACTCGTGAATCTTACAGACTTTCAATTATTTTGTCAGATCTAATTTACATTATATCAATACATTACGCTCTAGATTTGGCCAAATCAATAGAACATGCGACATACAAACTGTTTGTGTGAAAATAATTGAAAAGACCTAGAAAATTAAAAATTACAAGTATTATCCTACAAATCGCATATTTTCGTCTGTAAATTTTTCCATAAATGGACAAAAATTCAGGTAATATAAAAAAAAAATAGCATCTAATGCTTCTCAACTCGAGTTGTTCGCATCATGGTGTCTGTAGTGTGACTCGTATCGTCGCCTGTCGCGCAAAGCTGCGTCACTTACCGGACAATGAATTAACAGTTAGGGTGGAAGGACGAAAAGAGACGTCTCCGGATTGAATCGTTTCCGGTTGCCGCGTGCTTCATCCCCGTCATATTACCGAGCCATTACTCGTCCATGGACGATCCGATGCTATCCACACGGTCAATCCCCCCGGAATACACACCCCAATCAGCCAAGAAAACACCCCATGGAATCGTGCAGGGGTTCGCAGTGATGTTTCTTTTTTTCAACCATCGTGCGCAATTTGCGTTATGTATGTCGTACGAAGACGCAGTCGAAATATAACGACGTTATATTTATTTCATTTATTCAATTATAACGATAATACTACAGTAAATGATAATACAACCCTCTATCAACTTGCAAGATAAAATACTACAACTTTTCATCAACTTGCAAATGGTGTTTCATTAAAAGACGGAACTCTCTGATCTAATCAACTTTAACGTATTTCTTTTTTTTCTCATTTTAAGTATCCCCCATGGTAGCTCATAGCAGTCATATAGGGTTTCCGATTACGAGCAAATTCACTCTTGGATTTATCTTATCATCTCTCAAGAATAGCGTGGTTGGATTATTAAACAACTCGAGTAAATTAATTTCTCACTCCCTATTTCTTTCATGCTTAATTCAGCTTAATTAGATTGTTAAAGCATTTTTGCCAGGTATAAATTAAAAATTGGACAACAGTGCATGATAGATGCAAATTATAACAGATTACAATAGATTACAGCAAATAGCGCTATCATTCGAGGAGGATCAAGGAAGCTGTATTGTACCTTTTTCTCGTGAAACAGGCCTACTCTTCGAAAAAAATTTTGACCCAGATCGTCTTCAAGTCTCGAGGGGTTGATGATGCACGATGGGTCGCGGAATTCCACGCCATGAAAACAACCCCCCTCCCCGAAGGGGCTAGAAGCCGGATCAGAACGAATCATTAGAATCGTTGCGACACAATGAGACGGCCACGTGGATCCACAGGAAGTTTAGCGTGGAAGATCGACCCCCGGTTTCCACCCGCCCTTCTTTTCTTTCTCTTCCTCCCAACGGTCGTAATGCGCGCACACGCGAGCAACCCTAAACTTATGGATAGCGACGAGGGCCCGGAACGAAAGAGGAATCGCTCGCTCACTCGCGCAGCGTAATTTACGATTCGTCGTTCCATCTCGATGGTTCGAGCAGCATCCGTCCTCGAGAAACGTGCACGAGATCGCGAGCGTACACACACATCGAATCGCGCGAAATGCAATTTCATCCAGACAGTGACGACAGACTAGGATTCATTTAAAAGAAATCGTTTCCATAATTCGGTAATCGTATTGTTGAAAATATATTTAGATTAAGAATGCTAAAACCTGGTAAAACCTGGTGCAGGTAAAGTTTATGACTTTATGACAGGTTCATAGACGACTTGTTATACGACGGATACTGTTAGTATTGGAGGCATTGTGCAACGCTATGCGCAGTAATTGTAAAATAATATACTAGTAAGGGTATGGGCGTGAGAGAGAAAGAGAAAGAGAGTGAATGACAACGAGGATGCATGAAAAGTCGAGGAAAAGTGTGAACAATGTGGATTTTGTCGCAACTGATAATATTGAGATAAAATGAAAAGAATGATACTCTGATATTAGAAATTAAAATTTTGAAGTTAAGGAACAAAACTGTTTAACTAAGTTGTAATAAATCTACGTACTTGGTATTAAATTGGATCGTCAAATTACGTGATCGTATTCTTCGGTGATTATTTCTCGTCATAGTTTATAATTGTCACGTAGAGTTGCAAGTTTTTTCATCTTCACGACAATTTGCCCTATATTTTTTAATGGGTCAAAAATTGAGAAAGGGAGTCGCGTTGATCCTTAGAATTCCTTAGAATTTAAAATTGCATGGCACTTCTAAAAGATTCTCGATAAAAGCGTTGCTTTTCAGTACGTGATTACGAAAAGAAAAGCCCAAACATCGAGACTGTTGGGCGCTTAATTGAATAAAGGTCCGATACACGTCTCCTTCACACGGAAGAAACCGAGAGCCTGGCCACACGTTCTCGAAAACTATTTTTCGGTATCCCTATTGAAAATTAATGTTTCGCAAAAGATCCGTCCACTCGGGCCCCGTGGAATCGCTGCGGTGTTCCGTCGGAATCGTTGGACAAAAACGCTGCACGAAAGAGCCCGAAGAACGGACAATGGCGGATGGAAAGCGATCCTTGTGCGAGCGTATTGTGGCCGATGGCCCCCCGAGAGAGCTCCAGGGACAAATTTCACCCCTAAACGCGCAAATAAAGGATAAAAGGCCAGCAAATTAGCCGAGTGAAAGCGGCATAAATCAAAATATTAGAAAACAGGCCGCGAGGATGGCAGACTCGGTGGCGGATGAAGGATTTATGGGGTTGGTCTAGTATGTGTGCCTGTAAAAGGGCGTTCCCTTGTCACCTCGAGCCCCCCTCTCGCCGCTTTTCCCTCTTTCTTTCGATCCGACGCGGATCACCAGCGACTTTTGTTTAAAACATGATCTATCGCTTAAATAGACTAAAGTGGACAATTTATGGGGCGCGTTGCCGCCGTCCCATGTCGAAGACGACATCGCGGAAAGAAGGGGCGCACCGGTTACGCGAGGGTGGGATAACGCAACAACGACGCAGGTGAACGACGCAACGAACGACGCCAGGTCTCACGGCTTTGTATTTCCTATTTTCCAACAGGTCTCTCTCTCCTTTTTTTTTTTTCATTCGTGTCGTCTCATCTCCCACCGAAATTTGACGCGCTCTTTTCATCCCCGGGGATACACTCTCTTTTATCGTTTCGACACACTTTCTAAGATTCCCCTGCATGGAATCAGGTTCTCCCGTCGCGTGTGTGTGTGTGTGTGTGTGTGTGTGTGTGATCACAGCGCCGTTTCGTAGAAAGAATTCATTTGAAAACGTATATAAATGAGGTACACGTCGTACCTCTCTCGATTCACACTGATCGCGTGATAAATTAGACCGTTGAATCTTCTATTCGAAATTTTTCCAACTCTCTCCTGAAAGTCTCGCTCGACCATCGCGGATTTCATTTACAACTTCTCTCCAATCGTTTTTACGCCGTTTGGTAATTTACATTAACATGTGTACAAAAATGGGGGTACAACTTGAACTGGGTACAATTTTCAATGTTCATCACACACGTCTTCTTGAACATCGCTGAAAATTGTCGTCACATTGAAGTATTACAAGTGGCCATTAGAATACGAAGGATGATCAAACGAAAATCTCCTATCGGATGAGCAAACGAAATCTTTCACGAGCATAGCTAGTTCTATCGCGGAAATCAAAATTGGTACGAACGATCATCTCTCACAGGGTGACGATCAGGAAGAAAAAAAGGAAAAGGAAAAGAAAAAAGAATTTGGAAGCCGACGTCCTTTGGGCACGTACATACGTACCCATGCAAAGTGTCGTATCCTTACGTAAAAGTAGTAACGGCGATTCGACGCAGAGAGTAATCGATAACCCCGGTACGCATTTCGATAGCCGCTAATATGCGAGCAAATGGTTGAATAATGGATGTGTTTCGGCGTTATCTGCGTGGCGACAGTAGCCATCGACGTGGAATATCGAGCAGCGACCAACTCGATATCCCTCGAGCGACGTGATTCAGATAACGAGAGGTCTCGCCGGACCAGCCAGGAAAAGCAAAGGGGCGCGAGACGTCCAGAAGAAGTTCTCGGGTTCTCGTTGATGCATTTATGTATCGCGATCGTACCGATATCGGGCCTTGTCTCTTTTGTTTTTCACATTTCTCGAACTTCGTCTTCGTCTACCGTTACGACACAGCTCGATCGAAAAAATCGCGGCTCCCGCTCTGGCTGACAACACGTTCGTCCATCGTCTACGGTATCGCGTTTTGTTCTCTCTCTCTCTCTCTCTCTCTCTCTCTCTCTCTCGTTCTCTTCGATCTATTCACGAACGAACGCAGCCATCCGGTCGTTCAAATATTTGTCCACCGATCAATTTGCATCGCGTACTTCGCAGCAGTCCACGCTCGGTCATCGCGATTTTCCCTCTGAGATCTTTTACGAGATCGATAGCCGCACCTTGGCAACACGATGAATCGACGGATCGTTTCGTTTCAACTGACCAATAGATCGCGCAGTTTCCGTCCCCGTTCTTAAAGGCGAGAAGGGGATCGAAACACATACACATTGTGCAATATGAAATTCGACAGATATTAGACCATGCTTTTTGACAATGCTTCTTTTGTCAATCTCGAAACGCTTCTCATTTTAAGTACGCTCATGTAGAAAGTGAAAAAAAAAGAACAAATTTACCGCGATTTTGAATAATTCAAATTCGTGTAGCTCGCATCTGTTGAAAAATCTCTGAAGTCGCGGAAGTCGAGGAGGCACGTGCCCCTCTAGATAGCATTCACAGAAAAATTCCAGCTTTGGCATTCTTCGCGCGTCCGCTTCTTAGGAGCAGTACCAAGAAAAGAAAAGAAAAAGAAAAAAGGGAAAAAAAACGAAACAACGAGAAAATGTGCCAGGTTGACGAACATCGGCAAACATTTGGGCCCTTCCACGAGCCACCCCCCTCCGGCAGACGAGGAATTATCGCTCGACACGTGGATACGACAGAACAAAAAAGGGAAAATCTCAACGAGATCCCTAACTGTTTCGCGTTCGTGACCACGGACGTTTCTTTTCCACCTTTTCTCCTCCCGAAAAAAAAAGCGAAACTCCATTTTTCACGGGGTACGCGCGTGGAACGAAGGGTCGCTCTGTTTTACCTGATTCTCGGGACGAAACACCGACCAAGGCTAAATCTAGCGAGAAGCGTGCAGCAGCAACTACAACAAGCAGCAGCAACAGCAGGTTGTTGTGACCAGTGACAGGTTGCGCGGCTGCTTTCCGGTACCGGGAACTGGTGCGGAACGACCATTCAGGAGGTTTCTTCTCTCTCTCTCTCTCTCTCTCTCTCCTCTTCTTTTTCCCCTGCGCAGGGATTTATCTGATCCTTGCTCTCATCGCCGAAAGAACAAAATGCGACGCGACCTATCTGCTCACGATCGCGAACCTGCTACATGATCTACGCGCTGCTCTCGTTATCTCGTGGCCATCGAGGATATTTACTCGCCCCGTTCGCCCCGAAAAACGAACCAACGCCTTTTCGATCCCTTCCGAGAGATCTCTCGCGACCACTTCTCTATTCCATCCAACTATGCGAAGTCAGGATATATGTTTACTACGAGATCCGTTGTTCTACAAGCTGTACAGGTCTCGTTAATCGATCCACCACGTTCCACCAGAACGGGGCGCTCTTGCGGTTTCTTCCCCCCTCCCGCCCCTTCCGTTGTTAACTCGAATTTTCTTCTGTTTCGTTGCAACGTGTTTCCGGGATCGAATCGAACGTTCGTTGTCTGTTTGCTGGTAGATGTTGGAATGTGAAAATCGTAAGAGAAGAGAAACTGAGAACTTTATGAAATCTCGAAAGAAGTGCTTTCTCTCTCTCTCTCGGCACTCTTCTTTCATTCATTCATTCATTCGCATCGGTAGGAACGCGTCTAGACGAAATTTTCAAACTCGCAAACTATTTTCATACCGGCTCGCTTTTCCCATTGATCGTTCGATTTAAGGGGAAATTAAGTTCTTTGCTCGCGAGAAACTCGCCGAGAAGTTTGTCTCTTCGCTGCAGAGTAGTCCGTCGAACTTCAGAGATTGCGGAAGAATCTCGAAACGAAATGGAAGGAGAAGAACGAGAAAAAGAGACCGAAGGTAAAAACCTTCGACGAACTTTTCGAGAAATATTCCGTCGTGACAGTCCCATTTCTCAACACTGAAAATACTCGATATCTTCAACCGTGAGAGGAGGGAGAGAACAACGAGACGAAACATTCCAAACACTTGGTTCCACCGACCATGGTGTATCCTCTGTCGTAAGCTATGATACCGTTTCAGAACTCTACGAAACCGTGAAACGAGCGGGTGGATCGAATTCACGGAAATAAAGTTGCTGGCCGGAGAAGAAGATACAAAAGGGAATAGGGAAAAGGCAGAAGGACTCGGAGAGACCGAGAGAAAAGAGAAAAAGGGAGCCACGACCAGCCAGGCAGCCAACCAGGCAACCAACCAACCGACCAACCACCACTGGCCAGAGGAAGGTTCAGGTAGATGCTAATAAGAACCCATTGTTTTTTCTTCTCTGTTTTCCTCGGACTGCACATTGTTCTCCCAACGGGTCCAGAGTTTTGCTCATCAGTTAACATTGTCCGCGCATTAGATCGGCCTTGTTCCAAATTCGAATTGCGGTCGCGCGACCTCCTCCATCCTGCGCGAAGAATACAACAGTGTTTCGATCCTGTGGCGAGCACGCTGTCTACCTCGGTGAACGAAAGAAGAAGAAGAAGAAGAAGAAGAAGAAGAGGGGGAGGGAAGAGAATGGTAAACCTGAGACAAAGGTGGCGAGCAGGCGAGAAACTGCTGCCTCGACTGGTGTAAACGAGCCTCTCGGGTGGCAAACGCGTCCAGGAGAGAACGCGACCGCTTGCCAGCTACGAGATACTTTCTTGTTTAGCCTCCCTTTATCCCTTGTTGTTCGATCGACCAGCCGCGTAAAACAAACAAGGGTTCCCTTTTCCCCTTTCACCGAAACGAGAAATAACGCTGTCAAACATTCCCAACGACTAATTATCGAGGAAAATTCTGTGTTCCACAGTTGAGATAATAAATTCGAGTCTATCTTGGAAGTTGCGTCGTATCAAAGCACTTCAAGAACACGATACGTTTGAATTCAGATTATAGGGAATGATCTTTGTACGTCTCATTGCGCAATAATTTAATATAGAAGAAATCAGGATTTTTATTCACTTTATTTATTTATATTTTATCCGTCACTGTGTAATATCGCGACCTGAATTCAAATGGATTCAGTGTATAGGATCCAAATAAATGTAACAAGCGGGATAGAAAGACACAGATTCAAGATCGAGTCATATTAAATATATTTCGAGTACCCAAATATCCAAATGAAAAAAATATTCGAAATTGAATAAATATTCGAATATTCGGATTTGATTTGAGTACTTGATACTTAAGATCCGAACAAATTACAGGGTGATTCTTAATTGCATCCGATATCCTCGAGTCGTGAATCTAAAAACAATGTCACGTGAATCGACATAATTTCCCTGCAATTTTCAAGTTACAGAATTACATTGAAACTACAATTCCGCGTGGTAAATATTTCCATTAAAAACTCGATGATAGATACCCATTGAGAAAACAGTTGTTAGTTACGTGCTTCTGATTGATCGTCAAGATCGATGCGCCACGTTTACAAGAGTCGAACGAATCTGACAAAGAAGACAAAATAGCCATCTTCGAGGTTGGACGGAGCCACAGAATTAACCACGAAGGGTGTCTTTAACGGAGAAACGCGGACATACCCTTGGCAAATGGACAAGAGGAGGTGCCGATATCTCGAGCGTAATTTATCACCGTGCACAGACCGAGCAGGAGATCGACTAGGAAAGATGTTGGGACGGGGCCAGGCATCGGGCCCCGTGTATCGCCCCGAAGAACGCAAAATAGAGAAGAGACGAGAGAATCGAGCGAGTTGCCCGGGCCCAGCCCTCATTACCACGCCCCTAGACTTCCTAGTCATTATCTGGTGGTTCCAATAGCGAGATCGAATTTCATCACGAATTCCAGAACGGACATTCCACCGTGATAATTGGTCTTCCCCACGACCATCCGGTCCCGTACGAATTGCGCGCAATCTTTCCTTCAAACTTTTCTTTCTTCTTTTTTTCATTTTTTCCCCCTCGAATAAATCGTTTAACGACGGATTCGCTACCAGTGTTATATACCTGCGACGGTAATCAAATTCATCCGTTGCGCGAATAATAACTTTGTTTGCATAGTTCAAACGTAAATTCTTACGAGATGCAACGCATTTTTTTTTACAAAGAATTGAAAGCTATGTGCGAACACGTTAACCCATTGACTGCCAAGCAAATTTAGAGCGTGCCCTGGGAGCCAAAATTTTATTTTAAAGAAAACATGAAATTTTCCAAAATATAATAATACTAAGTTTACAGATTTAGTATTGAAATGGCATTTACAGTAATTTTTATTGAAAAAAAAAAAAGAAAAAAGAACACTACGAGATAACTCGTAGCTGGCGCCACTGAATAAGATGCTGCCTGCCGCTTACGAGATATCACGTAGTGTTTCTTTTTTTTTTTTTTTTTTTTCAATAAAAATTGTAATAAACAAAGACATTTTCTTTTATACCAATTGTAATCAATCTAAACTTGTAGTGCAAACTACGAGATATCCTGTAGTCGGCAGTCTTGATACATACGCTTAATACGAGATATATCTCGTAGTTGGCAGTCAATGGGTTAACGACAAATTCGCTAGTTGATCGATAATTACGTAACGAAAAAGATAGCCCGCTGGCATCGAAAGATTAGAATAATGTTGAAGGAACTGAGGATCCGGAGACGGATAAGACGAGGGGGCTGACTCTTGCAACAGAGAGAACAAGAGCGAGATGTAATGACATTTTCGAAGAAGCAAAGAACCAAAAGGTAAAATGAAATGATACCAGCGCGAGCCACGAAGACACGGGACAAAGCCGACACAGGAGGGGCAAAGCAAACTAGACGGTTCCACTTGGGGGCTGGATGTAAATAATTAAACAGGTCCGGCGAAAACAAATATATCGTTTCGCGCAGTGTGATAGATGATGTTGCTTATTCAGCGTTCTGGATGAGGAGGAAGGTGTGGTAGACGAGGGAAAAGAGAAAGATCGCGCGGGCCGAAGGGATAGAAGAAGAAGAACGAAGAAGATTCGGGTCTCCGTAAGCTTTTAAGACCGAGTTAGCTGGTCCGGGGAGAGGGTTCAAGGGCGTGCTGGACGTTTCGAGGGAAGGATGGCGAGGCAATTAGGGGACTCAGCAGGGTGCCAAAATCTTTGCCCTCTTCCTCATCCTTCTTTCTTCGCGTTCAACCTCCTCCTATGCATGTGCTGCTCTCTCTCTCTCTCTCTTCTGTCTTTACCCTCCTTTTCGCATCCCTCACCATTTCTACATCCTCTTCTTCTTCCTGCTGCTTCTCTATCTGCTTCTTTCACTTTTCTTTCTTCATATGAATCGATCACCTTTTCTTTCGAACGAATCAGGAAGAACAAGCATCCTCGACCGACCTCTCGATCGCCTAGCTAACCGAGAACGCCCTTTCGTGTTGGACATCCCGACATTGATGCAGAAACCGATGTCCTCGAAAAGGAACGCTAATGTCGATTTTGTGGTCTAGATTTTCAGTATTAAATATGATTCGACATGATCATGCGTCGGGAATCATTTATGTATTTATTATAAATTATATATCAGCTTTACGATTAATCACTTTCTTTCACGATTAATAGTGTTGTTCATTTTTCACGCACGGAGATAAATTGGTATATGCATAAATGATGTCAATACAAAATAATGTTGAAATCTCACATTTTCCTAATATTGAAAATCTGAAAGGACGCAACAGTAATCTCTACATTCTAGAAAAATGATGTATTTCTGAAAAATTAATTTTTCTACGGTTCTGATATTTAAATTCTTCGATTTAATTACGATGTATTGAATTACACGTATGCGCGATACTGCCACCTCTAACCGCAATTTCAAGAAACTATAATACAAATCGGTAAAACAGCATTCTAATGATAACTATCGGTAATAAAATTGGAATTTACCATTCCGACAAAATTACCGACCTTTTTCTTAATCTATGGTAATACAGTTACGCTCCCTTTGAAACCAGTATCACAGACGAGATATATGAATATACATTTGCCACCATATATTTTTTCGGCCATGGTAATAAGGTCGTATGACTATACCATTTTCGTGTCACATTCTGTTGTACCGACTTTGCGATCGCAGCAATACTAGTGGCGAAAATTCAAATTTAAAAAATATGAAGAGTGTTGCCAGACCTGTTTCGAAAATTATTTATTGAATTAATTGAATGGTACCTCAATTGAAGAATACTTCATCAATGAAGGAATATAAACAGCGATTAAAATTTCGTTATCAGTGTAAAATCGGGGAAGCCTCGTCCGAAAGGATACGTTGCAACGTGGTGAAACCAAGGCAATCATTGTTATTTGTAATACAATTATGAATACTATGATAAATAATATGATCTAATCGGCTGCGACCACGATTTAATTTTTACATAATTAAAGGATTTGTACAGTTATTTGAATATTTAATTGTTGCAATACTTTTCTCACTTTACTTCATATATATATATATAATAAATCAGTTATACTTTCATAGATGTGACTTTATTCAATTTATAATAAAATTTAACAAAGCCATAGCTAATAAAAAATATATATTTATAATAGTAGAAAAAATATATATTTTATAATAGTAATAAAGACGGTGGCAAGGGATGCTGAAAAAAGAAAATTTAAAACAATAGCCAGAAGGACTACTAAAAGAACATGTTCTACTTAATGTAATAACTAGACGAGCCAAATCTACATTCGGCACGAATCCGAGCAACAAACCGTATTTTATTTCGCAACATTAATTCACTAGTATTAATTATGAAATAGGAAATTTTCAAAATCAAACGCGAGAAGTGCTTTGTTATATTTAAAATTCCCGAAAATAAGTATGCAAAGCTATTAATCTATGCACTCCTATTCAGAAATACGCAACATTAATTGCGACGCGTGCAACCATATTGAAGATTGCTGATGAATGACCATTTTTGTACAGCTCTTGTAGCTGCAACGAGTGATCCAGAAACAGGAATATTCTTCCACGAATCCAGTGGAAGAATTTGGGCATTTTGTAAACGCACCGCTACTTCAAGAAACACGATCAATCGTTATCGCAACACTAACAATTAGGGGACTAACAAACTAATCAGAAATCGCGAAGGAACAATATCGCAACACTAAGAGTAAAAGCAAATCGCGATGAATAATGTCGCAACACTAACTCTACAATCAAATTCAATCAAAACTGTTATCAACAATACGAAATCTATTGTATGAAGAAAAATTTACTTTAAATATTACAACACTCTACACACAAAATTAATTCAAAGCAATGACTCTATAATCTAACTTGAAACAATAGGAAGCAAAATAAATTTTATGTATAACTCTAAGACAACTACAAAAATTCACAATAAAAATTGCTACAGACAATCGCGATAATGAAATTCGCAATTATAAAGCAAACACGATTATCATTTTTTCGCAATTCTAATTTAAACCGTAATCAATTTGTCGCAACACTAACAATAACACTGCGATTTGCCCAAAACGATGAACGATGAAGAACGTTGATGAAGAAGAAAAAAAAAATACAACTACTAATACTAAAAGAGCATAGTGACAAAGTAGTAACGAAAATGACCTCCCATGCTCTGGAATCATTTAAATCATTCAGAGGATGAGAAGTCATTTGATGTGACCCTCTTCGTGGCAGTTTGCCGGGCCTCTTCTTTTCTTCGAGCACAATGCCCGCTGAAACTTACGTCTAGCTCGAGTCCAAAAAATAACTTATAAAGGTGAAATGAACCGACACCCCAATACACATGGACGACCATCGATCACAGTGATCGTTGTCCGTTCGCATGTGCGTGCTCGAGCAATACCTAGACAAACGTTCGTTTCGGAACCTACTCGCGACCTATCCGCGACCGCGACCGCGATACTAAATTCGAAAAATCGAAGAGTAAAACCAGAAACAAATGGCATGCTCCATTTGTACTAATTTCACTGTCGATTTTCCAAATTAGATTTCCTGAAACAGGTTGGACACGCGAAAAGAGGACACGCGACCAGAGACTGTGTCAACCTGCCCGGCCCTACCTACTTATAATTAAACACAAGCATACCAGAAAGTAAGCTACCTATCCTAATCAATCGCCCTATATTTAAAAAAATGGCAAAACATGCGCACCAACACACTCGCTCCACGGTTCTCACACATACCATTCGGGCGCAGACCTAAACTAGAGAGGACGTCCCGGGACACCTCCGACACCCGAGTTTAGCATACAACGTTCACACTCTAATTTACGTACCATTTTCCTGAAATCGACTGACAATTGCTAGCGATCATTGCGTAAAACTTAATTAAAACACGTTTATGTTTACAGTTGATATTAATAACTGAGAAAAAATACATATAACTTCTATAGAAACAATATGTACAAGTTGACTTGGAATCACTACTATAACTGATAGTATAATTATAATAACAGTATAACATTATAGTGTATTTATTAGATATTATCATAATAAATTCATAATTCTAGAAATTAGTGCATAAATATTTTAAATATTATAACTTATAATGAATGAGACGATAAACCGACGCAATTCCACATCCTAACCACACACACACATGCAGAAAATACGTCGTGCACGATACGCTAACGCATTGTCAGTCGCTGAGAAATTTTTTATAAAATTACAAACTATGGCCATCGTGCCCAATGTCTTTCACCCACCCAAGTAGCACCTGGGCACTTGAATGAGATCCTGACAATGAACACGGAAAGGGATTAAACCTGAAAATCCTAAACTAAGAAAATGATTAGTTTATATAATTTGTATCTAACGGGCTATTGTATTATTTTATTTTAAACTGTAATGACTCTACTCTTTCAGAAATCATTCAAATTGCAAGAGAATACAAACAATGAACAATTTGTTAAAAAGATCTATAGACATTGCGACACACTTGCCCAACTTGAAACGACTGAGGAAATTATTTTCAAAGGAGGTGCGGACGAATTCGTTTCGACGTGTCAAACGAATATATATTTTTACTTGCGCGACACCGATGTCTTTCAAACGCAAATACAAAGGAAAGATCGCGACCGGAACGAACTCCCTATCGCTCAAAAATACGTACTATCGTGCGCCCAAAAATCCGAAGCTCCGATGATGGGCACTCCCGGAGGAGCCAGAGAGCAAAGCCGGGCAGCTCCAGCTCAAGGGTTAGAGCGTACTCGTACTCGATGGAGTACCAGAAATTGTTGTAACAACACAGTAATAATACGTCGTGTTATTGAAGAGTGATGGTGAGTAAAATGCGCAAACATACTTTGTCACGTATTTGGAAATAGTTGGGAAATATTCGTCCAGGTTAGGCAAGTGTGACGCAATAATGGTACAATTGTACGTACAATTGCGAATGAAACAGTTATACAGTAAATTAAATGTTGATAGAATAATCTCAGGTGACTTCTTCGTCAAAGCACATTTTCAAAAATGTGAAAGCAAATGTTCAAACTTGTTGCTTTGATTCGAAAATCTACCTGTCGCGAAATGTCTTCTTGCACGTAAAATTTCATACATTTTTCTGCGGAAAAATTCTAATCTATTATATTTCAAATTCTACTGAAGTTCATAATTATAAAACTCAGTTAAATCATTCAGCACTATTATAAAAGGAAAGATGAAATTGTAAATTGTTAATTATTATAACAAAATGTGTCACCAGTATCAAGAAGTAATAACTGCATCTTTCATAGCAACGAAGTCGGAGGATATCCGTCTTCTCTACTATGAAATGTTCAAATCAAATCGTTTTCATAATAATTATTCATAAATATTCATAATTTATCTATTCGTATGAATGTTCATATGGACATTTCACTTTTGCAAACGTTATATTTTCATAAATAATTACTATAAATGTATATGTTCTAATTGTTAAAATCGCGTTGTGCAAGAAGCCCTATCCTGACCTAATACATTTTCAAAAACTTGAAAAAATGTCACTACTCACGGGTACAAAAAATACCCGCGGTCACTATGCTCGTCAAGAATTCTACGTATACAACCAGTCACCCGTGCCGATTCGAACCTTTCGTCCTACGACATGACTGAGTGACCGGAGGAACATAAATGCATGCGACTCACTGCGAAAAACATTATCTATGCTGCGCTTGGCCAGGGAAAGTAATCGTGAAGACTGTGTTCAAATAGATACCACTGAGCATCCCATGGTCGAAGTGAACGCCGTGAAAAAATTTCTTAAAAAACATAAAACATTTTGTTTTTGAAGACAAAGTAATATTTGCGAAAATTTAAATTTTTATAACGGAGATAAAATTTTATTTCATAATTACAATTTTATAAGATTTCATAAGATTTCAATAGAAATAGTTAGTATTTCAATAGAGAATAGAATTCAAATACGACATGCTAAAGTACTTACATTTTTAATTTTTAAAGCATCGTAAGATCCTTGGAAGTTTAGGGGAAGTGCAGATTGCAGAAAATCTGTAAAACGCTAAACATTAGAATTTATGTTTAAAAGCAAAGCAAAATCTTAAGTTGGACATAATGAGAGATTCTTACATTCTTGGCTTTAGGCCACTGTTAGATTTCCCCCACGATACAAATGTTGCTGATGTGATGTGTCTGTAACAAAACGTCAAACATTATACTTTGTTGTTAAATTTGAAAAATTAAATAAATTGAAGTATATATAAAACTACTTACAACCTTTATCTCCTGGAAAGGCCGTATCCTCTTCAGCACTGACTCTAATACCGAAAATGAACACTGAACGAGAAAAAAAGAAAAATAAAGACTATCAACGCGCGCGTTTAAGTAACAATCGGCGGACTCACTGACTCTAACTTTGCGAATTATAATTTGAATGAATTAATAATCTAATTTAAGGAGAGCCATTTTGCTCAGAAAAATATTAAAATATCGCGCAATAAACACTGACTCTATCGACCGCATTGCGCGCGGTCACAAAAATTTTCTGGATTGACTGTAACTAGAAAATGTTATAATATAGCGGCATGTAAAGAAATACATATAATAAAATACGCGTATATATATATATATAGTAATTAATCAATTACAAGGTTACAATATTTGTACTAGTTAAAATTGAAATTAAATTTTGGTGTAGAATTATGAATATCTTTTAGCTGTTTAAATGTTTATATGCTGTTATTTCTTTAATTTTTGAAAATTACACGTTGTAATTATTTAGGTAAATCTTACTTTAGGGGACTAAAAACACTTTTTCGCTAATCTGGCAGATTTCGATAAATTGTCAAATATGCAATAATTTAAAAATTGACAACACAAATACAAATCTAACAGCTATTGATTTAAATTTTTACTTGACAACTTCTCGATGATACTTCTTTCTGGATGATTTTTCTGGATAATGCATTCTTCTTTACTGATAAGGTGTACCTCTTTCTGCCATTCTTCCCGGTTGAAAATCGATCATGAGAAATATCGATTACGTTCGAGAATCGTAGGAAGTGTATTCCGGATTTCACCGTTGGCGCTGTAATCGTTAATTTAAACTCAATACGCGCGCACTTTGCACGAAATGTTAACTGGTTAATTAATAAAAAATAAAAAGTTCTAGCCTAAATCAAATACATAACATTCGTGAAAAAGGACGAAAATATACATACTCTGATGAAAAATTGTCAGTACTTTAAATTGTTATAAGATGTTTTTATAAAAATCTATTAGATTTATCGTAACTTACTTTCTCACATTGATGGCGTCCGTTTCAATTTCGTAGCGTCTCTCTAATACTTCGAAACAATCCTCACTTTCCTCAACCAATAATCTGTACAAAAGAAAACCAATACTTTCAAATATATGTACGAAAAATACGAATTATTCGAAATGAAACAATGTTAATGATTTTACGAAAGCTCATATATGAGCTACCGGTAAATATTACAATTACGAAAGCGACAAAAGAAAATAAGATAATTTATTGATAAATTATAATAATATTCGATAAATTATTGTATAAAGACTTACGTTAATAGGTGAAATTACTGTGTGGATATAAACGATGGAAGGATAACGATGAAAGTATTTCAACAATGCGATTAAATATCAGACGAAGAGGTACGTCCTAACAACGTAATTTTCGACAAACGACTAATCCTCTGCGCAATAGGTTTGCGTCGCGAATTAATGTGATGGGGTGGGGGCATACGAATGCACGAATAGGATTAGAATTTTTTGGAAGTGTCCTATCAGAAGATTTCTAATAATGAGCCAATCATATAAATCTATACATAAATATCTTTGTATAACTTTTGGGCGCCAATTCAATTAATCGTTTCATACTCTGGTCTGAATAAAATACACAAAATTCATGAATTCTTAGAAAAAAATGTAATATTCATATATTAAAAGAAAAATTATCAGTACTTAACTGTTATAATTTCGTGAAAAAAAATTGTAGAACAATTAACTTGATTTTGTTTTAGTCTCCACTTTAACAATCTTGAGTTCGATTAGTTCAAAAATTATTTATTTTTACATCATGCAGCAGGTTTAAAAGTAAGAATACTTTTCTTCTCAAAAATTGTAAAAATTCAAAGATCTCGCCAAAGAGTTTTTCCATCACTGAACAATTTTTTTTTCATAATAAGATCTATCTCGAAAATTGAAATTAACCCTTTTGTAGTGAGCCCTTGAAACTAGCTTTAGGAGTTTTTTATTGAACTATAAATAATAACTCATTAATTTTTAACAAGTTATAATAACAAATGACCTCGTATGCAAGTCACTGAATCCGTCTTGATAAATAATTAACTCATTTAAGAAAATGAATTCAAAATTTCGAAAACGAACCGCAAAAAATAATTTATACCACACAACATAACTTTATATCAAACAAAATTTGTAGAATTATCTCTTTGATATATCCAAATTTTTATAAAATCAAGTTTGCAACATTCATTTAGACTCTGAAGCTACACATTAAAATAAATAAAAAATATCATATCTAATTACATTGTTAAAAAATATATTTCAATCAATTTTTTCTAATGCTTTTAAATAAATGTAAATAATCAAATATATAATATATTTTTTATCCTAATTTCCATTGACACATTTACACATCCTAATCTCACACATACATATCTGGAAAATATGTTATGCATGATACACTAACTCACTAACATTATCAGTCGCTGAATAAATTATTATACTTATAAACTATGGTCATTATGTCTATTATCTTTCTATTATCCAAGTAGCACCTGAGCATGTGAGTGAGATCCTGGCAATGAACATGGAAAGAGTTAATCCTGAACTAAAAACATGATTAATATATTTATTTTGTATCTAACGAGTTTTTTAATTTTTTAATAGTTCAACAAATTATTAAAATGTTATACATTATTTATTTAAAGATTCAATTCAAATTATATAAAATTGCATTATTACAAATTATTATAAATAATAATGACTTTAATAATGAAAAAGTAAAAGAAATATCCTCAGGTGATTTTTTCATCAAAGCACATCTTTGAAAACACAAAACATTCAAAATTATTGCTTTGATTCTGAAATCTTTCTGTCGCGAAGCGTCTTCTTGCACATGAAAATACATTCTTAAATAGATAAAATTGAACTTTGATAGCTACATATTTTGAATTTTACGTTTCAAATTCTATTCAAGTTAGATTGAAAATAAAAATCAAATAATAAATTCCATATTAACATTGTAATAATTTCACTATTCAATATTCATAGATTTCAATATTCATAGCAACGAAATCAGAACGACTTTTCTATTACTGAATACTCGAGCGAATTCATTCATTATTTATTCAAGCATTTATAATTTATTTATTCAGTTGATAGTATGAACTTGTAAATGATCAAAATTAAAAATTTTTTATCTTTGAAGTAATTAGAATACATTCCATTTATTTTCAATTGCAGACAAGTTCATTATATTACTCATATACTTTTACTGACACAATATTATATTAATATTAATTATCATTGCATTATTATTATTATTTATTATTACTATTACTGATAATAAATTATTACGGCTTTATCATTACTATAGAAACACAATGTGCAAGAAAACCTATCCTGAACTAATAAATAAAACATAGACAAGAAAATATTACTCACAAGTATAACGAATACCCGCGGTCACTACACTTGTCAAAAATTCCACGTAAGACAACCAGTCACTTGTGTCGATTCGGACCTTTCATCCTACGACATGATTGAGTGGCCAGAGGAACAAAAATACATGCAACTCACGATTAGATGCAAGAACGTTGTCAATGATGTGATCCAAAATCTGTAAACATTAAAATTTCTTCTTAAAACATAACATTATGATTTCTTCTTAAAAACAGGATTAATTATTTGAAAAATTTAAAATAATAAACAACTGTTAAACATGAAATTTCAATGATATTCAACTCAAGAAGAAAATAAAATGAAAAATTGAAACTTGTTAAATTTTTAATTAGATCTTATTTTTAATAAGAATAATAATTAGTATAAAATGCAAGGAACAAAATAAAATATAGTACAAAATATAAAATTACTTACATTCTTGGTTTTTGAAATAGCTCTTCCGCAAGGTACAGAAAATGAGAAAAAAAGATGAAAAACCTAAAACCTAAAAGTATGAATTATCAGAATATTATCAAATATCTATAAATATTCTGTAATATAAGTGATTTGTGAAAATTTTACGCTGAATAATCATTATTAAAGAATTAAATCTACGTACTTTGTACAGATCAAATATGGCTTCTTTGTTGAAGAAAGGTGCGCAGCACCCAAATGACGCGATGCGCAGAACATGTTCAAACCTGTCAGTCATAACATTTCTTCTCAAACGAGAAATTTCGTTAGAATATATCAAATATTTTTACGTTTCCATAAGAATCTATTACATTTATCGTAACATACTTTCCGCCATTGATGGCGTCCGTTTCAATTTCGTAGCGTCTCTCTAATACTTCGAAACAATTCTCACTTTCCTCAACCAATAATCTGTACAAAAGAAAACCAATACTTTCAAATAAATGTACGAAAAATACGAATTATTCGAAATGAAACAATGTTAAAGATTTTACGAAAGCTCATATATGCTCATATATAAAGCTACAGGTGAATATTACAATTAAGAAAGCGACAAAAGAAAATAAGATAATTTATTGATAAATTATAATAATATTCGATAAATTATTGTATAAAGACTTACATCAATAGGCGAAATTAAGGTGTAGATATAAATGATGGAAGGATAACCATGAAAGTATTTCAAGAACGCAATTAAATATCACACTAAGAGATACATCTAAACGACACAATTTTCGACAAAGGACTAATTCTCTGCGCAACAGGTTTGCGTCGCGAATTAATGTGATGGGGTGGGGGCATACGAATGCACGAATAGGATTAGAATGATTTGTTGGAAAAGTGAAGTGTCCTATCAGAAGATTTCTAATAATGAGCCAATCATATAAATCTATACATATCTTTGTATAACTTTTGGGCGCCAATTCAATTAATCATTTAGAACAACTGAAGAGAATAATTTTCTAATTCGAAATACAGTTACATTTTTCACTACAAAATTTTTATTACATGTACAAATATCTTATATATTAGATCTTATATCGATTATAAATATCGATTTTACAAAAATTTCTATTTATACTGTTTATACTGATAAATATTATAAAGTCTTGCTAATATTGTCATGTACATTTAACCAATATAATCCAATATAATATAGTCATGTCTTTACTATAAAATATTTTATATTGCATTAAAGTACTTATGTTAAGTATTTTCAAATATTTTCGTGAATTACTATATACATATGTATTTATTTCAAATCAAAAAGTAATTGGATTAAATATATGATGTAACAACTCTTTTGAACGATGTTCATTCTTAAATCGTAGACCTATTTAATAATGAAAAAACGAAACTAAAAGCTATTGAGTGTAATCTTCACCTAACAACTTTTCGATAACATTTCTTTTTACAGTTTTTCCTGCTTAAGACTGAAACTAGGTTAGATTACAATATTATAGATCGTGACATATCGATCGTAATACATCGACTATAGCGATATATATTTGTGTATATTAATGTTTCATTGGCGTTGTAATCATTACCTAAGTTAAGACAATTGCGTACAAAAATACATTGTATACAACAATTAATTTAACACAGTGTCTGTAATTTCATTTTTTAAACTATTATGTAAGTAAAATAAGCGTTTTAATCTTACGTTTTAATTTTAAGTGATATTTAATGAAATACTTTTGGATGACTCTTCAAAAATAATTTCCGTTATATTTAATAAAATTTTTCTGTTGTAAATACTGTTTGAAATCCAAATAATTGCTTAGTAATGGAAATTAATGATTTTTAATTTCACCTGTTCTGAATTAATGTTATTAGTGTACACTGCTGTAGCACTGTTATTACTTAGATAGTCGTTATTGGTAAGTGCAGTTATTGAATATACCGACTGTGATTTCAGTGTAAAAAGGTATCGATAAGTAGTTTCCATTTATACCAACTGTAAATACATATTCCTTTACGCTCATAAATAAAAAGTATTTGACATTTATATATCAAATTACAATTATTATTATGCAATATTTTAGAAATCATTATTTTATTAGAGTTAGATAGAAGGAAAAAAGCTTAACCTTCTTTTTTTTGTAAAAAAATAGGCGAATGTAAAATAACGATAGGAAATGAATAATATTATAGTTATTGAAAATTGTTTCAACTCCTATATTTAATTATATAATATAGAACTTCTATCGGTTCACATATATCTACAAAAGTTACATCAATATACGCAGGAGAGAAACCCTTTCTCTTTGCGTTCCCTTGACAACAGCAGTACACAAGTCAATCATCTTTGAACCCATCCCGAATTTATGGTCATCTTACATTAAGCATTAATTCATTTCAGTGTAGAATTTTTGCAAAAAGGGCGATCGTCGTATAAGATCGTCGAATAATAATCACACGCTGAATTAAAATTATCAACGAAAAAATGACTACCAGAGCGGATATGTGTCGAACATGTAATCGTGGTCTTCATTCTTACAATATACCGTCCAGAGAAGCGGATAGAAAGGAAACGTACACCTTCGTCAAGAGTCCGAGAGCAATTTTGCATATACAGAAGAAATACAGGAATCCACCCACGTAAGTTTCCTTAATGTTTCAACAAATTCTGGGGAAAAAACGAAGCATAGTTTAGTTTCTTGAAAAAATCTTGAACAGGTATCAAAGAAATAAATCATTTTTACCTTTTCTTTTACTTCTAAATTATCTTCTTATCATATCTTTAAAGCTTTAAAGTTTGCACATTATATTGTCGTGAAAGCTTTCTCTGCCTACCTGAAAACTTTATCCTATTTCACATAAATATCAACTTATGAAATCTTTATGCAGCTCTCTCGCACTGATGACTGATATTGTAGTTGCTTATGTTCGTCAGTATTATAGCTCTTCTTACACTTTGCTGATCAATTTCAGAGATCGTCGACACAGGGTTTTCAAAGAACGAGTAATTTATGGCAAGTGTAAAGCTACGTTTTATACATAATACAAAAGAACCGAAAGATTAGTTAATTTGTAGGAAAAGTACGAATCTGCACCACGAAAATTTTTACCAAGAAAGACAAGAAGGGATACGTAGTCATTATGCACAGTGACTAGATTTTTTTCGTATCGTAATATGCTAATTCAGTATGTGAATAAGAATGTCACAATCTTCGACTGATAACTATTTATGCACGATAAAATTTGTTCAAAAATTTTAGCCGTATCATAAACAAAGATAACCCAATAACGATCGATCGTACGAAACGGCGTTATTGAAAGGACAGAGCTGTAGGCCAAGAGGCCTATATTAACGATGAAACGCAATCACGCGATTAAAGCGAAAACTTTAATATTTTACTCATATATGAATAGGGTGACAAGGTAAGTTGGCACGAGAAACGGTCGGTGAAACGAAATGTAAGCAGTCGTTTCACCTTGAAGAAGTTGACGGAGGGGGTTGCAAAGTTGAAGATAAATTCTGGTCAGTACTCTACGATACACCGTCAAACGATTTCGAGCCCCGTTAGCATGAGTTAGGCATGCGCAAAGTTCACGACGGTCAGCGTTATTGAGTGGCCGCTGCGTAAAAATATACGTGTAGCATGTCTGCGGTATATATCGGTCGATTCTAAGGACATTGTCCACTCTGTGAACTCGCTTGCACGATCGCGAGCCTGTTAGTAACATCGTGGCCATCGTGCCAGCCGCTCTTGGATCATCTCATCCTTCTCCTAAACTCAGGTCACTGATTCACAATCTAGTTAGAGAAAGAGACAAATATCGAATTAAAGGTTTGAAAAATATCAGCTGTACTCTAGCTAGTGTACATACATTGTGCTTGGAAAATGCGCGATAGAAACAACCGCAAGACTTATTGAAAACGACGACATGCCAGCTGGAATTTCCGCGTTGGCGCCAACAGCCAATGGAGATCCTTTCGATCTCGAACGAAAGAATTCTCCAGCGTTTACCATTCTCCAGAAAGATGGGTTAGACACCAATCTACCTCTTCTTCATGTGAACGGCAATGGCGAGACGTCAGATCGATCGGACGTCGACGATGTCTGTCGTCTGGAAAATGTTAAGAACAACAACCTGTTAGATCGAAAACGCATCAGCAGATCGAACGACCATTTGGTCCAGTCGAATTTACAATCGAGCCAAGTGAATCCATTGAAGAGAGAGGCACGAAGCAGAAGTCAGGAGAGCTCACGCTCGGCGGACAAGATACCAGCAATAAAACCGAGCATAACTTTGTCCACGGAAGACTTCAACGAAGTTCTAAACGCGAAGCTGAAAAAACTTCAAGAGCAGGTGCAGGAGAAGGAAGAGCAACGTAAGAGCGCGAAGAAGGGCCAAACCTTCCGTAAAAAGCCATTCATCACCACTGTAAAGACTGGCGAATTTCTGATGCCACCGCCGGAAGTCGCTGCTCTCCTTGGTATTGCAACGAATACCAACGATACCGAGGACATCGATATTTGTCCTTTGCGGTCAAAGTTCAAGTCGCTCGCGTCGTTAGCCAAGAAACCGGAAGTACGTCATAGCAGCCACATTGCCAGGTGCCCGGCTGCTCTCAAGGCCACTGTTGACTTTACTCTCGGAATGATGAACGCGACGACCATGGCTGCCTCGGCTTTGGATGATCGAACTAAGACCGCTAAGAGAAACGACGCGACGTAAGTTTGCCAACATTTTGGGAAACTTATTCGCTGTGTTTTATCCTGCGTCTTAAAAACGAGTGAAAAAAGAATGGAATCTTGAATGTGCTTGCAAAGCGTTGAAAAAGCGTGTCGAGAAACTATCGAAACGGGAAGGTCACAGAAATCTCCGGTCACGGGAAATCACACGTTTCGTTACGTGTACGGAGGAGTTGCTGAAGATTATCGATTTAGATTGCGTGCACGCAGATCGTAGATTTGTTTTCATATATACTCGTAATATTCTGCGTGCGTGTATAATTCAAAATATACACTATGCACTATGTAATTCATGGCGTAACATTTGCCCAGAATCTTCAATTTACCTTGAAACATGTAAAATCTCCTTTGATCTGCTTTCTTTACAGTGATCAACCGATTCCTTTTGGGAATATCATGTTTGATCGGCGCGTCGTTCGAGGAAGCACGTATGCCACTGCTCCTGTTCTCGTGAGTAATAAATTAAACAATACTGTTCGAAACTCGTGTATCATGCATGGGAAAATAATCACGCATTTCTGTCAGATCGATGGAGAGCAATCGATAGCAGCGAGGCAAGCGGAAGCCAGAAGGAGGAATTTGGCTAGGAAACGAGCTCAGGCACAAGCTACTAAAGCTCTGGTTGCTAGGGTAGGCTCGCCACCGCCGGTTCCTGGCCGTAAGCATGAGCCGGTGCAAACAGAAGTTTATCTCGAAGAGGTAAGCTAGGTTCTTTATCTCGGTGATTTATCAAACGTTGTAATAGCCTGTAATTAACAAAGTACGCATAATGGATATATATTATATTTGACAGTTATTCGAGAAACCTGATGAAACCGATATCGCGACACAGACTGATTACTTCCTAGATAGACCGCCAACACCGAAATATTGCCCGGATAAAGTTGGTCAAGATGCTTGTACACAAATTGAACCTGGTGATGTAAGTTGAAATGAAATTCAGGCGAATCTGAAATTTGAGTTACAGATGACTCAATGTAATAATTAAAAACTGCAAAATTGAGTTAATTTAAATTGTTGTTACCAATTGAAGATCGATCGAGTATCAGTCATTCAATCTTGATGAATCTTATCTTCAGCTGTTCGACTTCGACTACGAGGTGCAACCGATACTCGAGGTACTCGTTGGTAAAACCGTAGAACAGGCATTAATAGAAGTTCTTGAAGAGGAAGAGATTGCCGCTTTGAGGGAACAACAGAGAAAGTTCTTGGAATTACGCGCTGCGGAAAAAGCTGAGGCACGGAGACTGGAAGAACAAGAAAGAAGACTAAGAGAAGAAAAGGTTTGGATAATAATTTGTTTGAACAGATAATAATTTGTTGGATGTCATTTGTTGTTTGAATTCGAAATATATTCGATAGGATCAACGATTAAAACAACACGAAGACGCGATGGTAGCTCGAAAGGAAACGGAAGAACGAATCGCAGCAGCTACCCTACTAACAGGATATATAGCTGATCTTCTTCCAGCGGTTCTCGAAGGATTGAAGATGTCCGGTTTTCTGTTGGACGAAATCAAGGCTGGTTCGTGAACACGCAAGAACACTGCTACTACTTTTTGTGCATTAGTTAGTCAGAAAGGTTTATTAATTTTTCTTTATTTATACCCTTTAGCCGATAACGTTGCCAGACTCACAGAAAGAAACACTCAACCCCTTTTCCTACCTCGCTTTTTAATGTTAACTGAATTAAGTATAGTACCGGCTCTAATAAAAAAAAGTCTAATATCTGCTTTCACAGATGTCGAAGAAGGTTTTATGCCATGGTTGATGAAGGAGGTTAAGAAAGAAATGGGCTACATGATCGAGAGCAAGGAATTACTTATGGGTAAACGTCATTAGTTTGTAAATAAATTAATAATTTATTATATTCAAAGCTCTCGCGATTTTAGGAAATCTCGTAATTAATAATTCCAATCGTAACAGGTATATTCTTTATTTATTTATAAATAAATGCAATATAACTAATTACACGTTTTTTAGTAGTTAGTAAAACAATGCATGATGTTATAAACAAACTACTTATTTACCCAAGAAATTATTTCGTTTGAAACTCCAACATGCTCCAAAATTGATAAGGATAGCATGCCTTTAATGGTTGCATATGAAGCTAAAAATTTATATCACTATGACTCGATTTAAAATTTATAGAGGTATCTAATAACATTAAAAGAAAGGTTTACCCTCTGCTCATATATCCCCATTAAGAAACTATAATATTGTGTAGAAGATACTTTATTTTATTTATTGTTACCTTTGAGAAGGTATGAAAGACTTAGACTGGAACTCCTTCTCTCGCTATTGTCAGCACTTTAAATAATAGATTTTTAAAATAGATCAGAAATTGTTGACGTTTCATTGTATATTCTTAATAAACTTTTCTGTACACAGATATCGTCAGGGAAATTATAGAAGACCGCGCCGAAACGTATAAGAAACTCGGCGAAGAGTACGATGCCTCAAAGATAAGAAAACCATTGATGGATCACATAGAAGATGGTGGCAATGATCTGAATTTCATAAATTACGAACCACCCGTTATCAAGAATAATACGGACGTCATTTAATCAACCGATCCCATCAAACATTTTTGTACGTAAAGTTAAACAGATACGTAACAAACTGTCATCGAGCGATCGTCGTCTAATTAAAGTTGGTGAACTTTTTGCTATTCGGATCATCGTTTGCCGAAGCTTTAATGCTCAGTGATCTTGGGACCGAGAAACGAGCATATCATAGTTAGCTTTCGGATTTAGGGACGCCTTCACCAGCACCGGAGCAATCCCCATCCTAGTAGCTTCTACATTAAGCAGTGTACACAGCTGCGAGACAAATCCATCTCCTCCGGTTGCGCCCTGTGACAGGTCAACGCCACGTTTTTCCCCATAGCGAACACCAACTACTACAGCCCTGTTCCATCAGAAATTAATTATCCACTTTTCCAATACTCGCCGTGCTGGATTCTCTAAGAATAGAAAACATTTCATTTTCGAATTTAAGGGAGCAATAATATTCTTATTCGTCAATAATATTTTTCAGATTCGTTCTGAGCCGAGGAAGAAGCGATCGACAGAGCGAATCGAAAATTCAGAGCGGAACTTTCGAAACGATAGAAGCGCTTCGTGAAAGATTCGTATCCGATAATTAGTTCCGTGAAAAGTATTTCAAGTGATGCAAATAAACAAAACGTTTATTACAGAAGAAACATCGAGTATTTTTTTTCCATTCTTTTGATGCAAGTTTTATAGACTTTTCTTTCGTTAGATTTAGAGAAAATCTCGAGCTTGTATATATATATGTATATATATATATATATATATATATATATTTCTATCCTTAGATAAGTTATTGTGTGTGTGTGTGTGTGTGTATTTTGTTGTATAAGGAAAGACAAGCAGCTGTGGAGACAATCGTTAAGTCGAAAATACGAACGCGTTGCTAAAACCGGCAGACGTAATTTTACTTCTCCGTTCGTCTGTTATTTCAGATTACGTGGGTAAATCGTGCTTCAGAACTTACTCGAATAAAACTTACTTGTCCCTCAAATAATTAAATATCACGAAAATGCTAACAATAAAACTGAAAATTATAAAAGTTTACAAAGAAGATGAAAAGAATATTCAAACTAAAAAGAAATTCTAATAAAAATACAAGGCCAATATTTTTGGCAATTTCAATTGTGGCTTTATTTTATACAAAGCAGGTAGGTTTATAGTCCAATCTAGACCCAATAAGTCAAGATCTAAATCGTAGGACAAGTAGTACTATTCATACCAGACAAGATAATGTCTGACTGTCGCCAGACTATTTTTCTAGACTTTCTTCCGTTACTAAAGTTTCTAAATTAGAAAATTTATTCTTCTTAAAGATATTTATTAAAAAAGTACCACGAACACGAACATATCTATGCATGTAGAAAATTAAATTCTGTGTTTTTTTTAAATATTATATGCTGTGCATACTACGGATATTTATGCAGCTTTGTTATAAAAAAGCTACTTCCTTTCTAGTTTCAATGACTTTTAAACATGTAGAAATCAACTTTGCACAACTCTTTCCTGTAAATATTATCGACAGTCTGGCTTAGTTTTCGAGACATTCGCAAAAAACTGGTACGAAACATTGAATCCTATTACCTATTTGCGACAGAGTCGCAAGAATAATCAACACGTTAGAATAATTCGTCATCGTTAAAGTTTACGAGTTTAATTGACTGTAATTTTGCAGAGCGAATATCTCAGAAACTAAACCCGACTGCTACGATGTATCGGTACACATAGCTATAGGAAACACTTGTTTGAAATGAACAGTTGTTGATTTCTATAAATCATTAAATTTAAAACACCTGGCTTCCTCAATGAAATTTATTCATATTTGAAAAGGACAGAGAAAAGAAAAATACATAGAGAACTCCAAAAAGAAGAAAAGGAGAATTCAATCGTGTTCTCTGGAAACGAGATAAGATTCGTCGGTACACCGCGAAAGTAAAAAACCTGTCGAGCTCAATCAGGATTAGATCGATCATAATAGGATGAGGTTTCACGGTGAATTGAGATCGGCACAGTTTTAAAAAGCCACCCACCCTCTTAAACCGCGCACCCTTTCTGGCGACAAGGTGAGGGGGGCCATATTGTATTGGATTAAATTAAGCGGAGTTGGGAGAGGGGAGAATTGTCTCGATACCGTGCATTATATGCACAAAACTCATGTGCCAAGTGAGTCGTGTTTTTAGGGAGATTCAAGAAGGGAATACGGTGGTCTGATCAGTCAGGGTGAGCTCTACGCAGCTTCCACCATGTGACCCATGCCACCTGCATTTCTACGCGATTCTTTTATCTACCAATTCGTGGAACACCTTCGTTCGCGAACATTCCTTTTACAATGATCTCTACGATTTACAGAATTGCCAATTAACTGCAAGTAAGCTGAGGTGAGATATTTTTCCTAAAAAACACTTTTACTTGATCCAGAGAAAACTTCATGCTGTAAATGAAATAGCAATTTGATCAAACTACACGTATTTGCTCGCGTGCAATTCATCGAATGAATTGACTCTTAAAATCAAGTAAACGATATCTAATGGTTAAATGGGATATATAATGGTTAAATAGGAATCCGAACGTGGGGTGAAGCATCCTCTGTAATGTTGTTACAGGGTATTCGATCGGCACGTGTCGCGTTACAGAACACTCAGCATTGAGAGACACGAGCAATATGTCGAAGACACGTGACCGAAGCAATGAAGTTTTTAACTGTATCGTGGCATTCCTTTACATGGGCTCGTTGTTACTTTCATATTAAATCGATATAAGCTAATGAAAAAATTAGTATTTGTAAAGTAAAAAGTATTAAATGTTACAATACCCTGGGTCAGTATCTCGCTGGAAGAGCTATTAAAAGCATACTTTTGACACTTGCAGAACCGAAACGAATCACCTTTATAGTCACTTCCCCGCAAAGCCAACCATAACTCAGTCTTCACCCTGCGACGTCTAACGTTGCTAGATTATATAGAATCTCGCAAAAGGGCGTCAAACAATAAGATTTGTCACGTCTCTGCACATCGAAGGGATCGAATCTGCGCTTTCCATGCAACCTGAAACTTGAAATCAAAAGACTTCTCTTATCCAATGAAATTGTGCATAAGTATTTATTATCTAACGATCGAATGATATAGAAACTTCTAAATACGATTAGGACAGCTTGTATGAACGATGCGTTGAAAATAGATGCGTATGGAAAAACCGTTGTTCAATATCTATTAATATAAAAGAGAAAAAGAAATACTTAACTCTCCAGTTGCAAGAAATTTTTCCATGTAAAATTAAGATCATCAAAATAAATATAACGTAACATCGCCAGCAACTGGAGGATTAATAAAGTATAAATAAATAAAGCAAATAATGAATAAAGTATTTGAACTGAATTGAATTGAATGAATTTATCACAACGTAAATAAAATATTGCTGAAAAATTGCAAGCAACAGCAGCACAAGCCAAACAGAATGTTTCTTACAGACTTATTTTGAGCATCGCATCAGGGGATGAGCGATAATACGTAGATGATAATCGCGATATTAATATCGCATTGGGAAGCGCGCACATGCGTGCAAGGGCTCATTGGTCACGGTGGAACACTTGTTCGCTGGCTGGCTCGCGGTTCTTTCAATGCACCCTGATTTTAGAAAGAGACAACGAAAGGGTGGGACCCTCGGTGAAAGTTCGGTTGAGGGCAAAAACTGAAATTTATCTAAGAGACTTTCTAGAAACAATATATCAACATGTAAAAAGAAACAACGAAATGTAAGACATTATCACGAATTGTAAGACAATATCAAATTATGACATTATCAACGAAAAATGTAAGACAATTAAATCATTTACACTTTTTATTCAATGTATTTTACATTGATAAATTACCTTTCTTTTGAAAAAGATGTAGCCACGTGTCAACAAGAGGCAATCTTATATGAGTCAAGTTTTGCATCAATCTAATTAAGAAAAAACAATGTGATTAATAAATTACAAAAAGAGTTTCCATAATTAGAAACATTAGAAAATATGAAGAATTCGGAGAACACTTGCCGCAACTTTGACACGCGATATATGCGGTTGGTAGCAAAGAACGGTGACCACTTGTGCTTGAGTTTCAAGGGACCAGGACAGGGGTTGGTACAAGGGATGGTGCAGCTTGTGAACACTCGTGTCATTCCCTGGTTCGGTACCATTCACCCTATAGATGAATCACTTCACCCATAGACGAGATCCACCAAGAAGGATATCTTTCTTCTAGTTCCCCTTCCTTCCTAACTAACAAATGATATTTTATAGATTTGAATTTTTACTTTGGCTACATGATTTATTTTAATTTTATGAAACGAAAATGAGAATCGAATGCTCTTTTAATCAGTTTTTTCACGGAAATGTTTGCTTATGTGATAATGTTAATGTGTTCTATGTTTACAAGTCGAGAAAGATCTAAGCGGTAATGTCGAAAATTTATCGCAAATCACCAGTTCAATCTTCACTGGAAACTAAAGGGTCGGGAAGGAAACTCAGAAACTAAGAAGGGTTCTCAGATTTTTTCTAACAATTAGATAAAGATCTAGGCACTAACTCGCAGCAGTCTCAAGCGGTACTAAAAATTAGTACTAGAGATACCTGTAACTATGTAATGGTAAACCACTCCTAGAAGACATTAAGCAGCTATTAGGCTTCCAAGATATGTTTCAATTTCTTCGACTGGCCCAGGTTTAAGGTTGAGGGAAATACAACAGGTCAAAATGAATTATTATCCTCAAAATAAATACAATAGCTGTCGTGAGTTAAATCACATACATACATACATACATACATACATACATACATATATATATATATATATATATATTTCAAGTTTTTAGAATTGTGTTCATATATGTATGTATACATATATTTCTCATAAGTGAGAATATTCGACTGTTTTGCAAGAGAATTCGTGGTCGGAGATAAATCAGAATCGAAATTTCCGTAGGTCAATTTGCGGGGAGAACGTACAGATCGAAGAACGATTAGGCAAATCCAAGTGATATCGTTCGATCATGATCTACGCACGCGTGCGAGAAGAATGAGCCACTTAATTTCCTAATCAACCGTTGATTCAGATGCACCTTTCGGCAACATCCCCCATTCTCCGTACAGAACTACGTTGGTTTGCAGCTGAGCCAAACAATGTCCTTTCACATGAGGCTTTTATAGCCCCATCAAACACCCAGTCACAGCCAACTCCTGGTGACGGCTGCACGACCTGCGCGTGTCACGTGCCCGTGTTCTTCGTGGTTACGACCGAACGCGAAACAAGTTCGATGACGATCTGTTAGAGAGAAAAAAAGAGAGACATATGTAGTTCGAAAGGACAGATAGACAAGATCTAAGTGTTAAACATTGATATTTTAACCAATTGTAAATTTATAGTGATATTAAACTCTATCGAACAACCCTTGAATAGCGGGTGATTTTAACAACGTGGAGCAAGGTGGATATTGCATCCAAATGAACCCGCAATGAAATATTGCTTTCAATAGTTTGCTTCAAATATGGAATATATATATACACATTATAATTTTACTATATTTATGGACTTTTTCTTTTCCTTAAAAATAACAATTTTTTTTGCGCCATCCGCCAAACGAAGATTAAATAATACATCGATACGTGAAAAATTAAGAAAATCGTTCGTACCTACGTAATACAAAATATCTATAACTTTTCATCGACTTTTCAATAACTTTCTCATGCTCCAGTGCTCACGAAGAGCAGAAGAATCCATAGACATTAACCACATTTCAAAGGTCAGACAATCCGAATTCGTATTTCGTATTCCGTTTTGAATGATGACCACAACTCAGACTTTTACAATCCTATCCATTACTTATTACAATTAAGCATTCACGATTCTAGCAACAACTTGTATTAGTAGCACCTTTGGCGATTTGTTAACTTATTATACTGATCCTCTCAAGTGGAAGTGTAATTAATAAAAATAATAGAATAGATTATTGTATGTATCGTTTTAAAATAATATTTTTTAACAAAATCACTTTCAACTGAAGTTAAAAACTTTCAACAATTGCCTTGTCTGTTCAAATTATAAAAATTAAGATATAAATTAGCGAACAACAATTAAACAAATACAGAATGTTCAACAAATTTGTGTAAGTCAACATGACATTTCGTTTTTCTGCAATGCGTATAATACGTAATTGACAATGATCTACATTATGTCAATGCGAAGAATTAAGCTTGTTGTGTTCATTTGATTGTTGAATGTTGACAAAATCATGTTGTAATAATTATTTATTATCGATATATTAAAAAGCTTAGTAGAAAATATTAACTCGCTCTCTCTACAAGATATAATATTCTCTATTATAATCACAATTAACTAAAACTAATTCTTCTCTAATAAGAACTTCTACCTGTTTAATTTATTTAAAATCTGAAATAAAAAAGATTCTTTTAAACAAAAGTACTTATATTAAATAAATAATAAAACAATAATAATAAATAATAAATATATTCTGCAATTGTTTGCAAAAGTTAAATAAATACTAAATTTGTTAAACTGATAACTTACACCTTGCGTTTCAGGTATCGGACCCCCTGCTTAGTTAGCCACACCCACTTACCCCTAATATTTGGTACCGCGTCAGGATTTGCGAATCAGAAATAAGGGGACTGATTTTCCCCTGACTAGTTCTTTAAATACAATTACACATATACTGACAGTGGTGTAGAGTGTAACAGTAGAGGGGAGCGAGTATCTACCCCCTAGTAGTCAATTCGGGGCACAAGCCCACCGAATACATTTAAGCCACGTGCAGAATACAGGTCGAACGTAGTTGACACTTCGACATCGCGTTGCCATCATCGGGGGATTTTAACACCGACACCTCTGCCATCCACGAACAGTCAAACAGCCAAATAGTTCAGTAGATTTTTAGTCAGAAAGTAGCAAGTTTTAATAGCGTTGATAGTATTACGATTTCGATATCGCAATTTTACGTACGATTTGCTTTCAGTCAAAGTGAAATAGGACAATTTTTGGTGGAATTCAAAATTATTGTAGAAAGAGACGAAAGAGAAGAAGAAAAAGAAGGATCGGTGTTATCCATATAAGTGTGAAATTTTAATACAGACTGTATAAAATAAAATACTTAGTGCCTCGATGGAATCAACTAGTGCGATCATGTATCCTATGGTCAATGAAAACGCCCTGATGGTAGGTATCGAGGCATTCGAAAGGACTTCTTTATCCCAAGCATATTTAGGCGGGCCAAAGGTCAGAGCTGCGGGTCACCTTGGAAAGAATTCTTTATCAGAGGTCGTCGATGTAAATAAACTGTCTCAGAAAAGCACGTCGGTGATTCAATACGTAAGTGAATGAAAAATAAAATGTCTAATATTTTTTTACAGTTTCTAGTATCTTAAAATTTCTCAAAAAAAAAAAAAAAAAAAAAAAAAAAAGCGAAATCACGTAAATTACCTAAGCCGGAGCATTGATTATAGGTTGAAATCGCTGACGAGCAAGGTCAATTATATTGTATAGATGGTCTCGTAAACACTTCTTGCTGGTTAAAGATCATCACATTCTCCAATGACTGTCCGAGTAGCAATGTACTTTTGATGACCACCGACAAGGGTGTATATTTAAAAACGTTAAAAGACATAAATCCTGGTGAACCACTGTTAATGTGGTTTGACGAAAAGATTCTAGCTATGTTGGGCATTCCATTTTTAAAACCATACAACATACAACGTAAGACACCTATTTTCAAATCTTAAAGCAGATAAATTATATAATTAGCAAGGCAGATTTCTATAAGTTATTCATATATGTTCATTCATGCGATATTATACCTAAATAACACGTATGTATCAACTTCAGGTCAGAATTACATTTGTCACATATGCAACAGCCTGTTCGAGTATCCCAATCCTTTAAAGATACATATAGCCCTGAAATGCAATCGACTGGACAATAATCATCTTTGGTCCACGTTGGCAAAACCAAGCTTGTCCGCCTCCAAATCGACTTTCAAATTCAAACTTACCAAATCGTCGCAAGTTTCTTCCAACAGAACATCACCGACATCAGTACAAACCACAGATACTACTGTTCCTGTTTCAACTAACAATAATTCATCACAATCTTCCAATCAAATCACTCCGTCTTCTTCGAATCAACTCTCTTCTAATTCTCCGTCCTCGCAAATTTCATCGAATTCGTCGACTCAACGGACTTCTATAAGAAAAGATATACCACATCGACACTCTGCTTTCAAGCCATACGCGAATCAAAACAAAAACGTCTCTCTATTAACGAGGAACGAAACTGTTTTGACGCCATACAATGTTCAAGCCACCGTTGCACCGATCAGTACAGACATTCATGCAGAGCAAATGGAAACGATCGTCAGCAACCTTGGTAAATCGAGACAAGGACATATTTGTATCTATTGTGGAAAAATTTACTCGAGGAAATATGGTCTAAAAATACACATCAGGTTAGTATTCCAAATTTTATTTTATCCACTATCTAACTTACGCTCGATGCATTAAGAACTAACGTTGCGTTAACGTTAACATTTCGTTTGCAATTCTTTCAAATTAATTTACATTGTTAAATTCTTCAAAGAATTTGCTTGATATCGTTTTATCGTCTTACCTTCTATCTAGATTCTATCATTTTCTAGAATTTAAAGTAACTATTACTTGATCCTTGTCGAGTCAGTTTTATTTTCTTCGATACGCTCTTTTTCTATCTATAAAATATTTTCATGCAAAATTATTTTGATCACTTTGATAATATTCATAATTATACAAACTTCAGAAAATAATTCTGTATTTTACATTCGTTTTATCTGCAGAACTCATACCGGTTACAAACCTTTAAAATGCAAATATTGCTTGCGACCATTCGGGGATCCCAGTAATTTAAATAAACATGTACGATTACACGTGGATGGTGAAACGTCTTACAAATGTGCATTATGTGGAAAAGTTCTTGTGAGAAAGAGGGATCTTGAAAGACATTTAAAATCGAGACATGAAGAAAACCGAGACATGGATCGGGCCTCAGATACCTCGTCCGATGGACTTGTGGATGTTTAAGTAGTAGAACTTCAATCGTGAGATTTTGTATTAATGTAGAAAATCAATTCTCATATTCAAAGATAACACGTTCATTATTATAGAGCAATCGACTTAGGGAGGTCGAAGGCATCAATTATTTTTGTAATATTCGAAACAATATTGTAAATATATTGTTAAAATGCACGAGTGTATGGTACATTCTATGTGCAAAAATATTTATTCCATGGAAAAATGTATTGTAGGAACAATACATTTCAGTTGGAAAAAGTAAATAAAAGAAACTAGATGAAAGAATTAAATAAATTACTTAAATTTTAACTCTGTTAATTATCGATTCGATAATTATTCATTCTATCATACATAGAATCTCTTATTAAAACACTTATCATTACGCTTTTATATTTTAAGTATGAGACCATTGTTAACTTATAAAATAAATATACAATGATAGAAATATAAAGATAAAACTGTGATTTTACTTTTTCATTATTGAAAAGTCTCTCTGTCCTTTCGTATCGCTACATCTCTGTAACTAAAAAAAAAAAGAAATTAAAATACAGCATATATCTATTAACAAATTATTTATTATTTATGTATAAAATATATTATACAAATAAACTGAATATATAATATTATCTAATGTTACATATGTAATCTATAGTTGATGCTGCAATAGTTGTCATTGTCAAACATACAATAATATATTTGCATAATTCAGATTTTTATATAAAATCTGCGAAGATTTTTGTATCAAATTTCTATATGAGATATAACCTCAAATCTGGAATTTATTATCATTCATTTATACTAACCATTTATATGAACTATTTAGGCGATGAAATTAACTGCAATGAAATAATAAAAGGTATATAGTAGATTGTTTTTAGTAATATGTAAAATTTCAATTTTTACGAAATAATTTATCCACAATTTTTGTTCATCGCCATACATAACAATTAGCGCTTATGAAGGATTGAAAACATCAGATGTGAACGTTACATATGAACATTATTGAACGTATATATAAACGTATAAATAAATAACTTACAAATAACGTGTAAAATTCTTTGTTTAAATACAATAGTTTTGTGCATTAAAAACAAAGACTGAACTTCTTCGTATAAATCAATTCAATTATGTTTTTTAAGAGAACTTAAATTTGAATTTTATTTAAATTGGTCAGTTTAAACTAGAGGGCTCTACTGAAACATCTCGATGGTAATGCCATCGTCTGAGCGTAATAGGAACCTTGTCATCCTTATCTATCATTTTTGATTTCGTCTGTCTGACACAGTGACTGATTCCAATTTGGACATATATCTCTAATAGTTGCTATAACGTAAGTATATACAGCGTGAAGAATATTTAAATAAAGAGAATGAGTTTATTGAACTTACAATTATTAAAGTTCAAACGCGTTCATTTATATTCCATATATGTATTTCTACTTTTTAACGCGTTCAAATTTATGATGGACGATACATGTAGATCGGGTTATGATGTAACCAGTTGCAGTTATCGTTAATTCGCATAGTTTCATGAATAATTTTTTGTTACAGTGTGGTGTTAACATGGCTACTATTACACGTAACTTACGCCCTTATTTAAGATATATTCGTAATCAAAGAAGAACTTATGCCGATGCAGCAGCCGTTAGCAATGAAATGAAGTTTACATTTGCTGGAGCTAATCAGGTATAACATGTGCATATTCCTTTAAACTTCAATTTTATGAATTTATAACGAAATTATTGTAGGTGTTCTATGACCAAAGTGTAATAAAACAAGTGGATGTACCGTCATTTTCTGGATCTTTCGGTATTTTACCAAAACACGTCCCTACTTTGGCTGTATTGAAACCAGGTGTAGTTACAGTATACGAAGAAGATGGATCAACTAAAAAAATTTTTGTTTCCTCAGGAACAGTCACTATAAATGAAAACAATAGTGTACAGGTATATAAAGAAACTATTAACTAGTTTTTATATTATTCCTCTGTAAAATACTGCAAAATAAAAATAAAAAATTGACAGATCTTAGCAGAAGAAGCTCATCCTTTGGAAAATCTTGATGTATCTGCAGCTAGAGAAGCTCTTAGTAAAGCTCAGCAACAACTTTCATCTGCAACATCAGAACAAGATAAAGCTGAAGCAGCAATTGCAGTTGAAGTTGCAGAAACCTTAGTACAAGCTTTATCATAAACATTGTGCAAGCATTATGTACATATTAAAATATCATTATGTGTATCATTAAATTCTTAGATCATGTATATTTTACTATGTCTCTATCATATTCCTACACAACAATACAGCTAATTTCACTATAGAAAAAGAAATAACAAAACGTAGTTTATGTAATAATTTATTACATCAAAGTAAAATTTTATTAATCTAACACAATTTTTTTATACAGAACATTTAAAGGTACATCTTGTATTATATTTAACAAGTACTTTTAATGCTGCAAAAACACAGAAACTGGGGTAATTTAATATTTAATTTCAAAAATTAATGTCATTTAATAACAACATAGCTTAATTTTAAATACAATTTTTAATATATTTTGTCACACTGGTTTATAATTGAATTCCGTAATTTAAAGTGTTACATTTCTTCTAAGCGTTGTACATTGAAAAACCATTGCTAGGTAATAAATATTTTACTTTTTTTAACCATTAATGTTTAGTACATCACACACGCGCATGGTCACAAATAATTGACTTTTTTGTAAATACCACGTAATTCATTAATATTATCAGCTTCAATATTATCTGAATTCAAGTATCTTACAATAATTATTATGTATAAGAATAGTATGTACATAGTAATTGTACATTGTTGTATCCATACACGAATTTGGCATTAGTTTCTTACAATGGCATTTTACTATTTTTCAGTATGATACAATAATACAATTTTTTTTCTATAAACTATTCAAAATTATTCAACAGCGATGTACATTTAAAAACTTTTAAGTAAAAAATTTACAAATAAATTGACAAAGTAAAAATATATAACATTTACATATTTATATAACAAGATCTTGAGACAATGTACACACAGTCCCATATTTTCGATTGTCCTAGAGAAAATTTTTAAACATTGACATTTATAAGGAAAAATACATTTAAAACTAGTAGCTTATATATTATGATAAATAACAAATTCTTATTCAATATTTATATAAAAATGTTTCTTTGAACATGACTAGTTACACACTAAATATTTGCTTTATTGGTATTTTGTTAATTGGCACTTCATTAAGGGGGGTAACAACGTTTCTGTACAACATGATACACTGTTAGTACTTTTACAACAGTTACGACTGAATACTTTTTGCAACTGCTGTAATGTTTTTAAACAAATAACAACACAACAAGACCCATTGGATTCATTGTCACAAACACAAGATACATAATTATCTACCATTTTCGGTGAAACGTGCTTTTTATTAACTTCAGAAATTATATTATTTGAGCAATTTTGACAATTTTTTAATTGATCACACTTACAATCAATACATTTGCATATATCTGCTTCGGCTGTGATTTCCTGTAGGATATTTTTATTCTTTTTTATTTTTGTACCATTTTCGCTTTCTTTATCATTATTATTTTCTTTATGCGTAACTTCAGTACATTCAGTATTAATATTTTCCACGTCTACTAAATTTACATTATCCACTTGCTGTAATGGTTGAAACTGGTTTTCTAATGGATATGGTTCCGGTTCAACTAAATCAACTAATAAATGAACCGCTGTTGGAAAAGCGTTTAATTCTGACCATGATTGCCTTCTTAAAGCAGACGGAGTTGCCATTGCCATAACATCTATCCAAGGAGAAGGTATTTCCTCCTCTGATGCAATAGCAAGTTCAACAGCTTCTGACTGCGTAGTTGAAATAACATTAGAATTTAATGCCTGTTCAACGTCGTTAAGAGATCTAGTTCGTAAACTATCATTAATAAATGGTAAATTTTCCATCTCACTATCAAACAATTGAGTCTCATTAGAGGAACTAATTACATGACTAGTAACAGAATTTGCGTTGTACAAAGTCGTATTATTACTTTTAACAACCTCACTCACATTTGTTCTATTGTTATAAACTTCCTCATCGATAGAATTATCATTTACATATTGTTGCATATCACTTGTAAAATTTGTTCCTTCTGCGATATGAGCAATAGTATTTTGTAGGCCATCTTGTATAATTTTTTGTTCTAAATTTATTGCATTAGACTTATCTCTATTATCTGTTTTGCTATCTTGAACTTTTATTGAAGAATTAGAATTATATTGTTGATTTTGATCTCGTAAATTCGAATCATTTACTTCATTAAACATTTTAAATTTATCATAACTCTCATTATTATTAAAATTATCAATTGCATGCTCAGTAAAATTATTTAAGATAATATCTTCTGAATTAAGAAGAGAAACATTTGTTGATTTATTTAAATTTTCAGTATCTTTACTAGTGATGTTATAATCAAGTTCTTTGTTTAGTCTATTTTGATTTAAGATATCTATCATATCATTTGTAGAAGATGACTGATCATTTGGATTTTCTATAGATAAAAAAGTAATACTTTCTTTATTTTCTGTATTATTAGAAGATAACGGTATAATGGCATAACATGGCACATTTGTATTTCTCGGCGTGACTTCATCAACGTCGATTTCCGTATTCAATATCTTACTGTTTCTTTGGTTTTTATAATTATCTTTATTGACTTCATGTTTCTGTCATAAAATAACACAATATGATAGAAGTATTTAAAAGTGTATATAATTACAAAATTTTTTACATACCGTTTCATCGCTATCAGTCGTTTTTTTATGAGTTCTCAAGTGACTCTTTAAACTATGAGGTGTGGTGAAAGATCGTTTGCAATTGCCTGTAGTGCACACATAGGGTCGTTCTCCTGTATGTGTTCTTTTATGAGTTTTTAAATGATGCGATGCTGTGAAAGCCTTACCACATCCTTTTTCTCTACATCTAAAAAGGTAATTTATGTTTTTATGTCTAAGTTTATATCTAATAAATAATTTTTATATTTAATTTTATATCTAATTTACATACTATACTATGTATGTATGTATATATATATATATATATATATATGTATACTAACATACTATACATACATATAAAATTTCTTTTACACAATTCATTTAATGTAAGATGACAAAGATTATAAAAATTGGACAATGCAAGTTGAATAGTGCACATCCAGAGTTTTAGTTTTAATATTAATACAATTGTATATTAAGATTTTAATAATGTTTATATTTACCTCTTACTGTTAATTTTATGCATATTCTTTATTTATATTAAATAAAAAAATTATTATTACAAGTTTATAGAATAAAAAAGACCAATATCAAACCATAGTTAAATCCATTACTAAAAATAAAAGTCAGTTAATAAATATTAAAAAAACATACTTGTAAGGTCTTTCTTGAGTATGAGTACGAATATGTTTCTTGAGATCACTTAGAGTGGTGAAGAATTTAACACATCCAGTCTCTTCGCAATTAAATGTGTTGCCACTGTGAAGTCTTTGGTGAGCTCTCAGTCTGTAAAGGGTATTGAATGCTTTTTCACAGCCTTTGTGATTGCATTCAAATGGTTTCACTTTTGTGTGTACCCTAGTATGAATCTTAAGGCTGTACGATGTAAGAAACGCCTTGCCACAATTTGGTTCTGCACATTTAAATCGATACTCGCCTGAAAGTTTTGAGAATTCCCTCCACATAAAAAGTTTGCTGGGAGTACCTATTGCTTGCAGTATCTGAAAGCCATGCAGGTCAAAGCGTTCCCTTTATACCAGCATTGATGATTTCATAACCAATAAAATGTGTACACAAGAAGTTTGTAAAATATAAACAGACTTTGTACTTTTTTATTCATTAATAACAAAAAATATAACATCAATAACATTTCATAAGCTTACCTTATTTTCCTTAGGCTTAGCAAGCACAAAGAAGAAAAGATAAATTAACATAGTGCATTACATTAGAAGTATAGCATGCAAAGCATATAATAATTTTATTCTATTACATAAGTAAAATAAGAATGATTACAAAAAATTATAAAATATTGTCATCAATACTTCAAGCTATTGAAAAGCATAAAAATAAAATTATTATAATATGTTATTATATATAAAGCACGTTAAATATTAGTAATATAACAAATTTTTCACTTTTATTTATATAAAATTGATCAAATTAACATTTTACAAAAACTAAAAATAATAAAAATTTATGAAAAATCTATATTTTTTATAATATAAATTTTATAATATAAATTTGTTACCTTTATGTGTTTTCATATGAGTACGTAGATTTCCAACTGTACTGTATGTTCTATTACAACCTTCATATTCGCAGGTATATCGACCAATATGTTTTTGATTTATATCTGGAATTATATTCTCAATTGCAACATGCGAAGATTCATTTGTTGAAATATCATCTTGATCAGAATGAATCCGCATATAAATTTCATCAGGACCAACTGAATGATATATTGACCTATATTAATATACATATTATATTTATATTTATAATTGTATTTATACTAAAATATACATTCTTTGATTGAATGAAACTACATGATATGTACCAATTCTAAGTAATAGAATATATTATTATCTATGACTATTGATTTAAATTTATATATTATGATATTTCTTTACTTAGAAAGTAGACAAAACTAAAATAAAGTGATAAATCAATATTAGATAAATTAACCATATTATTAATAAGAATACTCTTTCCTGATATACAAGAATAATAAAATATTATGCAAATAATACAATATTAACAGCAATACAAAAATATATAAATATTAAGACAGTATATTATTAAACATAAAATATAATTAATATTTAAAACCAGAAAAGCATTATCTAAATTAAAATTGAAGAAAAATGAAATTGTATCAAACATTATATTTAACAAAAAAAACTCCAATAAAATACAAAGGGAATCCGGCCTTCCTTTGATGTATACTTACAAAATTTTATACTCAAAATTTCATTTGAAATTGCGTTATATCTTTATAAGGATGTCACATAAAAGATGACTTGTTATCACAAACGAATAGGTTAATAACTTATATCTTCTAACTGATTTTTCAATTTTTATATCTAGTTCATACAAGACAAATTTACATTACACACAAAGTAGCAAATATAAACAATTTATGTGATCTTACTCAGAGGCATCATCATTAGATAGTTTTTTATCAATAGGGGCACCGTCATCGGAATACTTTTCATAATCAAATACATCGTTCTGATCGTACACTTTTACAAAACTAGTTAAATCTAAACTATCATCCAGACAATCCTGAAGATCATGCGTCACGAGAATGTTATCAAAATTTTCCTCAATATCATCGGCATTTCCGATTTCCTGAAATTTTTCACCTTCCCACGTCGCCATACTTTTCTTAGCTGTACAAACAAATCATGAAATAACATTGAAATAGATGGAAATGTATACAATTTTTTGAAGTAGCTCGATCGTTATAATAAACTTTTTCTTTATCGTCAGTCATATACCTAGTCTGTGTCATTGATTAAGAAAAGAATAGATATGACATTAAATGTGATTTCATCTGTCCCATGTTCTGAAATACCAATCTCAGAAAAAATCGAAGTCTTTATGATATATGGACAGGAGAATTCTGTTCAAATCACTCGAAATTAATACAGACGAATACAGACGAAGACAAATTGAACAACTTGAAATTCAATTTTTTTTAAATCTCCGTTTAAATTTGATTCATTCATGTGTCACATGCGCCATTATCGGTTTCATAATTACTGATTATATTGTATTTCGAAGCTTAAATAGAACGAAGGAAGAAAGTTGGACTTCAATTAGACAAATATAATTGCAAAAGATTATAAATTAATTTTATTAGCCAGTTTTTTTTGTAAATGAAAAATTGATTCAATTGTGAATAACGAAATAATATAATCCATCTAATGGCGAGAGATGGAACTAATTTTCTAGTACTGAAATTACAAAATTAAATTTATCGAATTACGAGCCGAATATTTGAATTGTTTGGGAAGTAAACTAAAACTAAAACTCTTAGAAGTATGTTTTCTATATCATTTCGATTTCTCGCATAATTAATTAGTATAAAATACCGAGACGAGACATTAATTTATTCATATTAATTAATTCATAGATCATATTAAAATTGCAGACATTTCGTTAAACTATATTACTTTATTGTTTTATTTAAAGAAATATATATTCGTTAAACTGTATTACTTTATTGTTTTATTTATTAGAAAAAAAAGGTTTTTAGTTTTATTCCAAATTACAAATAATGTATCTTTGTACAAAACGCGCGCGCAATGATCTTAATTTAGGTTAGGATGACAGCGCCAGTGAAACGGTGGAATTTTCCAACTACGATTCATTGCGATTCTCAATTTTGAACGGGAAACACGGCAAAAGAAAGTCTCTGAGAAAAGAAGTTCTCAGATAAGAACTTTCAAAAGTTTTTGGAATATTTGGCACTTAATTTTGTTCATTATTTTAAATAATAAGTCATTCATGTCTGTTTTAAAGTTTCGATAAAGATTGTTAATTGATTGCAACATTTTGAAGTATTAGAGGGACGCAGTGAAATTAAAACGGACGTCAATTTCGAAAGGTAAGATATGATCAATCCAATAATTTTTTATGATAATATAAGATATATTTTGACAAAGATAAATTTTTTTTGAAAATGAACGCTATCTTTGCCAAGTTTGAATATCATGTCATTTGCAACTTTATTTACTGAAAAAAAAAATACGCCATATTTGATTGATACAAGATAGATTTGAAAAGCGTATAATTTTCACAAATCAATCATATTACAGAATATTTATAGATACTTCACAACATTAAGAAATATAAAATTTATAAGAATATCTTAACTATATTAATTTTACATTTCCTTTATTCGTAACAAAGAAGTAATTATTAATTGATAATTCTGAAATATAATATATAAATATATATTGTATATTATAAATATAATATAAATTTATAGCACTGCATAATAAAAGAAGAAAAATGTGGATAGTTTCTTGTTTTCAAATATTTTATATTAGAGACATAGCTATTGTGATTATCGTAGTTAAGTATAATCGCGTCTCATATACAGAGCTAGCGAAAATTCATAATGTAGTTATGAAACGATTAATTGAATTGGCGCCCAAAAGTTATACAAAGATATTTATGTATAGATTTATATGATTGGCTCATTATTAGAAATCTTCTGATAGGACACTTCCAAAAAATTCTAATCCTATTCGTGCATTCGTATGCCCCCACCCCATCACATTAATTCGCGACGCAAACCTGTTGCGCAGAGGATTAGTCGTTTGTCTAAAATTACGTTGTTAGGACGTATCTCTTCGTCTGATATTTAATCGCATTGTTGAAATACTTTCATCGTTATCCTTCCATCGTTTATATCCACACAGTAATTTCACCTATTAACGTAAGTCTTTATACAATAATTTATCGAATATTATTATAATTTATCAATAAATTATCTTATTTTCTTTTGTCGCTTTCTTAATTGTAATATTTACCGGTAGCTCATATATGAGCTTTCGTAAAATCATTAACATTGTTTCATTTCGAATAATTCGCATTTTTCGTACATTTATTTGAAAGTATTGGTTTTCTTTTGTACAGATTATTGGTTGAGGAAAGTGAGGATTGTTTCGAAGTATTAGAGAGACGCTACGAAATTGAAACGGACGCCATCAATGTGAGAAAGTAAGTTACGATAAATCTAATAGATTTTTATAAAAACATCTTATAACAATTTAAAGTACTGACAATTTTTCATCAGAGTATGAATATTTTCGTCCTTTTTCACGAATGTTATGTATTTGATTTAGACTAGAACTTTTTATTTTTTATTAATTAACCAGTTAACATTTCGTGCAAAGTGCGCGCGTATTGAGTTTAAATTAACGATTACAGCGCCAACGGTGAAATCCGGAATACACTTCCTACGATTCTCGAACGTAATCGATATTTCTCATGATCGATTTTCAACCGGGAAGAATGGCAGAAAGAGGTACACCTTATCAGTAAAGAAGAATGCATTATCCAGAAAAATCATCCAGAAAGAAGTATCATCGAGAAGTTCTCAAGTAAAAATTTAAATCAATAGCTGTTAGATTTGTATTTGTGTTGTCATTTTTTAAATTATTGCATATTTGACAATTTATCGAAATCTGCCAAATTAGCGAAAAAGTGTTTTTAGTCCCCTAAAGTAAGATTTACCTAAATAATTACAACGTATAATTTTTAAAAATTAAAGAAATAACAGCATATAAACATTTAAACAGTTAAAAGATATTCATAATTCTACACCAAAATTTAATTTCAATTTTAACCAGTACAAATATTGTAACCTTGTAATTGATTAATTACTATATATATATATATATACGCGTATTTTATTATATGTATTTTTTTACATGCCGCTATATTATAACATTTTCTAGTTACAGTCAATCCAGAAAATTTTTGTGACCGCGCGCAATGCGGTCGATAGAGTCAGTGTTTATTGCGCGATATTTTAATATTTTTCTGAGCAAAATGGCTCTCCTTAAATTAGATTATTAATTCATTCAAATTATAATTCGCAAAGTTAGAGTCAGTGAGTCCGCCGATTGTTACTTAAACGCGCGCGTTGATAGTCTTTATTTTTCTTTTTCTCTCGTTCAGTGTTCATTTTCGGTATTAGAGTCAGTGCTGAAGAGGATACGGCCTTTCCAGGAGATAAAGGTTGTAAGTAGTTTTATATATACTTCAATTTATTTAATTTTTCAAATTTAACAACAAAGTATAATGTTTGACGTTTTGTTACAGACACATCACATCAGCAACATTTGTATCGTGGGGGAAATCTAACAGTGGCCTAAAGCCAAGAATGTAAGAATCTCTCATTATGTCCAACTTAAGATTTTGCTTTGCTTTTAAACATAAATTCTAATGTTTAGCGTTTTACAGATTTTCTGCAATCTGCACTTCCCCTAAACTTCCAAGGATCTTACGATGCTTTAAAAATTAAAAATGTAAGTACTTTAGCATGTCGTATTTGAATTCTATTCTCTATTGAAATACTAACTATTTCTATCGAAATCTTATGAAATCTTATAAAATTGTAATTATGAAATAAAATTTTATCTCCGTTATAAAAATTTAAATTTTCGCAAATATTACTTTGTCTTCAAAAACAAAATGTTTTATGTTTTTTAAGAAATTTTTTCACGGCGTTCACTTCGACCATGGGATGCTCAGTGGTATCTATTTGAACACAGTCTTCACGATTACTTTCCCTGGCATCCAAGCGCAGCATCGATAATGTTTTTCGCAGTGAGTCGCATGCATTTATGTTCCTCCGGTCACTCAGTCATGTCGTAGGACGAAAGGTCCGAATCGGCACGGGTGACTGGTTGTATACGTAGAATTCTTGACGAGCATAGTGACCGCGGGTATTTTTTGTACCCGTGAGTAGTGACATTTTTTCAAGTTTTTGAAAATGTATTAGGTCAGGATAGGGCTTCTTGCACAACGCGATTTTAACAATTAGAACATATACATTTATAGTAATTATTTATGAAAATATAACGTTTGCAAAAGTGAAATGTCCATATGAACATTCATACGAATAGATAAATTATGAATATTTATGAATAATTATTATGAAAACGATTTGATTTGAACATTTCATAGTAGAGAAGACGGATATCCTCCGACTTCGTTGCTATGAAAGATGCAGTTATTACTTCTTGATACTGGTGACACATTTTGTTATAATAATTTTTAATTAATAATTGTTATAATAATTAACAATTTACAATTTCATCTTTCCTTTTATAATAGTGCTGAATGATTTAACTGAGTTTTATAATTATGAACTTCAGTAGAATTTGAAATATAATAGATTAGAATTTTTCCGCAGAAAAATGTATGAAATTTTACGTGCAAGAAGACATTTCGCGACAGGTAGATTTTCGAATCAAAGCAACAAGTTTGAACATTTGCTTTCACATTTTTGAAAATGTGCTTTGACGAAGAAGTCACCTGAGATTATTCTATCAACATTTAATTTACTGTATAACTGTTTCATTCGCAATTGTACGTACAATTGTACCATTATTGCGTCACACTTGCCTAACCTGGACGAATATTTCCCAACTATTTCCAAATACGTGACAAAGTATGTTTGCGCATTTTACTCACCATCACTCTTCAATAACACGACGTATTATTACTGTGTTGTTACAACAATTTCTGGTACTCCATCGAGTACGAGTACGCTCTAACCCTTGAGCTGGAGCTGCCCGGCTTTGCTCTCTGGCTCCTCCGGGAGTGCCCATCATCGGAGCTTCGGATTTTTGGGCGCACGATAGTACGTATTTTTGAGCGATAGGGAGTTCGTTCCGGTCGCGATCTTTCCTTTGTATTTGCGTTTGAAAGACATCGGTGTCGCGCAAGTAAAAATATATATTCGTTTGACACGTCGAAACGAATTCGTCCGCACCTCCTTTGAAAATAATTTCCTCAGTCGTTTCAAGTTGGGCAAGTGTGTCGCAATGTCTATAGATCTTTTTAACAAATTGTTCATTGTTTGTATTCTCTTGCAATTTGAATGATTTCTGAAAGAGTAGAGTCGTTACAGTTTAAAATAAAATAATACAATAGCCCGTTAGATACAAATTATATAAACTAATCATTTTCTTAGTTTAGGATTTTCAGGTTTAATCCCTTTCCGTGTTCATTGTCAGGATCTCATTCAAGTGCCCAGGTGTTACTTGGGTGGGTGAAAGACATTGGGCACGATGGCCATAGTTTGTAATTTTATAAAAAATTTCTCAGCGACTGACAATGCGTTAGCGTATCGTGCACGACGTATTTTCTGCATGTGTGTGTGGTTAGGATGTGGAATTGCGTCGGTTTTATCGTCTCATTCATTATAAGTTGTAATATTTAAAATATTTATGCACTAATTTCTAGAATTATGAATTTATTATCATAATATCTAATAAATACACTATAATGTTATACTGTTATTATAATTATACTATCAGTTATAGTAGTGATTCCAAGTCAACTTGTACATATTGTTTCTATAGAAGTTATATGTATTTTTTCTCAGTTATTAATATCAACTGTAAACATAAACGTGTTTTAATTAAGTTTTACGCAATGATCGCTAGCAATTGTCAGTCGATTTCAGGAAAATGGTACGTAAATTAGAGTGTGAATGTTGTATGCTAAACTCGGGTGTCGGAGGTGTCCCGGGACGTCCTCTCTAGTTTAGGTCTGCGCCCGAGTGGAATGTGTGAGAACCGTGGAGCGAGTGTGTTGGTGCGCATGTTTTGCCATTTTTTTAAATATAGGGCGATTGATTAGGATAGGTAGCTTACTTTCTGGTATGCTTGTGTTTAATTATAAGTAGGTAGGGCCGGGCAGGTTGACACAGTCTCTGGTCGCGTGTCCTCTTTTCGCGTGTCCAACCTGTTTCAGGAAATCTAATTTGAAAAATCGACAGTGAAATTAGTACAAATGGAGCATGCCATTTGTTTCTGGTTTTACTCTTCGATTTTTCGAATTTAGTATCGCGGTCGCGGTCGCGGATAGGTCGTGAGTAGGTTCCGAAACGAACGTTTGTCTAGGTATTGCTCGAGCACGCACATGCGAACGGACAACGATCACTATGATCGATGGTCGTCCATGTGTATTGGGGTCAGCTTCCGCGGTTTATTTTTTTATTTCAGTTCTTTATAAGTTATTTTTTGATTTGCGATTAGCAAGACTCGAGCCTAGGTGTAAGTTTCAGCGGGCATTGCGCCCGAAGAAAAGAAGAGGCCCGGCAAACTGCCAAGAAGAGGGCTGCATCAAATGGCTTATCAGCCTCTGGATTGGAAATCCATCTAGAGCATGGAAAGTCATTCTTGTTACTATCTTGTCACTATGCTTTCTTTTAGTATTTGTAGTATGTAGTAGTAGCAAGTATATGTAGTAGTATATGTAGTATGTAGTAATAGTAGTAGCAATATATATATATATTTCTTTTTTTTTTTTTTTTTGGCCGATATCGGCCCATCATCATATTGGGCAAATCGCGGTTTTTTATTAGTGTTTCGAAAAATGAATTATGTATTGCATTAAAGTTGTGAAGTTATTAAATTTCCGCATTATTGAGTCATCCATGGATGTTAATTTCTTTTTGAATTAGTGTTGCGATAGAAAGTTTAATGCTTTGCATTGGAGTTGCGGTATAATGATGATCGCAATTTATAATATATTGTGATTATATTCACGTACTTTTTATCATACGGTTATTTTAAATTCTTAAAGAGTAATATTTAACTAATTTTATAGTGCTGTTATTTATATTTATCACAATTAATTAAAAGTTCTTTTCAAATTAACACAACAGTATCAATTGCTTTTTATAATTAGTGTTGCGTTTGTAAAATGCCCATTCTCTTTCCACTAAAATGGTGGAAATATATTCCTGATGGAGAAAAATGCTATTAATGCTTATCAGTAATTTTCAATAATTAGTGTTGTGAACATTTACACATGAGTGCATAAGCAATATTTTTAGAGTAAAATGTCCTATGCTCTAATTTCGGGATTTTTCTATTTAAATAATTTTTTTCAATATTAAATTAATGTTACTGAACAAAGCAATCCTCGCGATTTATTTTAAGAATTTCATTAATATTTAATTACATTGAATAATTTATGTTAAATTTGATTAAATTTTTTCATTTGAAAATTATATCTTTCTTTCATAAATTAATATAGTTTTTGACTTTTCATTTATTTATTATAATATACGTACAATTAAAATTTACTTAAGATTTAGGAAAGTAATCAGCAGATCGGACACGTGTAATTAATCAGTTGAGAAGTAATCACGGTGGTATAGAAACATGTTAGAAATCTAAATGACAGTTTCCAACAGTTTCCATAGTAACGTGTAATAACAGAAACGTATTATGTAAATAATTTTGATTTCAAGTTGGTAACATATTTGAAACATAACCTCACATAATTTAACAGGTTTGATTTTTAGGTTTTGACAGAAGTGTAAATAAACTTGACTGAAATAATGTCGATGGAACATAATGAAAAATATATTTTTGAAGCTGAATGGTACGACAAAATAGCTTGTATTTTAAAGAAGTTTTATCTCTATTACTATCCATTTGATAACACTGTTGAATTGGTATGTCTAATATAAATTTTTAATTTGTAATATCTTAAAAAATGTGATTTTGATTATGTATATCTTTTTCATGTTTAGTTTGATATAAAAACCAGAAAAACATTTTTAAGAAGGACAAAATGCGAAGGAATTCAGGCAAAAGATTTTTATGTAGGTGCCACTGTAGCAATATTTTCAAGAAGTATAAGGATAACAGATTATGCAGATTCTACTACACGAACAAAATTACAAACAAAAATGCAAAAGTACATTATTATGTTTGATAGTATCATATTTGAACATTATATATTTATTAAGATTTATCATAAGTTTCTTTTCACTTTAGAACATTTGCCATAATAAAACCTACTGTTGTTGAAAAACTAGGAGAAATATTAAAGTACATAGTTGCCTCTCATTTCCACATTGCCAATATTAAAATGATTAAATTAACACAAGAACAGGCAACAGATTTATATAAAGATAAAGAGGAAGCCAATATAGCGTGAGATATGTCCTATTACATACCTTTTTAATTTTCAAGTATAAATATTATTTTCTGTATTTTTGATTAGGTACATAGTAAATTATCTCACTTCGGGTCCTATTGTAGCTTTAGAACTATTGGGTGATCACGCAATTACACATTGGCAAGAATTAATGGGACCAGAAGATCCCAGTGAAGCTATTGTAAAAGCTCCATCCTCCCTTAGGGCATGTTATGGTAAAGATAATATTCACAATGCAGTGTATGGTTCTGATAATGAGGAAGTGGCAGGAAAAGTATGTGTTATTTTTGTAACATATATTATATAGAAAACTGGTACAAATATTCTGTTTTACTTTTTCTTTATGGCTTTTTTTTAGGAACTACAATATTTCTTTCCTAATCCAAAAACTAGTAAAAAAGGACCAGCAAATACAGCAACATTAGAGAATTGTACTTGCTGTATTATTAAACCACATGCTGTTCAAGCTAAATTAACTGGTATAGAAAATTATATTTTCAAGTGATAAATCATTTTTTCAACAAGTACCATTTTATACTTTGCTGGTTATTAACACAGGAAATATTATTGATGATGTGCAAAAAGCTGGTTATACTATCTCTGCTGTACAACAATTTTGTGTCAACCCATTTGACGCAGAAGAATTTTTAGAAGTTTACAAGGGAGTTCTTCCTGATTATGCGGTACATTTAGATTAGAATAATGTCTTTTAATTATAAAATATGCTCTTTTAAAAAATATTAATGACAATCTTATTTTTAGGCTATGGTAGGGGAATTACAATCAGGACCATGTATTGTTATGGAAATAAAACATAAGGATGATAAATATGATGTTCAAGGAGAATTTAGAAAACTGTGTGGACCTATGGATCCAGTAAATATATATAAATAATAAAATATTTTTTTCTTTTCTGCTTTTTTTTTGTTGCTTTATTATTTTTTACATAATGCTATATATACTGTCATATAACAGGATATTGCACAACAAATCAGGCCAGATACTCTTCGAGCAAAGTATGGGAAAACAAAAGTACAAAATGCTGTACATTGTTCTGACTTACCAGAAGATGGAATATTAGAGGTAAAATAGATTCTCAAGTATTATTTTGCATTTATTATATTTTGTATCGTATTAAATATATAATTATATTCATTACAATTTTACACAGGTGGAATACTTTTTTAAGATTCTTGACAACAGCTAGATATTTAAAAAAAAAATGGTATTACACAAAAAACTTAATTCATTTCTTATCTTATTTTTACCAAATATTTCATATATATTTAAAAAAAATATTACTACTCGTTACCTTTCATAGACACCATCCAATTATGAATCATTTAAATTTTATTAAGAAATGAAATCAAATAATACCAGTTGAAATAATATTTGTAATTAAAATGTGTCAGACGAATTTTATTATACTTTTTTATAATAAAGGATGCTATAGCAGATTTCCCGTTTTAATTATTCATTAAATAAGAAATAATCTTCCAGTCACATGTTATTTATGTCCTACAAACATTTAATTGTAATGGAAGTATTGTATTTCTTAATTTTCTTAGAACATGAAGAAACAAATAACGCCACATTTCATAAGCGTTTTATTCTTTCTTCGTTCATTTCATCTTACAATTTTTCCACATTTCTCTCGAATATTTACAAACAAAATCACACCGTCAATATTTTTAATCGTGCATAGTTTTTATTTCAAATATTAAATTATACGCTACAATGAAAGTATGAAGAAACAAAAAGCTTAATTCTCAGTAGTAACGCAATTATTGCATAATTTGCACAATATAGTCAATTTTCCTATAATCACCATAGATTATACTATGCTTTCAGTGTGATTATATACCCCAATCATTGAACATTTTTATTGATGGCCACATACGCAATATATTTTTGAAATAACTACTCTCTGACAAGAGTGCATGTCAATCAATGTATCGGTAAAAACGCCTAGAGTGTTCCTAGAAGCAAATTTCACAATGTCCTAGTTTGCACAAGTAAACGGTGCAACAAATCCATTACTCCACTGTTCTAGAAGATTCGAGAGAATATCTGAACAAATGTCATGTTTATTTAAATTAGCTGATACTTGAAAAAACAAGGGGCTTGTTTGATAAAGGGAATTGTTGATACAAGTGTTTATCTCGCGAAGGAAAAATAAGTAACATTATCAATTATTTAATTTAAAACAATAATTGATACAATAATATTTAATTTAAAACAATAATCTTCAAAATTGTGCATGAGATTAGACAAACAATGGCAGGGTTGAGCAATATTTATTTAGTGGAATATTTGAAAGATAAGTGATAGCAATATCATATTTGGAAGATTAGTGATAACAATATCATCTTATTTGGCTTGTTAATTTTAGATAATTGCTTAAAAGATAAAATATTTTTTGAACTTATTTTATTTTTGATTTAAATAAATATTTCCTGAAATATTTCGTGATATTATTTTATTGACTGCATTAGAAACTTAGATTTCTCCATATATTCAGCTATTCTCAGCTATTCAAGGATAATTGAAATAAAAACAATTCTGAGAGCAACTGCTATTACGTTAAAAAATAATTTGGCTGTACTAGCCATCTCAATATACAGGAAAAGTTTCAATTAATATTAAAATTTTAATTATATGGATTTATTTTATTTATCTCCATTTTTATAAAAATATTAAATACTGATAGACTGATTCTTTTACTAATTTTCACTTGATCATGCATACAGTTTAAACTACGATAATATGATAAACAAATATAAGTAAATATTAGACATATTGGAATGTTTATTGCTACCTCCTTCTTCTCGATGCTTCAATATTGTCAATTCAAAATTCTCAATTGAAGTCTAAAGCGCAATAACTTCATTTTTCTCGAAAATTAACTAAACTTCATTAACGAACTTCATTTTTCTCGAATGAACTAAACGATTATAAGCCTAAGGGTATAAAAACAATTTAATTTGTTTCTAGCAATTTAATTAAAGAAGACAGAAGGAAAACATAGTTAAAAAAACTAGTTAAAAAAATAAAGAGAAGAAAAAGTTATGAATGTATGTGATATGTTAATCTTCCGCGATTTATCGCTATGGCGAATCTATCCGTTTCGAATCCGCTATACGTACTTATCCTGCCTTAATAACGGCATAATGATGTGTGTCAAGGATTCGCGGCACCTGTCGTGATGAAAAGTTGCAGAAATCTGCTACTTCTGCTCCGAGCAACCGAGATAAGGCACATAAATAATCTTATAACTTCGGTGTGCGAATAGGATCGAGTGATTAATTTCAATTTTTCCTCCGGTTTGAATTTTTAAGAAACGGATAAGGACAATACTGAATATAAATTATTAAATTTTGTTTTTTTTTTATGAATTCGTATTTATATATGTAGTTTCATTACACATTTTACAAATGTATTTATTTTTAGCTGAGAATTAAATATTTTTGAATTATATTTTATTCTGATAGTGTGACATGTCAAATCACTTGCTGTGAATTTTCAAATTTACGTTTTTCACTTTTAAAAAGTACCATCAAGTACAGAGTATCCGTCTTAAAACTCAAAAATTATACGATACGTTTACAAAAATTATAAATTTCGTTGTTTCATAAATCTCGTAAGTGCTTATCATGAATCTCAAAATTTCTCTTATGAAACTTCGGAATTACAAGATTTCCTATATAATAAATTTCTTTTTACAAATTTACAAAATTACCTTTTCTCAAAGTCTCAAAAATTAGAAGTCACTCTATACGTCTCTAAAAACCATGAAATATCGCAATACTGCAGAACCGTGAAATACATTTTTACATTCTTTTCAAAACCAACAACCCAATTCATTTAATTTATCGAACAATTTACGTTATACGCCGCAGCAAGTTCACCTATTAATTATCAGTTCAATCCTCAACCAGGATGCGGATGAAATCCGATAAAACTACATCCCGCATCTCGTAGAAATCGGATAAAATTCCACCAAAAAACGATTGCACCGATGGCTTATCACTCACGTTGGCTTTCAATGCGTTCCCGTGACGGTCACGGTCTTAGATCCGATTGGCGTATTAGAATACACGTATTTTCGAGTCGGTACGTTGCCACCGATGCGATGATCGGGCCTGGCAGTAGTGCGCTCGACAGCGCGCAGAACGGACCCATCGGCGATCGTCACTTCTCCAGGGTCTGAGAGCCGCGATTTCCACCGTTCGAGCTCATTTTGGCAATCGAACATGCATCCGAAGAATATTTAACACTTTTCATTCCACGTCGAATCTCTATATCCGAGTGCTTTGAACTACCAATCTTTGACTTTGATCGGATTTGAAGATTGGCGGTAATTTTGAAGATAGAAAGCTAGATTAGAAGAAGAAAAAGCAGTTTTGTTGATTTAAAAATTGCGCATATACAGTGTGAGGAACTGAATTTGGTGAAAAAGTTAAGAAATTTTTCTTTTTTTTTTTTTTCTTCTTTTAATTGGAAGTAGGCCGTCCTCGTGGCTGGCCGAGAATTTCTGGACGACGAATTGCTTAATGTCTTTTCTTCCTGGTATTGAATGGTGGACGAACGTAAGTTGTTCATTTTACTCTCAGGGTAATTGTTGTTGATATAGTTAGGTGAATGAAGAGGCAGAGTGTCATGTGTGCCGTGAGTTGAGTGGTATGAATTGGCATAGTCTGTTTATTGGCTGGTGATGTTGCTACTTCCTCTTTGACATTTTCTGTGCATGCGTTGAGCTGCCGGGTTGTGGGTACAGCGTCGACGTATGCTAATCATATGGGAAATCGTTCTGTGAAGATTGAGATTGGCTCGCAGAATCGTAATTTTTAACTTCGTTTCACTCGTAATATAACGTAGGTTCATTTTGAAATAATTCTTTGGTACAAATCTAAAAACATTAGTTTTACTAAGTTAGAAGAACCACTTTGTGAAGATTGAGACTGATTCACGGAATTGTAATTGTTAGCTTTGTTTTATGAAATAATTATTAATTAAAAAAATTTATTCTAAAATAAATTTTTAGTTTTTAAATCATACACTCTTTAATAACAGAATGATGGATTAAAAATCACAAGTTATTGTCCGAATAAATCTATTCAAAACATATCCGAACTTCGATGATATAAAGATTCGTATCAAATCATATCCAATGTAAATCTATTTTAATCATTAACAGTCATTTCATTTTATTATTCAAGAGGTAATTAAAATTCAATGAAAATAATATCAAGTAAATACTCAGTGGAATAAACAAACCAAGAGATCTTTTTTTTTTAACTCTATTTAACATAGTAGTCACATATCCATAGTAATTAAGAAACAGAATCTTCTTTTTAAGATCTGAACACTAAGAACACTAAGGCGACAATTCCATAACTTAAATGACTTAATTATGTAACATAATTATGACATGGAATTATGCAAATTGTGCAATATTTTTTTTTTCAATTTTGAAACTTGAAGTTGAACTGAATTCATCTTCGTGCCACCTTCTTTCTCGGTGAACTTAGGCACCTGCTAATGGTGTTATCGCTAATCCGATGTTTGAACACATCGGATTAACGAAATGTGGCAAAATTTTGTCCACGGGTAAAAGAAGTGTCATAAAAGGTACAAAAGTGGCATTCATCGATGACGTACAAATTGTCAACGCTCGTCTCCAGCGATGGTGACGCGTGTTCGAGGGTACTAATAATGTAATTTGTGAGTTCCTTTCAACGCTCTCGACAGACTCCACAGTCGTAGCGAAGCTAATAGACAAGAATTTTTAATAAAGCGACGGTTTTCAACGTGATCACCTCTGACACGACATTCGAGTCGAATTTTAAGATCTTTTATTCTCTTTTGCCATTTTCACTTGGAGGTTAGAGTTTCGTGGATTAGAGTTTCCGGAAGTCTAATAAAGTGGAGCAGGGAAAGTTTGGAGCAACTTGCATCGCTATGTTGTGAATGTTTAGGATATTATTATTTTTAATAGTTTGCGCAAGGAAATATCAAAAGATTTCACCTTTTTTTCAGAAAATTTAAAGGAAAGATGTAGTTTATTGATTATTTTCTGCTATATTTTCTACATACTTTTTGTTAATTTAATGAAATAAAAATAATGTAAGTTTTCTCTTTTTGTATATATTATTTAGTGGATTTCTTGACTGTCTTCTATTTTTATAGCTTCTTTGTTTAATTCATACATCTCAGATGATTGGATGTGAAAAAAAAAAACTATGGATCCATAAATTTGTAATTTGGGAATGATTAAAAGAGTTCAATATTGGTTCATGAAATTCAAGGATAATTTTTTTTTTTTTTGCAAAATAAACCAGGCAGAAGATCAAAAAATTAAAAAAGTTTTAAACAAAGGAAATAGCATTTTAGACAGAAGTAAAGCATTCTTTGTTTCAAACAAATAGGAAAGGCAAAGAAAATGGACAAACAGATTTTGCGCTAGTTAAATTACACACAGAAGTTTAGACGAATGAAAATGATCCTCGGTTACTTCAAAGAAACAAATAGATTCCATTTCTGAAACCATATCGCCACTTGTGATAAAAAGATCTTATATAATGACTGAATACGTTTAAGACCGATGATTCGTGACAAAAATCGACATGTAAAGTATGTGCCAATCATTTTTTTATTCGAAGAAGACTAAGAGACTTATTTGATTGCCTGAATTCTGCGCAGAATTTGTTCATTGCAATTTTCTAAAACTTGAGACTACAATATACACAAGTAACTGAAGCGCACGAGGAATAGCTAATGTTTCATTCAATCAATCCTGCTCTAAATTTACTCCCATTTAATTAAAACAGACAGAAAATATTATTCTAAACTTCCTTGGAGTTTTTCATTTTTTTTTTTTTTAAATACCATAAAATACTCTAGCCTGATAATTGTCCCAAGATCTTTGATCGCGCGTATACGTTGCAACAAATAATACCAACAATAATACTAGAGATTAATACATTCTAATAACATCAGTTGAATAATTCCCATGACGATTCAATTCATCCCCTAGATTTGTTTCGTCCAGGTGCGTTATCCAGAAACGTGATCCTCTAATTGTTTTGAGTGGCGCATCATTCGGAGCATTGATCAATGACGCAGATCGGACGATCGCAGCCACTCTGTGATCCACGGTGACGCGTGTCGCGGACTACTACTAACAACGTAATTTCTGAGTTCCTTTGTATGCGCTCCGGAGGTACTTACATTCGGAGCAACATAGAAGCTATGATAGTTGTTGAATACACTTGACCCGGTTCGACGGCGTCGTGTTTGTAACAGTGAAAGCAAAATCGAAATCGATCCGATCCATCGATCATTTTTTTCTTTTTTTTCTCCTCCTTCTAGCGACAGAGGAATTATTCGCAACTTTCAGATCGTTCTCCTGTCCTCAATTTCTGTAGATCCTTCTATTCGTGCATCTTAACTAATTAAGGACATTTTATTTGCAATTCTTTTCGATCGATTCATATTATTTCGATCTTTTGCCTTTTAGGAAGAGGACGTTTCAGAGGCTCTTTGAATATTTTCTCATCTAGGAATTTCAAGAAACTATAGTACTCGTAATATTCTGATAAGTTTTAGTTCATTTGTATCAAGACAATTCACAATTTAACAGATCTACTATAATTTTATTTTATCGCGATTCGTATTGTTAGACAAATAATTGCCAAAAAATGTAGAAAATTAATTGCATAGGTTTCGATTAAAAGGAAATAAAAAGTCGCAGCTATTCGCTAAAGTTTTAATGTGAAAAATGTGCTTGAAATGTGAAAATTACACAGCATTGCAAGAGTTTTTAAATCTTTTTAATTATTGTGCATGGTTAATGGAAACGAGATAAAATATCCAATAATGAGCACGGTATTTCGTTATCATAAGAAAAACTCGTAAATCTACATGATATTTGGTAACGGTTGTCACCGTGTTTGCGTAACGATAGATTTTGCTTATTGTTAGAAATCTATGTCAGAAAGATTAGCAAACCGATACCACAGCGAGAGAAAGGAACGATGAAATAAAATAACGAGGTATTATGTGTCAGAGAAAGAGTAAATTGCGATTCATTTTTACAAAAATTACAGTGTTCAAGTAATAAATTTAGGAAAACTAAGTAGAAAAGATGTAAAAAAGAGAGCGAGAGATGAAACTAAATTTTTAATTTTTAATTTTTCCCAACAAAGAATAATATAACAAAATATAATAGATTGAAATGAGGCAATAATAAAAAAAACTGAGTCAAATATTTATTTATCGTTTCTATCAATAACAAAAAATTTTTGTAATTTTGTTACATTCATAAAAATTTCTGCCGCAAATTAATCACCGTTAAGAACTTTTTCACATTCATGTGTATTATACATACATAGAAGAGTCTTAGAAGTTAGTGTATTGGCCTTTGTTACCTAAACAATGTTGTAATGAACAATCAACTATCTCATCATCGTGAATCATAATTAGCTCAAGCGATAATGTCATTCTAATAGCTATCTCAAAAAGCATTATTCATTATCTCATATCTTTTGTATTTATTTCAACTTTAAGTTACTCATTGAATGATCGAGAATTAAATATTCTTCCTTGCTAAAACTTTAATTACATACATTCGGCAAACCACTAAATAAATAAAATCTAATGAACGTTTGCATATCCGATATTCAGAATTTCCTCGAGTTTCTCTCTCTCTCTTTTTTTTTTAATTTAAGTGGAATCATAAAATTAGAAATTAAAAGTAGAAATTTATTATTAAATAGGTTTTATGTTCAATTTCATTACTTATGACTTAACGAACCTTATTCGATCGTAAATGATTGTAACTTTCTTTTTCTTTTTTAAATTCTCGTTAATACATATTCACTCTAAAGTAAATTAAACGTGAATATCGAACGATGAAGTACATTCTTTGGTAAAGGTCAATTCATTTCCAAATTAGAGCGTTTTCAATTTTTATTTAGTCGTATAGATATCTATTTACTTTTATTAAATAATATCATATCAATTATAATCATTTATAATTTACATACACATATCATAGACCAATAGCTCCAAATTGAAATCATTATAATTAATTACTTGAACTTTAAAATTTTAGTTTAAAATTTAAAATTCAAACATCAAGTTGCAATACTGCTTCACTTTAATCGATCTCACCCGATGTGAAAGATCGGCTACGTCGATGCAATACAATCGAATAATCACGCGAGCAAAAAAGTCTAAGAATTAGAATTATGCAACAAGGAATCATTTTACAACTCGCCTGCGCAACGTTCAAAGAAAAATTTAGCAAAAATTTATCGTCTCTGAAACTTTTGCGTTTCCCATTTACAAATTGTAAATCTGTAAAGATTAAATTTACACAGATAATAAATACGTGAATGAGAAAATTCCCGATTGATTTTTTTAAATAGGAACAGATGTTTGATAAATTCACAGTAATAACGAACAAGCGAAAACAAATTTGATTCTTGATTGTTTCAATTGCTGGAAAGTGATAATAATCGATATCTCGAATCTCTTATTACGGTACACGTGCACCGTCATCTTTTTTTACAGATGTCTTCATTATTCCATTTTCACGTGACAATAAGATAATACGTCGTAATGGGGATTGTTAAGGATCGGGTTAAATTGCTTCAAATTTGCGATACGTCGACCTACATGCCTTTTTGTTTTATTTTCTCTATCGCTCTTGCCCTCTATTTTTCTTTCCTTCGATATTTTAAATTTCATAGATCTGAGTGCTTTTAAATAATATAATTTAACTTGTTATCAATGACATGAGTATTGAAGATTTGATACCAATTTTAAAATATCAAAAAAAAAAAATAATAATAAAATTTAACGCAATATTATTTTGGGAGTACTGCAGATGGTAGAATTCAATTTTTAGCAGTTTATGATGTTAAAAGTAATGTAAAATTTGGAATACTAAAAACAGGCAGATAAAAATGTTAGTTCTTTTCTTTTTCACAGCAAAATACGAATCTAACGTTTAATAAAAGAAATGAAATTTCAAAAGTAAATAATTGCAAGTTACAAATCATTTAATCGTCAAATTACTGTTTGACATAAAATTCCACAATCGATAATCTACTAATGTTACCGATTAATAAATTATTGTGCAAAAAGTTAAAAATTATATAAAATAAATTATATGAAATAAGCTCGAAAATTCGTTCGTTTGAATTCCGGTCTGAATTCTATCTTTCTGACCGTGTCAAGAAGCTAAAATGAGTATGAGAACGCCATACTCGTCTTACGAGGCCCCATATGTAACGTGTGCCAGGCCTTGAATAGAAAACGTGTACCGGGTTCCTAAGCCACAACGTTTCCGTACTACTTGAGCTCTGTTCTTGTCTTTGCGAACCTCGATGTGTCACATTAGGGTCGTGGACGATTACAAAAACTCGTCCTTGCTTTGGCATCAATGTTCCTCCCGAGTTGGATCGCCATTGAAACTAACTATCGATCTTTTAATTGAACATCGCCGACTTGTTACAATGTTTACTATACTTGTACTACAAGGGATGATTTAGAAGAGAGGCTTTCAGTTGCTCTGTCAATCTCTGAAAAATTAATATATAAAATAAATATAATCAAGAAGATTGATATAACTTTTTCGTTTACGCTACTGATGCATATATAACGTTTCAAAAAAAAAAAGAAAAAAACTCACAGAATTGTCGCACCGATTGCACGAATTTATTAGTGACAATTGTATTTCAGTTAATTTTATTTAAAATTAAAAATTTTAGAAAGTTGTTGACAGATTGTGAACTTTTTATGCACTTTTGTAGAAGATTCAGAAATATAAAAAATATTCAGGATGGTGTAATTATTATAGCATTTAAAATGTGCTTTAGCTTTTTGCCCAATTTCAGCAGCAATTAGCTACTTAAATTAGAAACTAATTTTTGCTCATGAAGATTACGATAAGATCTTGGCAAAAAATGATGGAAATAATATATTCAAGTAACACGTAATTTGTATGCTTTCAATTTTCAGCGTCGTGTGAATTGAAGCATTTATTTCTGCAAATCGTTGGCATACAATTCGAGTAAGAAAAACTTAAAGCATATTCGATGTCTGTTAAGAATACAATATTAAGTTTTCGGAAAAACAAAATTTTAAAGACAAAGGTATCGCACGTTTTGTATTACAAGAAACATCTGAATTAGTTAAATTATGAAGGATGGTAATATTTAATGATATTAAATATCATTACATTATCGCCTTCGAACATAATGGAATATCTTTTAACTCCATTATGTAGTAACATATGGTTAATTCATTATTGTTGGGGAACTGCTCATAAATACAACAGTCGGAAGAGAATGCGAGAAATGTAAGAAAATGTTTCTAAGGAATGCGAGAAGGTGTATAAAAACAAAGAGAAAGGGAGAAAGAGAGAAACGTGTTTCAAGTCTTCGTAAATATTCATAGCTTTCGGAAAAGACTATTTATTATTAGTAATTCAATAGTCTGTTTTGCATTACTATAATTAGATTGTATACCAATCTACTTGTAGAACTATTATTAGCTTTGTTGGAACCAAAAAATGATTTCGGTTAGAACTAGTAGAATGTTATACATTTTTGCTAAAATTAAAATGAACAATCAGATAAATAATGAGCGTTGGCAGAGAAGTTATGTAATGGAAAAAATTCTAAGAATCTGGCTAAAAAATTCTAAGAGCTGGCAGTTCTTGAAATAAATACAACGTGTTATTGAATTATTTTTCATTTGCACGAATAATTCAGATTCGTCCAATACTATTTTCTGACAATGAATCTAACATCATCTTCATATAATTGTTAAAAATAAATTTCAAAACTTTTTATTCCGCAATACAATTTTATTGTACAATGCAATTTGTATTGATGTTGTATGATGTTGCATTCTCTGGCGTTCCTTTCGATTTATATTTCAATAAAAATTGATAATTTTGATTGCAAGCGAGTCGCGTCTTTTCAAAATTCAAATTCATATCATAATCACGCGAGTATTCTAAATTCATAATCAATTGAAAATGTTTCGGGTTCTTGAAGATAGGAGTAGATCTGAATTACATGAAATTTCTGCAGGTGAAAGTTTCCCTTGATGTTAAAATATTGCAACATCGGGAAGATAATCACTTGCTTACTACTAGATATTTACTTCTATTGCTTTGCCTATCATAGTAATTATACTAGATTACTGATGCATAATAATTGCATTACGTTGTATAGTGCATTGTGTGTGAATCTTTTGTACCAGACGTTCGTTTATTCTATATAACTTGTGTCACTATCGCAGGACTCAATATCTAATACTTGAAAATGACATTACAACCAATGTATATTTATAATATTTGCGATATTCTAAAATCTGAGAAAGCAGTTACTGTCAGGCAGGCAGTTTACGACATTTCAGTCTGCTATATTCTATAGTGTACCACGAATTCCCTTTCACTTTAAACATCTTATTCCAAGCAAATAATACGATAGAAAATAATGTTGTGGTAAAAGAAATTTCCTCTTTCATGTCAAAAAGCATCAAGAATAATTTGTAAAATCACACGACAAGATAAGGAATTCTCCAAGATAATCTTCTTATACTTACAAAAAGAAGAGAAATAAAATAAATACACAGAAGAGCTCCTCTTGTTTTTTTTTTCTCTTTTTTCACGACGCTGAAATTAGCATTTTTCGTGCCTCCGGAAACGGGCACCGTGTTGCACATAAATATCATCGCGGCCTTCAATTCGTTATGTCACCATTCCGCGGCATAATATGAAAGGGAAAAAAATGGGAAAATTTATAGAACCCGTGTATATCTCGGCACATATCTCGATTGGTGGTGTTTCAAAGAGAGTTGCACAGAGTCGTTAGTCGTGGTCATAATGGACATACGGTATTGATTGCTGTAATCCCTCCCTGGAGAAGAGTCATGGATAGTTTCCTTGTGAAAATGTATGGAATTTGCTTGCCAGTTACGATTGTTTCGTAATCAAGCAGAAGAAGTTTATGTCTCGCCAATGTTTCGTTCGATTGTAGTTCGAATGCTTTATTTAAGACTGCATTGTTTTTTTCTTTTTTTTTTTTTTTGTTTCACGATCGGTATTGATCGATGACAAGTATCATAAATATGAGGATTCTCGTGTATTTATGATACTATTAAAAGTTTAAAAATGCACAGAATGAGCAGAATGCAAATGTGTAATATGCACAAAAAGCACGAGGTATTTAACAGTAAATATGGTACAATCTAAAGCATCTGAAATACAGTAAGATCTTTAATAAATGAAAAAAAATCTGTAGTTGAATTTATAAAAATTTGAATATGCACAAATATCCATAGTTTACGTGAATTCGTGTTTTGTGTAGAAAACTGGAAATAAACTGGAAATAAAATGGAATCTTTTTCCATTATAATTCACTAAGTAGTAGATTACAACAGTTCATAAAATTCCAAAAAGATTAATAATAAATTAGATTAATAAGCAAGTTAATATTATATGTACACTTTGTGAATTCTGGTGTATTTCATAAGCTAATTAAAAGTCTCTTTATTTATTACATATATATTCTATTATAACACGAAATAAATATACACAATAAAAATTATGTTATAAAATACAGAGCAAAATTTTTACGATTTTAATTGTGATCTGTAAAATTGATTTAAATCTTGCATTATGGACGAAATTATTCTTGTTATGTAAGACAATTTATTATTAATTGAATGGAAGAATAATATTTGCAAAGACTTACAATTTCACGAAAAACGAAAGTGGATTTTAAATTTTGGAAAGTTTATAATAACGTTTGAAACGTCTTTAAACGTTTCTTTAGAGTATATCGTCAGTAGATTACATTCTACTATTAATCTGTCCAATCCTCTTTGAAAGGCAATAAATCACGCAGAATCACGTGGATCGAAAAGATTGTAGTCACGTTTGCTCTACCGTAACTTGTTACACCAGCTTCGATTATCTATCTCACATAAATTAGAAATAATCACGAACTAACATACATGAGTAATAGATTAAATTAACATCGTGCAACTATTAAATCTATCACATTTCCTGTGATCTAAGAGGCTATGTTTTCTTTTTTTTTTCACAATTAAGCAGGAATAAAAATTTTTAACAACAAAACCGTGACAATTTCTTTCGATCTTTATTTCTTTTTCTTACAAACATTTCATTAATCGATGATTCTGTTAACAGGCATTCTATTTCATTGACGCAGGATTAAAAGCAACAAAAACAAATTTTAAAGCTAGAAAAATTAAAAGAAATAAAATTTTTTTTTCCATAACGAAGCTACTTTCTTTTTATTGTTAAAATGCAGACGGCAATTTCATATTTGTAATGCTTTGAAACGCAATGCTTCTATCGTGGCAACGTCATTTGATTTGCAGGTGATTGGGCAAGTAGCAGTACATGTCGTAAAATGAAAATACATCTATCGACCAGTTTGTAAAACAAAGAGCGATATCCGAGATATCGGTTTACGGAATATTTCTTGAACTTCGTGAACAAGCGACACCGTTATCGAGAGCTTTGGAAACAATCAGCAATTCGATAAAGGAAACACAAAATTCAAGCGAACGACGCGACGCGAAGAATGGCATTTAATCGTACGATACCGTGAAATCTTTTCAATATACTCCATTTACTGAACATTTCGACGTAATTGAAATTCGAGTCAACTGCAGTTTGAAAATTCCATTAAATTACGTTCGATCGCATTTAAATAATTTCGCTGCGTTTCCTAAGTGTGAGAGAACTCCGTTTGAATGGATTTTAAGTTAAATTTGAAGATATTTGATCGACAATGATAATTAAAATTTTCGTAAGAAACGTAATACTATTTCGTTAAAAAAAAAATCACGGAATAAATGTACAGAACATAAAAAAATATACAGAACAATAAGTAAATTAAACTAGTTGTTTACTAGTTAATTAAAAAGTACTAGTTAATTAAAATAGTTGAAGCAGGTTAATGTACAAATTTCAACGAATCACGAGCAAAACAATAAAAAAAAAAAAGGTTGAACGTATGAATAGTCAGCAGTATCTAGCGCGCAAGTGCAGGATTATGCAATCTTGTCATGCTTAATTATTATCTTACAACACTGCGATTTCCGCGTCACACGCGTCAATTTGAATTATTCATTTCCAAATCATCTCGCCGTTTCCAATCGATATCTTTCCGTGACATTGCAGGGAAAAACGCGATCAGAGTAAAATAAAAAAAAAAAAAAATGTATCAAACATGAAGGAAAGTTTACTCGAAATATCGTGACGTGTGATGCGTTTTTTGTATTTTTACGACCATAATTGGTCGTACTTAAATAGCTTAGATAAAAAGTTGTTTTATCTGCTAATTATTACAAGGAAGACTCTACCTTAAATATTTTTATATATTTTGCACGTCGCGTGTATTTTTGGACTTTGAAAGACATGGAAATCTGCTGTCTTGTAATCAAATTTCTTATTAAAATTAAAGAAATATCTTATCAAAGGTCTTCTTAATTTTCGAATAATTTTTTTTTTATTGTTTTTCTAATTTCTAATCATGTTACGAGCTTCACTTTTAAATTTGGCAGGTATACTTGCTCGCCATTGATCTTTCAAAGCGGAAACTAACATACGACAGCGTAACACAGTGTGTGGTGTGAATTGTAAAACCGTTATGTAAAAGTCATGACATTTGTATTAACACGTCATCCACTGTCATGGCTAGCGTTTCTTCTCCACTGTCAATAACGAATCTTTTAGAGTTCTCGTGTCTTAAACATCTTCGTTTCCAAGGTAGTGCTATGTATACTGACCAAAGTTGTGTCAGTCAAACAAGAACTTAGGAATTCTTTGATGTTTCTTCATGTCAAATTGTCACATTCATTATTATATCATTTATTGAATTTCTTTGAATTCTTCCTCTGTCTGTAACAATTCTTCGTTATATTCTACAATACTCATAGTAACAAAAGTTAAATATTCACGTAGTAATATTACAAGATTATATAAAATATTCACACATAATAATATCACGAGTTTCTTTCTACCATAGAAAGAGTTTGGAAGCTTTTTTAACAATTTCATAAATAAAATTGCACAGCGTGCAACTACTTATCTCTTCTACTATTTCCTTTTATTTACTATCCTGTTCTCTCATCCGGTATTAATTAATTTAATTTTCCTTTTTAAATAAATCAGTCGGTAAATAGGTTTATAGCAATTTTTCTTATACATGTATATAGGCTCATAACGCTAAAAGGAACAGATAATAGTGATCTGATGATAAACTTCGGTCTAATATTATTTTCCACGAGTCATTCTCGATAAATAGTTAGTATCCGTGTAACGAGGCAAATCTCGAAGTTCATTTGAATATTTACACCTGTTCGATAATCAGCTAATGGCTCGTTATCGAATGTAGTACAGTATATTGGTCGTGTATGGGAAATCAGCTGACGCATTGCATTAACACGAGCGGAGGTGCAAAGTTGGTCGCCTGCGAGCAACGGTATTATGTACCACGAAATAAATGTGTCACAATCGATTTGGTAGAGTTCTGACACACTTTTTTGTGACGAAATTCATCAACGTGAACCTCGATTATTCTCGCTTTGTCCTCGTTATTATTTTTCGTAACGCGACTTGAAAATGATATGAAAAAAAATATTAGGAGAAATATTTAACCCTTGAAACATCAGAATCAGTGGAATTTTTGCTTATATTAGATCAACCGAAATTAATTAATTCATTAGTTTTGCAAATAAATATAAATCTTCAACGAATCTATATTTCTCAAAAGAATAAATCAATTGATTGTACCGAAAATTAGTTGTAAGTTTTACAAATAATTCAATGATAACTTAATGACAATCGATGGTGAAATCAGAATTGTATGAATAATACAGTCGCTTTCTTTTCACCAGGACTAAGAAGCATGCAACGGTGACGCAGTATTGTTAAAAAATATGCGTGTGGTGCTTGATGCCATTCTTAATATTTGACTGGAAGCATACGCTGTTATTACTTACGAAACTCTTACGTACGACTGATCGTTCTTTCAAAACAACAGAATGATGCTGATCAAGAGTTTCTTCCGGAGGATCATCAAAGACTTCCGGCACAAGGAGTTGTTACCTCTTAAAATGATATTCTTCGTTCAAGCATCGAGTAAGTATTTTTTATTTAAATAAAATGTCAATTAATCTGTCAAAGCATTAGACTCTAGTTGAATAATTTTGTTATAACATTTATTCTTTCATATTTAATATTGAGTTTGTTACAATCGATTATTCTAAAGACATTTTACTTGAAACTTGACACAGTTACTTCTCTACAGTCAGCAAAAATTTAAAAAATAGGTCGTAAATGTCTATTCGTTACAATGTTTCAAATCACCAGAGTCAACGTTAATAGTTAAGCCATCTTCTTCGATATTAATATTTATGTTGAATAATATTTCGCCAATTTACTTCGATCACATTTTACATCTTCTTCATGAATAATTTGAACGAAGAAACCGCAATGCTAGGTCAACTTTAGCATTCTTAAAAAATCTTAAAATTAAGCTTCTAAAATGGATTCTGGTATTTCCTTCTATTGTTTTGTTTCCTTCATATTTGGTCATCTTTATTAATACTGATAATATTTCTCATATGTATAACGATTTATTTATATTCAGTTATATGTCCATGATAATTCGAATATTATATTGTTTATTAAAACAACTTTTTATACAATTACTTTCGAACATCGATATAAAGCTCTCTAAATTCTCTTCTTTTAAGTTTTCAAACTCTCCTGGAAATGTTACATTTTGCGTAATATAGACACTTATGATCGATTACTTTTCACGATATGATAAATTATTTTTCAATAATCGTTTTCAGCGCTTTATGTACTTTACCCATATCTGACGATACACATGAGAGAGCTTGGCATAAACGTGGAAGAAACTGCCATAATGAGCGCTATAACGCCGGTGATCGCAATGGTGATGCCACCCTTGGCTGGAATGTTCGCCGATCGCGTGGGAAATTTCAAAGTAAAACTCCATTAAACACCGCTCGAATCAGTTACAAATACTAGGCTGTTATGTAATAAATGTCGTTTTCGCGATAAAAGGTGCTGCTAAGAGTATAGGCCGATTTTAAAATGAAAGTTTTTAAACTATCTGTTATCACTATAAATCGATACACTTTTTTTGCTGTTTCATCGTTGCGTAACTTTGTCGGCTTCAGCTAATCATTGCAAGCTGCAAAAAAAAGAAAAAAAAATTGAAAGAGAATAAACGATTAAATGTGTTTTACGATTTTAAACAAGATCTTGTTAAAAAACAGACATTCACTATCTGATACCCTAACGTACAGTGCTGTTATTACTATAGAATCTGAATTTTGAAGAAATTATTATTCTCTACTGTTTAACGATGATTAGTAGATCTTTAACTTTGTCATTGTCATTAAAATTTTTTATACGCCAGTGAAAAATCCCAGACACGAGTTCTGTTCTCCGGTACACGATGATCTTTCTTCGAATTTTATCTTTAACTCGATTCGCGATGAAATCAGGAAACAGAAGACTTAAGAAGCAAGACTTAACGTCGAAACGATACGACTGATTTTTATTCAGATCCTGCTATCACTGTTCTCGTCGTTCGGCGGAGTCGCGGCCCTTCTATTGCTGCTCGTACCGATTGGCAGGATAACCGTGGAATTTCCAGACAGAGTGGTTATGGACCTCAGCTGTACAGGGAATAATGGGCTGCTTTACACCATGAGCGAGAATCATCCTTGCGAGACGAGCTTGCAATCGAAGATCACCACCAGGATAGAGAGTTGCGGGTAGGTAAGGACGCGTGTTCGAACGATTCTGCGTTTACACAAACCAGTTTTGCTTGTTGATCATTCGATTATTCTTTGGACGATTGAATCGAAGAATAATTGTCTTCGTACGTTGAATTGATAAGAAGTATTAGAGTACGGTAAACTGTAATTGTTTATGATATATGGATGATGTTTTAATTAGTTGATCCAAAATTGAGGTGAGAGTTTGGATTTGCATTGAGTTAATATCTATCGTATAAAATACGAAATACCAAAGGAAATATTTTGAAATTAAATTAATTGTTTCAAACTGTTGTTTGGATTGTTTCAAGTATAAATTATCCAAAATACGTTTTTCAAGTAATTATCACGTCAGTTTGTTAATTTAATTCATTCACGAGCAGACTAAAATTATCTCATGCAACAGTGACTACGTTCAACGTTCATCATTATAGCTTCTAATTAAAAAGATTTAATTTATTCGTTTACAGTTACATGTGTCGTCTAGACGTTCATAATGACACCGAAGTGCAGTCAATTTTGTCATCAAGGATGTACACGATTAAACGATACAACACGGAGACAGGCGCGAATTCTTCATTCAAGTTTTCAATTTCTCAAGATGAGATGCCCCAGGTATCCTTCTAATTAAATATATAATAAAAGAAAAATAGATAAATGCTAACAAACTAGTGAAATTACATCATTGTCTTTATTAGAGACAATAAAACGGATAGTAGTTTCAAATTTCAATGAATAACTCGGTTACTAAAGAATTAATTCGACGGTCTTTATTATTTTTAATTAATCAAATAATTTTTATTAATAAAATAATTTAGTTTTGATATGATAACATGTTAAAATATATTCAAATAAAAGAAAATTCGACTCTGATATAATGCAGTTTCACTAAAAAGAAAAAGTATATATTTTATAATATCGTTATAACTGTCATAAAATAATTTTATCAAATACAATTATAAATTACATTCAACGTAATTTTTGCAGCAAATAGAGGAAGATCTGAGGGAGCATCGAAAACTAAAAAACAACGAGTATTTCAAGACATCGATTCGTCAACTATCAACAAACGAGTATTTCTTCCCGTCGAACCAATTGTACGAGTTTTCATGCACCGTGTCAGGCTTTATCGAAGATTTCGAAACGTCAACCCTAAATCCTGCCATGTCGAACAGAATATATGAGAATCGCACACTTTGCGCTTTCAATCCAATTATGTCTCGCAAGGTGAAGTATATAAGATTAAAAAGATATTGGATTGAGAAATATTCAATATCTGTTTCAAAGAAATAGGAATAGGAGACAACTATAAAATAATTTTAAAAAATTATTACTTAATAACGCCCATATCGAAAATAAGAAAAAGTCACTGTTATCTCTTATATATATTTTATAATTATCTTATATGTTTTTTATTATCATTACTGTTATTAACCAAAAGTTTGTTAATTTCGAACAACGATTCATTATTGCCGATTTCTATAAAAAAATTAATCGTGTTTCTTTTGTCAATTAAATTTGATTATTTTATTTTTTCTACGTTATATTGTATATTACATTCTATAATACATTCTTTGTATATTAATTATTATGTTATGACATTCAGGACAGTGTCAATGAAACGACGAATTATCATTCGTACAAATCAAAATTAAAAATTTTGGAAGCCACGGAGGAAGATCATGAGACGAAACGACGAAGATACTTGTCGGAAGAGATCGCATGGACAGGAAAGGAATTTCAGAAGATTACCTGCGGAAATCCTGACCTGGAATCCGACAGGATAGCTGTGACTCTACCACTTTTTAATTACTCTTTAAGCTCGGAGCCTTTTAAGACTCTGAACGCGGAAGATTGTAGCAAAAGATGCGTCGTTACAGCACCTCGCAAGGAGATGTGCTCAAACACAAAAACATTGATCGAATATAACGTTGGACTGACTTTCTGGATGTATTTCGCCATTAGAGTGTTCATCGGTGAATACTGGATTTTTTTTATCATTAATTAATTATTACTTATTAACAGTAATTAATTGTCGCTGTTTAAATTTTTACAAAAACGTTAAATGAGGAATATGTAATAATATATTGATGTATAATGCCCTCGTTTTAGCGATACAGAATTTGCAGTTCTGAGTGAAAACCAGTTTACAGTCACATTGTTGGATTTGTAATTTTCACGATGAAGCTAGTTGGAAAATATGGAACCTGTTTTCAGCATAAAATAGGACTAGTTAGGTTACATTGCGACAGTAAAAATGTTGACTATCTTTCGTGTAGGATTACAGTTATTAAATCTGGCCGAACGAAAAATTACTTTACACCAAAAATATAATATAACATGCTAAATTGTAGTATTTTTTTTTACGAAATTAATTTTCATTGATATTATATAAAGAAATCTCTTACAAAATTTAAATCTCTTACAACTTTTATTTTAAAATTAACGCTCAAAGAAATTCAATGAATTTTAAAAGATCTTTCACTAAAATTTAAAAAAGTTCTTTACGTTAAATAATTATGTATGTATCAACAAAAGGTACAAAACTTTTTAAAATAATAATCTAATTTACAGGTGTTATTGGTGGTACCACATTTGCTATGTTCGAGGGTGCAGTGATCGCCATATTACGCGAACAAAAGGCCGATTACGGTCTTCAAAGAATTTATGGCAGCATCGGTGGTATGATATCATCACCACTTTCAGGACTTCTTATCGATTATGCAAGCATTGGCAGAGGTTACACGGATTTCAGGTAAAGATTCATTTTCAGAAACATTTTTCATCTTATTTCTATAAATTTTTAATAATATGTTTTATCTCTGTCTTTTTTAATTATTTCCTTTCCAGTTCCTTTATCCAATTATCTTCTTTTCAATTGTCACATCGTAATTAATAATTCATTATATGAACCGAACAAGCGGAACGCAATATTTCACTCTAAAATAAAATTCCATTTCACTCTAAAATAAAAATTGTTACACACGATGTATATAAATTTTCAAACATTCGACATTTTCCAGGCCAGCATTTTACCTGTATGCAGGCTTGAAGCTAATCTCAGGATTGTTAATGCTCGCCATTAATTTAGAATTCAAGTCACCAGCCACGAATGTAGTCCGCGACGTTTTCACGGTGTTGAGGAACATCGAAGCTGCAGCTCTCTTCATCGCTTGCTTCATTCTCGGTAAGAAAGTTCACCTTATTTTATATTTCCCTGTTTTAATCCTCGGACAGAATAGCAAATTTTGATATCAGATTTTTCTTTTACAATTATATTTTTACTAACGTATTCATTTTTTTTAATTCCGTAGTTATTTTTCTCCCTCTTCTATACTGAAATTAGTGAGATTAACAACTTAACGTGAAGTCGAGAAACAAATCGTCGTTTGGTTTGTGAATTCTACAAATTCTCAATTCTTGATGAGTTTGCAAAAATATAAAATAAATGCTCGAATAAGTTGCGCAATGTTCATCATTGCTCATTTCCGCCAATCTTTGGCACACACTGGTCAACTAACGAAATTGCAGTGACATTGACATTCCGGCATCCGCGAAATTACGTGCACTTTTTAAGCGATTAGGCTTCATATGTGATTGCATTATCTTCCTTTTATTCTTTTTTTCGTTTCTTTCTATTTATTAAACATTTCACGCGAAGTTTATCTTAAACATTAATAATTTCCAAAGTAATTTGTTTTGTACTGAATGTATAATGATAATAAAAAAACAATTAAATTTTGCACTGATCTGCAAAATTCTTAATATTCATTCGGATTCCAAGGATTTCTGTGAAAAAAATTCAAGACAATTTTTCACAGTCGTTTATATAATAAAACTTAGAGAAGTTATAGTGCCTAGTAACCACGTCATTATGTGCCTCGTCAGTTTTTCCTTCGGCGTATTAAATATTTATAAAAGCAACAGTTTCTTAGAAGCGTAATCCTTCTTTTTTTTTTAAAGAATATCTTTGGTTAATGAGTTCAACGCATGTCGATGACTTTTACGAGATAAATTTTTTTTTTGCAGGTACTGCTTGGGGATACATCGAGTCGTTCCTCTTTTGGTTGATACAAGATTTAGGAGGATCAAGATCACTCATGGGTATCACCATAACCGTAGGCGGTATTGCCGGTATACCATTACTGGTACTATCTGGTCCAATCATATCAAAGATCGGCCATGCAAATGTACTTTTTATAGGCTTCGTTTTTTACGCCATAAGACTTTGCGGTGAGCGTTCAATTTTTTAATTCTTAACACAAGTCTACATCATCTGCATGATACTGACGATGAACGTAGAACTCTTTCTTCCCAGTAAAACTAAAAAAAAAGAAAAAAAAAACGACTGGCCATTGAGAAACTTTATTTAGGCGCACTTTACGTTTTGGAATGTGTGATTCGACTTAATGATAATATCGGAGCATACATATGTAAATAAAAGAATAAGAAAATTGATGTTAGCATGTTCACTAAATTATGCATTGCTAGAAGGTTGGCAAGAAAAAAAAAAAGAAGAAAAAAGTTCCAAATTTTTATGATAGACTGTGAAATTTGTTAACTTGTTTTCTACTGCTTATAATTTTCATTTATTTTACAGGATACTCGTTGATATACAATCCTTGGCATACTCTTATCTTCGAAGCATTAGAATCAGTCACTTTGTCACTTAGTTTCACCGCCGCTGTTACTTATGCAGCGAAATTGTCTACTACCACCACTGACAGTTCGATACAGGGATTATTAGGTGGAGTTTATTACGGAGTTGGTAAGAGATTCTTTCTTTCCAATGATTTAAATTACAATGATTAATTTAAATTTAGATTGGTAATCTCTTCGATGTAATAATTTCTTTTATATTGTAAATAGTCAATCATTTTCTATTCTTACTAGACATCAGATATCAATTAAATCATTAATTATCTGTGCTAAAATAATATTTGCAATATTTGTAATTATTATATTATATTTGGGAATTTATTTCTGTTTTAACTTCATTCACAAGTGATCATTTATCTCCTTTACTCTATTATTATTTTTATACTCGCACAGTAATAACCATATGTTAATGCTTCTAGGCAAAGGCTCAGGAAGCTTGATCGGTGGATATCTAATGAAAGCCTTCGGCACTCGACCAACATATCGAATCTTCGCAGTGATAACTCTCATCACTGGTATAATGTACTACATCTTCAACGTAGCTTACCTCAAAAAACGGCCACAAGTCGAAGGTAACGATATCGTGAAGAAGAAACCGAAAAACTTGAAAAATCAAAATGGTCTTGAAAATGGTATCATCGAGATCGGTTTAGAAGAAAAGAACCAATCAAATAATGAAGGGAAAAAGAACGAATCGAATAACGTAACTGGAGTCGACAATCAGGCTTTCATCAAAGAAAACGATGGTGTAAAATCGTCGAAGGAAATTGAAAATGAAAAAGCGAAAAACATAGAAGCTATCAATAACGCGAGAAATCTTGATAAGATCGAGAGAGTGCCATCTGAAGAAAGTAAGAAAAAATTTGGAGCAAAAAGATTGAAAAAAATGCAAACTGACGAAAGTCAGCAAACTGGCGATCGAGCGAAAGAGTGCTCGAAACAAAACGGAACGGCGAATCAAAGTTTTGAAAGCGACGAGTTTAGGTGTAACGTTACTGTAGAGAGGCAACCGGAAGACAAAAAGTGACAAAGTTCCTCTAGAGATCTCGATATTTTTCCTTTTCTTCGTTCTTCACCATGAAAATTCACTTTTGTACCACTATTCAAGACATATATAAATGAAATTGTAAGGGATGAAAATGTAATGTAATTCTGTGTGTACGTTTTCATACTATACACTATTTGATGGATGTTGAGATTTTGGTACTGTTGATAATTATTCGAACATATTTGATTTTGTAGAAAATGTGGGAATTTTCGTAGCAGTTATTATTAATTTTTCAGATCTGGTTAGTATATTTAACTTAAATTTCAAGACAGAAAATGATTTTGAAAAGTTTCGTAAAGATGATTGATTACAAATGATATAACAATATTTGACGTTACTTTATATTGAAGTATACTACGAATAAATTTAAAATAATGATTGAATTGAATTGTTGCTATTGGAATAATTGCAAGTAATATAATTTGAAGTGTTATTTACTCATAGATCGATCTTGCTCGAAAAATTTCATCGGGACAATTGCATAACAAATAGGCTCGTCCACGTACTTCATACAATGTCAGATATCGAATTAATTTTATTTTACTTGTTAAAGATAATGTAAGATATAAAATCTCTATTTTATACATATTTTTTCCTAAAATCAAGTTAATATCAATATATTAATATATTCAGAAATGATTTATCACAATTTTTATACATGCAATAATTGGTAAAAGTTTTATAAATTGCACTGAATGAATATAGTTGCTGTTATTGTAGGAAATGCCAAATTGCCAAATTATTGCATAAATTTATATAATTAATATTGTTAGAGACTTTTAAATGCAAACTGCGTACTTTTAAGAAATAAACTTTAGATTTTTAATTCAAAATTATAGCTTTGAGCTGAGCTATTACGAGAGATTATAATTATAACATTGATAGACATTATTATATTATCATTGACAGCACTATATTTTACGTACTAATAGTACAATTAATGGAAAAATATTAATAGCAGAAAGATATTTTTAATAATAAGTTACCAAGTAAATATTATTATTAAAAGTATTATGCAAAAGAAATTAATGACTTTAAAATACTCATAATATTCAGGAGGAAATAATATTCAGTATTATGAAACAACAATACTGTGAATCTTAAAAATATTCTATAGGAATAATAACATTTTATAACTAATCAGTTAGTTAAGATGTATTAATAAAACATTGCAATTGTTTTCTAACAAAATGTGACATACTCAAACATCTCTAACAATATTAATTATAAAATCTTTTTCATAAAATCAAAATGTTTTTTAATATATTCCCAAAAGTTATACACAATTTTGTACAAACATTATTCATACAAATTGATTATTTATAAATTGTAATTAATTATTTTTAATGACCAAGGAAACAAAATATTCTATCAGAACAAATATAAGTGTATCATAAAATTATTAAATGATAAGAAAATAATGACAGTTCTCCAAGGAAACCATGTGATATAATTATGCAAGAAATAGTGCGTAATTAGGAATCTCCATAGTGTACAATAACCAAGATACATCGTTTATGAACAGGATAATTAGACAGATTATCCTGATCTCTCGTAGTTCGAATAGATAAATAAACGAAAATAAAAATAATCAGAATTATTTCTTATTACATCAAACTCTTCCACAATATAATGAAGAAAACAAACAAAAAATAGCACAATTTGACCCAGTTGTCGAAATTAAGGCACTTACCTTAACTATATAGGCTGTCTTTTTGAAAGAAAATTTTTTCCAAAATTCTAGAGTATAGAATAATTTTTAATACTTTGCTGTAAATATTAAGAACCTAAATTTTGAAAGAAATTTCCTTCCAAAAGAACGTGTGCAACTCACATACATAAGTTCTAATATCAAAATCCACATGATATTAAAATCTCAAAGATTTCTTATCATAAATTCTATTATCAATTTGCAAGTTTGAATAATCGATTTCTGATTAAGAATATATCAAACATAATCAATTTCCTTTCTGTTTACATTTCATCAATTTCAATCACTTCGTAACGGTGTATAATAATTTGCAAAAAGGATTAGAAGGATTTTGTCAAGTCTCGTTTCGTCTGATTAACACCATCGTACACCTGGAAAATATTTTGTCCCTGAAGCAGTCTCGCTCGGCAAACCAAAATCGAGCACGAAACACGCGATTTATCTACAAAAGGTAGAGAAAGAACGTCTGAACTTGAATTTTGTGTTTTCAAATTAACATAAATGTTTTCAGGCAAAAAGAGAAGAAAATTATAAGTGACGTTAAGTAACGACAGTAGGTGAAAATGGAGTTGGACAATAAATTAGCAACTTATCGCTGGTACAGGTACAGTTACGAGTCTATATAGAAGACTTGAAACCAAGTTCCTCGATCATTCATCTTTGGACATCGTGGAAGATGATACGTGCATTAATTTCGGTGCTTTTAGCAAGTCTGTCGATTGTTTCGGTCTTACCCCAAGTGATGTCATATGCGAAAGTGTCGAAAAATGGTCAAGAGGAACCGGAAACGAGGAACGATCAGTGGATCGTCAGGTTAGATTATTGATCAATAGATTGTGGTTTTTCAAATAAAAGTTCATAGTTTCATGAACACTCTCTCTAAGTTTTATAACATGTACTTTACTGTGAATATTTTATATTATATTATTATATTACCTATGTCCAGTGTGTTCATTTTTATATAAGTACACGAATATTCACAATCCATTCCTTAGTTGATGATGAAAATTTAGATTTATGTTAGTACGATATGAGTGAAATGGCTGATAGATGTAATATATAAAGTAACATAATAATTATGATACGTGAATCTTGAAATGAAAACATCATAACGATGTAAAAAAGAAATGTTATTCTACATTCGTGATTTATTCTTTCCCGCAGAATTATTTTCTTTTGTTGATTGTACCATGATTATTGAAACATCTTTCTATATGTTTCTCATTTTTCTTGAGTGTAATATTCACTTCTAACTGTTTTTCATATTTTTATAATGTAAAGTCAATATTTTATCAGCGATTGACGTATCATTTAATAATTAAGATGTTTAATTTGATATAGAAAGTCCAATTAGACTAACACTATATTTTCCTTTTTTACGTAACAAAGTAATGGAACAGAAGACGAAGGTAGGAGTATCAAGAATATCGCGATCACTATGTCACCAGTGTATATATCACCGAAAGTGCAGAACCTGAAGAATGGCGAAGCGATTAATTATTTCCCTGGTGGAAGGTATGACAGAAAATCCATTTAAATTCAAACTGAGAAACGAGAAGTATTGAACTTTTTCAATATTCCAATATTAAAGTATTAAATTTAATTCAAAAATTGTATTTAGAATAGTTCGCAAATTTGAGTTCAATTTGAGTTAAAAAATGGTTTGATATCAATGGAAAATTTGAATTCATATTTTATAATTGGATAATAATGTCGATTGAATCAAAATTGAATTAAATTTAGACGAATTCAAGCGTTTAAAATCGAATATAAAACATTCCTTTTTTTTTTATAATGACTTTTTATGTTTTCTAATTTATAGGTACTCGACAATAGATCATGAATTAATAGCGCAATTAAACTCAAAGAAACAGATTCAAGATAGATATCATCCAGGGCCAATCAATAGCTTTAAATCCAAAGATCCACAGAACGACCTGAAGGAAAACTCGAAACCTGCAAGTCGTCCGAGTGGTCCACCGATCGGTCCATCGATCGGTCCATCGATCAGTCCATCGATCGGTCCATCGATCGGTCCATCGATCGGTCCATCGTCTCCGGATATGTTCGACTTTTCTAAGCCAACGTTTTCAGAGAGCTACGACCACTACAAACCACCGGATTACCTGAGCAGTAAGCCGATTTCAAAGCCGCCGGATTACCTTAGTGACAAACCGATCTCGAAACCAATGTCAATGGACGATTACGCAAATTCTGAGATAAGTGACAAGGTAAGCACAATATTCCTTGAATATTAAACTATCCTAGCTCTTTGGAATTCAATCTACATCTCCTTCGCTTTCCAATCATTTTCCAAAGTCATATTTAATAAAAAGAGGTTCAACATTAAAAATATTGACCGTAAAATATATATGACCAATTAAGTGTTTCCTAAAACTGACTAAAAATCTTGATACTTTTACTAATACTGCTAGAATTTTAATATCAATCGACAGTCTCAATCAATTGAAATACACTTCAACTATCATTTATATAATTTAGTTTTGTACAAATCAAATTCTGACTACGTTAAAATGATATGATAGTTGTATTATGTAAACAGAAATAGTAATGATTATATTAAATAGAAACATTTACTGTTTCTCAAATTCCGTTATTTTAAATTACAATTCATATTAAGCTTCCAGCTGTCAAATTCTATTGAATTACATACCAATATGAAAACTTCGTATTAGAAATCCACCTAAAAGATATACACGCATAAAACAAGACATTTATTGCAAAGATATATTTAGTAAAAAAATTAGTATTTAGCACAAGTAACTATCTCAAACATTATAATAAATACAAGAAATGGTCCCACAATTTCCTAAAGTCGAACATATTTGCACTTCGACCTTACAACTTCCTAAAAATATATACGTGCCACATACTTCCAACAGTTTGCAAGTTTCTCGGTACATCGCGAAAGATCACCTAAATCATCGTTTTCAGCCACCAGATTCCAACAAACCGGATTCCTACTTCGCGTCCCACGATCACGAGTCCTCCGACTACACCGATTATTCGCCTGACACGTCTTACAACAATGACGCAGCACCGAAACCGATCGAGTATTCCGGTCATCTAGATCATCCTCCCTTCGACGACGACGACCATTCTTACGGTCATCATCATCACGACTTCCATCACGAGGTGATTTACGATCACATTCCTGAACACCACGAGCACACAGAGGCAGCAGAAATGAACGATCAGAGGCTGGACAAAAGGCCATACTCGTATTATTACATAGGCCGAAAGCTTTGGTACATTCCACTGTATTTTAGCATTTATTTCATCATCTACATCGCGGCGTTAGTGTTGAAGAGTATCGCCAGGCACAAGATCACGTTTCCCGCGCACTTGGCGGATGCTGTGCATCATCATGCGAGATCGTACAGCGATTTCAGCTGGTGGGATTTTGGAGGAGAGGTGTTGCGAGGTATCGAAAGTTTCGCAGAGAAATACGGAAAGATTTCTTAGAGATTTTTTTCCTTTTAATTAGTTTGCTAAGAGCGAGGTTGAACACAGATCGGTGAGTTTTTGAAACATGTAAGGAATATTTGAATCATTGATATTGTTAAATCAAGTCCGTGGCCAATTTTTAAGAATTTCACATAAGTTTGTTCGAGATTAATCAATCTGTTCATTCCATCTTTGACTTATAGACTTTTTGAAATCTTGCAATGATACTGCTCTCTGCATCGACACATCGATCGAAATAACACGTAATATAGGAGGATCATACGGAAAAATTAATTTTGAACGAATGACAGTACTTACATATCTTCTACAAAATAATAATCAAGTTGTTCGTATTATGCCAATAAACAAGAACGTAATATAGATTTTTATAAGGCTTATGTTGTAAAACACTGAATGTAATTTTACAGTACAAACAACAATTTTTTGTACGTGTAAGTATTATTTTATAAGTAAGTCTTTTGTAAATATTAAAAATCCTTCTAACATACTATTTATTTGAAAATACAAATTTCACACAGCACATTAAATTATAGTACACTTCAACATTGAATGAATGACCTGTAAATGCAATCAATAAAAGTCTACAAAAAAAAAAAATTTCTGCTAACGATCCATTTCATCAAATTCCCTCGAAGCAAGGAAATACAAGAAGAAATTCATATCCTTTAATTTCGTTCATAAAGATAATCACTGTGGTCCAGTGTAACAATTTGTCACAACATTATAAATATCTACTTCTGTTGCTTTAAATTTCATAATATATCATAGAATCTAGATGGAAAACATATGAAACTAATCTTTGGAATTTAATAAAATTTGATTAAAAAGAAACAGATGAAGTATTACTTCCTTAATGGATCAATCTAATTACAAACAATCGATAATAGTACTAAATTATAATCAAATATTAAATAAGTATACAGCAAGATAAGAATTAATACGTTGTTGGTTATTTGAATAAACTTTTAGGTATTCGAATAACATCGAGCAAACATTGTTACTAAATTCCCAAGGAACAGGCGCGGTTATGGCTGTTTCTTACGTTCGCGCCACCAGCGGTGGCGCAAGTTTTTGGCGAGATAACGAGGCCGGAATTTGTCAGTATCGGTGGTATCCGAAAGAATTACTGGAAACGACACGAGAATCTCTGATGGTCTCGCATTCCGATTAACCAATTACGTCATTTCGACAATCTCTTATCCCTGTTTTCTTTCCATGTATGATTCCCTGATTTCATCATGTACAGAGAATACGAAATTTCGTTTCATACCATACTCTTACAGATTTCGTTGTACCTACGTTGTATTTTATACGTGAGGATACTCGTTAACGTGAATTCACTCTTTTTCGTGCTTGAGAGGAATGCATGGTTTACGCTTGTTTTACGGGAAATGAATATTTATTGATTTTATTTTGAGTTCCTTTTTCCTCGTCCCCCCCCCTGGATTATGATTTTAACAGTTTATGATAGCAAACTAACAAGTTACAATTTGTAGATAATGTTAGTACTAATGGTAGTTAACTTTACAATTCTATAGTACTAGATACGAATATACTTATAATACGAATATTAATAAAACGATCAGTTAATTTACGAAATTTATTTATACGTAAGCTATATATTCCCTTTCAAATATTCGTTTGCAAATTAATCATAAACTAATTTTCATCGTCATTAAATTCCATGGAAGTCTTAGTCTTATAGATTTACAAATATATAAATATATATAAAAGTTCGTGTATTTTGTTGTATTGTAAACTTCTTTTCCATTTCTTGCGTTTTAATTTCGCCCAACGTGTCAATTCTTGAATGGCCAAACAAATCCGCTGCCGTGCTAATTAGAACGAATGGAAACGTGCTCGACAAAGTCGAAAAGCACCACGCCCGGTTTCTAACTGAACTGGCATTAAGTAAAAATATCTGTCGCAATTATCGCCGGTTTAGAGTATTGTTTCAACGGGACTTGCTTATGAAGCTGCTAATCGCGTAGGAGGATGTACTTGGACTAACTGAGGCCAGAACTTTGTGTTTCCTTTAGCCTAGATATATACCTACCCACTGTTCTGTTCGGATGGCATCAAAAATTCCATCCATCTCAAAGAAACTTTCCGTCGATTCGCCAGTCGCGTATCTCTCGCTGTTAAATCCTCATTACGACAGAAAACAGCTAAACGCTCAAATTAGTTAAAACAACGACATTAAAAGGCGTAGGGTGTTACCGCGTTTAGGATCGATGCAAACGATTCTTTTTCACATATGAATGGAGAGCAATGCACATGTAGCGAAAATTCGTATTATAATTTATTTATGCGTAGAATATCCTCCTGTATTCGTACTTAATAGATAGATGATTAATTGAATTTTCGAATAATAGGACAACCACTTTGGATGTGATAAAGACCAATGAAATATTTAATTTTCACTTTTTTCTTTTAACCAATTCTTATTTTATTTTTTACTTTTCGATGCTATAAATAAAAGAAAATTCCAAGGATTCATTTGACATTTCTTTCATTATTATGTCTTCCACTTGGCTTCTATTAGAGTTTCGAAAAAAATTTCAAGTTTCGATTCGAAATATGAAATTGATCAGAGAGAAGTTTCTTCAGTAGAATAAAATATTTATTTTACTTAAAGAAATCATTATCTTTTTCTAATAATATTGTGAGAAGACCTGAAATAAGAACAGAGAATTTCTAGACAATGAAAATCTTATCAAATGTAGATTTAGTCAGTTAAACATTAGTACAAGAAAATTTGACGCGTGCAAATGTATCTTTCTCAATCAACGAATTCGATGCCATACACTTGGGTCAAAAGACAAATAACGCGATTAAAAAGTCAAATACGACCAAAATACGTTCAAAATGATCAATGATCTATAACCCGATTTACGACTGAAATCTTACTAGACGACGCGACGATACGTAAGAGTTGTAACAATTAGGGCTTTTAGCGCTGCACGTTGGATTTGCTTAACGTTTCTGGTGATACAGTTACCAGTAACCGAACAGTATGTTTGAACTGGACCCACGAATCGTTCAGTCGCTTCTTGGAGTTTATCATCGACGGTTCCTCAGCCGAGGTCCTTGTCGAGAAAGATTTTCTTTTTTTTTTAAACGTTACACGTTCCATGTGCTACGAGATCGATGAACTCGCAACCACGGGACCACGAGGAATGAGAAACGTTCGTATCGAGGGATCGGTCAACGGTGAATCGTTGTCGTTTCCATGAATCGGTAAGGCAGAATTGAACCGAAAGTGTATACAGACATCTGTTCACGAATGAGAGGCAGAGAACGTGCCATTTGTCGATTGACGAGGATCCGTTGAAGAGCTTGGCGTGACCGAACGAGTAAAATTATGGGTAGATATTATGCTCGATTTATGGTCTTGATCTATTCGTAGATTCTATGTAAATTCTTAGGATGTGAGGAATTTGTTAATAATCAATTTGCAGAACAGTTCATTTGTAGAACAGTAAGAACGGTGAGAGTTCTGTACCCTCGTAATCTAATTAACGTGAACTGCGGATCGCGTGCAGCGTGAGAAATTGAATAATGATTTATCGTTTGTTTAATAGTGAAACAGTAACGGCGAGAGCTGCTATACACGAATTTATTTAATGTCAACGGTGTAAATATTCCATGTAAATTATCGAATTACTGCTGACAAACCACCAATAAATTATAGAACTTTCTGAAATTCATCTTGGATTACTCTTACGATAGATGTAACTCTAAATAATGCAAGTCATTTGGGAACTTGTAATTTTCAAATTTATGGAAAAACGGAATTGAAATGTGATAATAATTAACATAGAAAGTGGTAACAGTTCATTTCTAATCAATTGCAATAAGAATTGCTATGAACTGTATTTTATAGACCAAATATAAGAAACATAAATCAATCTAAATTTATAATAGAAATAATCATTAATAGGTCTTATCTCTAATAAAAAATCTTTTCTACTTCAGACAGAGTACAAACAAATTTAGTTTGTCACTGTTTTCTGCTCCTCGTTTGCGTTTCCCATGCTTCAGCAAGTGAATTGACTTTCGACGAAGTTGATGCACTTCCGGAAACCAACGAATACGAAGATGCTTCGACGATCAATACTGCTCTACAGACATACAGGTTAACACATTGGAAAATTATTTTCATGAAATTTAATGCCATTGATTAACCATTGATCTCGTATCCAGAAGAATATAGATATTTCTCTCGTTGTAGCAAATTCTCTTACGTTTCATTCTCTGTCTATTTTAGTTCTGTAACTTATTCTAATTGTATCACTGTTTTTTATTATTTTCTTCTATACTCGAATAACTTCGTCGTTGTTATCCACAGGGTAATTTAATTACTTAAATTCTAAGTGTTCAAGTGAAATTAATGAATGTTTATTCTACTTGACTTTCATAGACATCCACGAATGTATCGACGCGGTTACCACGAAGACCACGGGTCCATCTATCAGGATGACGACGATGATCATCACGATAATCATATGGAGGATGAAGAACACGCTATGAAAGCCATGGGGACCGCAAAAGTCGATTATTGGGGCGGTTACTACGATTTCCTGATAAACGAGGGTAGTTATAAATTCTGGGCCGTGTTCCAAGTAAGTTTCAATTAATTCTTACGAATTATACACGCTATTGGTAAATATTAGAAGATCGTTACGTTTATTAGAACACTTTTCCTTTCAATATCTTGTACCTGTAATTTAATACCTTTAATCGTATTTGTAAAGTACGTATAGTATAAATTTAACGTACTCGAATCTAATTTTATAATACACACGATCATGCAACAATCAGTCAACGCTTGTTATAGATGCATGAACGTATGTTATGAAAATGGAAACTATTGTACATCGAAGAAAGTTCTTACCTAATCGCAGGATGTGCGAACTTAGATAAGAGTAATAGTAGCAAACGAAATAATAATTATGATTTCATTTTAGTCGAATAGGAAGAATCGTAGAAATTGTTAGCAACGGTTAGACATAACCGCAAAAACGTTCTCAAGCCGGCCATACGAAATTGATTATTATACAATAAACGCTTATGGAGTACGTGCGTTCTCCACGTGGTATTCCACTTCCGTGTTTGTGCGTGGTATCTCTCGCATCGCGAATTAAACCTAAGAGATTAACCACATTTCCGAGGAGAAACGTAATGTACTGCATTAACGAAATTTTTCAGAGCATTTAGACGCTCGTCGGTAATTTTAATGCTCCATTTCCGTCCGCAAAACTCTCGAAAACCGCTAGTATCAGTTCTCTCACATTGCCACGTTAGATTGTTATTGGCTTTTCATTTGTCCGAAGCAATTTTTTTGCATTTCTAAAACTTCGTGCGAGATGATCATTTAACATAATTGTTAGTGGAGTTTTCTTGGAAACGCTCTGTTAATTAAAAGTACCGATGTTCATCGATGATGTTAACCATGAAAGATACTTTTTTCTTATTTTTGGATTTTTAAAATAGTTGCTAAATATTTTAATGTAATTTTATTATCGAAGATAATATTGTTATATCACATATAATATTGTGATAATCTTCACACAGGGTGTGTACTCCGTTCAGTAATTTTATTACTGATTATAAAACAGACGATTCTGTTAATTAAGTTACTTTATTGTTACTAAAGCATTATTGCATTAGAATAATTAGAAAAAAATTGAAGCAGAGAAATATCTCTCGATTTGTTCAGATTTTTAAATTTTCATTAAAAATTAATTAATTTAAAAAAAAAGTTGCTTCTAATTTGATATAACATCGTCCATTGTCCAAGGATTAGAAAATAATAGAATTAAATGTTTGCCCTTTAACAGCTTGCGACAGCAGCCCTTCTCATCTACAGTGGCTTCGCGGCGCTTTATTACGCCAAAGTGAATCCACCGCCAATAGACGACGAATTCGACGATATTTTACGTCGACGAAGACGTAGATCGTTGTCCATCTTGCCACGAGATAGATCGTTCTGCGGTTTGGACAGTGCCACATTTCAGAGGATAATCGACGCGGTTGCCAGGGAAATTCATTGACAATCAAGTACCCTTATCTACGAACTCTGTTTCATCGAAAATAGCATATAATATAATAATAATTTAGAATAATATCCTATCGAAATTGAGATTGTTCGGTTGACAGAAGTACTACTGGAGAAAGAAAGGTTAATCTCATTGAAAGTAGATTTGAATTCTATTTAAAAAATTAACAATCAAAGTTAATAATCTTTTTTCTTTGTTTGATTTATGATATCTGTGCGTTCCTCTTTTTTCGTTTATCGATGTAACAGAGGAGCACTGCCTCACATTTTTTTTATTGTGTTCGTGATTAGTTTATATAACAATTACTGTATTATAATTATATGTCTCGTATTATTAATGCACTTGTTTACATTCCATTTTTCGCAGATCTTTTTGTACGTTCTACGCGTTTGTGTTTCGCAGCGCTTAAAAAAAAAACGATAAAACAACTTTCTTAACTTTCATATTCATGTTCATACGTTTGTGACTTCCACGTTGTAAGCCATGAGTGTCGTGATTGTTAAAATTTGAAAATGTAACTACAAGAGAAAATGTAACTACAGAGAAATTGCATAAGGGAAATTTCTACGTGTATGTCCACAGTCGAATAATAAAAAGAGATTGAACTTGTCGGTGGCAATTTGGCGAGATCCGCCGTCAAGCGCGATGCGCGACAATACGTTCTCCTTTTTTTTTAAGTGAGACATTTCGCTCTCTCCGAAATTAAGCGATCCACCGATTAACACCGCCTTATTAAACGATCTCGCGGCTCGTGGTAAATTATCAGCGCGGTAAGCACACACGGGAGGATCACGGCTGGAAGAAGCCGACGAAGCCGGATTTCTTGGAAAAAATGCAAACAGATTATACGCAGGGGGGAGATTTTGCCGGGCGATTCGAGTGTCGCGCGCTCGCTCGTTGAATCGTCCGGTGTGTAGCCGGGCATCAGCAAAATGTATGCGCGAAAGGATCAAAACGTAATAAAAATCCCGCGAAAAAATGTCGACCGATAAATCAGCGACGGTTGTCGTGTATCCGGTGTACGTATGCATCTACGGTCGTCTATACGAGTTTTATACGCGTATACGCGCGGTTCAAGCTCGCAGGCAAATTTTCGTGTCGAACAACGCAACGTAACGAGGAGCCCTCGAGCACCTATCCGGAAGAACAGGAGCGTACTAACCGCGCTACTTGGATTTTTACGTCGTCCGATCGATTGCTAATCCATCTTCAGTCTCTTGATTGTATAAGAGAAACACTTGCAGCAGTCACGAAAGACACAGTGGTAGCTAGTTTCATCTTTCGTCAGTCCTTGCATTATAATTTTCCAATTCGTGAGAAATTAGATCGCGTTGGTTCATATTTTTACGAATATATATTCAAAGAAATGGAAACTTCATTTCACTTCGAATATTTTCTGGACTATTTTCGTAAATGATTTTACACTTTCAAATAATTCCTATTGACGCACACGAAAGTCCACAGTTTCGGTCATCGTGATCGTTTTGTCGAAATTTTTCTCTCCTTCGTTGTAAACGTCAGACTGAATAAAGTGTAAAAACGAACGAAGCTGATAACATCTGTGTCTCAAAGCTTTGATTCATTTTTTACGCTGTTCACTATCGGGACATAAAGTATATTAAAGCAATAGAAACAAGAACGTTTTTATAGCATTTTTTACTCGAAACTTTATTTTTCACTTTAACTTTAACAACTTTGAAATATCTCCGCGGCTACAATTATATGGCGATCAAGACTGTTAACGTCCCATTAAAAACGAAAAAAAGGGAACGCCGACCTGCTTTTCTTCTGGCCGTAATTAAACACTCGAAATGTTCTTAGATCCTTCAACCATGATCAAGGTAATGTCGTTTTGAGTTTAACGATCTTTGCTCCTCTCCCTGAAGTAAGTCGATTATACGAGAAAACCAGCCAAGACACTATTCTTCGAGGGTTCTCTGTTAAGTGGAGATTCTTGTATATATCAGAGTTTTGTATATTTAAGTATGAAAAAGACCACCGAGGGTTCTAGCGGAGCATTAATATCAATATGAAGTATGACACAGCATTTCTGATATTTATGAAAGTATGGAATTATAAGCAATTCTTCTGCTTGTATGATGAAACATTTAAGATTAATGTATGAAATATTATTGAAAGTGTTAGTTAAGACACTCAACAAAATGATCATTCGGTATAAATGGCTGAGTAGTTTTTATAAGAAACATTTAGGTGTATTAATTGAAATAAAAATACATGTACACACTAATTTGTAAAGGGTTTCATTTTTCGAAGTTGCGTTCCTTTGAAACAATTTAATTTTCTGATATAATTGGCAATTTCAATATTTTAAGTGATCCTCATTCCATGTATAAACCTGTATTGATCCTAAGACGATCTTTATCATTTTAATTAGTAAGTGTTAAGTCATTCGTTGTTTTCAAGGACTTGATAAATTCTTAGAAAAAATTATTTTTTTTTTTACAATAATCATGCGCATTAATACTATATACTAACAAATATTCATCAATTTTTATTAAAATACTTATAGCAACTTTGTTTTTTCGATATTTACAGAACTAGAATTACAGGCAGAAGATTTTTTCCGCCATCTCTCTGAAAATGCAAATCAGCGAAACATACCATATGTACTAGGATCGTACACGCAAAAAATATCTAAAATATTTTCTACCTGTCGATGTAAACTTTCTTCATTTTCCTTACAAGTGTTCACTCGCTCACTTTCATCTTTCTCGAAGACTCGATAAATTCTTGGAAAGAATTATTTTTTTCCTGTATACGTAATTTACAAATGTTTACCGATTTCATAGATAGATGGAGAATAATGAAAATAAAGCCGCAAGGGGTAGTTACTTATTGTTAGTAACTATACGGGCCTGGCAAACCCGCGGACCCTAGCTACACATCAAATTGGTGTGCTTTAATCGAAAGTGAAAAGATCTGTCGAGAAAATCACAGAAAAGATGAAAATAGTAAAACTGACTAAATAGACAAACTGAAACAGTCGACAACCAAAACCGAATGGAAAAGACAATGATATTTCAGTTGAGAAATTAACGAATACATCATGTCACAGAGGTACGTTTCAGTTAAAAAATGTGCATTAATAAAATTGAACAATAACACACAGATATACCATGGACACACAGATGAATAACAATAGATTCCTCCTCCTCTGACGTAAATATAATTGGCTACAACACGAAATCGAATAGTTTCCACCGACTCGTAGAATTGAAAATTCAAGAGAACGTTTTGCAACAAGAACCAAGGAACACCTGGGTTCATCTTCATCAGCAAACGAAGAAAACGGAGCGAATATCGTACATTAATAATCCAACGTCGAATTGAAGCTTATCAAGTTGAAATCAACGAATAAGCTTTCTGCACACGAACGAAAACCCTTCCTCGTGCACCACGAAGGACCACGAAGGACCACGAAGGACCACGTATTCGGGATAAGAAAGCCCTTCTTGCGGTCAAGAACGGAATGCATTAATCGCGACGGTCACCGAACTCTCCTCTTCGGTTCTTCGGCCCGCGCAAGCAATTAGAAATTGAGTTATATTTCTTGCGCTTGCCGGTGAATAAATTTCGACGATCGTCGTGGACGCGTTCGTCGTGCAGGAAATATATTAACCACGGCCGAGTCGGTCGAGCGTGCCGCGATCGACCGCGAATATTTTAGTCGGTAAGATAGAGGAGGAAGGGGCCCGGTACGGCCCTGCAAAAATCACCCACCCAAGCGTATTCACCAACGCATTCCGCCACGTAGTCGGCTGCAAGGGGGTACCTACGGCAAAAGTACCAGCGCGATTATGCGTGCCTGTGTGCTGGATCATATTCGAATAAAAGTTTGTTCGTACAACGAAATTTTGATGCCCGATAAAATTTCTTCTTGCTCGTTCGTTTGTTCGTCGATTTCTCATCGACTTTTCGTTCGTTTGTTTCGTTCTATTTAAAGATATTTAAATTTCTCAAGCTTCACGTTAGAAAGTTTACGTTAGAAGATTTGTACTGTATAATTCAAGTTAATCTTAAAATTAATTTTTTGCTATGAACGAGTAAGAAATGAAATGTCATTTGCCAGTTGATATTTTATTTGTTTTATTTGCCATTCCTTCTTCGTTCATTTGTAAAAACATAGATCTTGCCGATAACACTTTAAACGTTAAAGAATAATTTTTTTGTTAATATTAACGCGAGAGTTAACTTTCTTTAAATAGAGTTTCAAGTGAGAACGATTAATCGAAAAATCGAATGAGTCGCGATTAAATCCATAATATTCTTCTGCAAAAGAATTCTTGATAAATTTTCGATCAAAGAGAGGACGAAATTTATGAAACGATCTAGTAACTCTTATATAATAACACGAAACCAGTCATCTTCAAGAGTAATAAACCAGCTGACGGGTAAAACGAGAGAGGGTTGAGCTTCTCTTCTTCTTCATTTTTCATTTTCCGTCTTCCATCCGTTTATTTTAACCAACAAAAATTTTTCAAATAAATCTCCGACTGCGAGGGGAAACGGTGGTAGTAGGGGATAAAAACTGTTATTTAGAACGAGGCACATCAACGAGCATCGATAATAATTTTCGCGTGGACCGAACTCTCGCCACGGTGAGAGATGATACGCGATGATAATGGCGTTGCACGTCGAAACGCGAAATCGAGCGAAGATCGCGAGCACCCTGAAGGCGATCGTGAGGTCCATTAATCGGGGTCCATTTTGTAGAAAAGATTCCACAGAGGAAGAATTTCCTTGCGAATGCTAAAATACACTGTCGCTCCAATTTAACAGTATTAAAGAATTTTAACACTTGAACTATTTACGTGTTTAAGATGAATGATCGAAACATCGAAAATGCAAATTTTACCACGCAATTGCGGTAAAAAAATTTGTGCACACGCGGATAGATTGATTCCAAAATTTCGACTAAAATATTTATTGCTAGTTCGGCAAAATATCAGAAAACCAATTTACTGTGACTACTATAGAAATGTGGATGTCAAAAATTGCCAAAAAAATAATCTATCATAATTTCCTGTACCAAGTTTTGTGCCGGTAAAATGGTTTAAATTATTAATTAAAAATATCCTTTTATCACAAAGAATTAAATGATTATCTTATTTTTACTATAAACTACAGATTTTTATGCATGAAATCATTTTTTATACATATGATGGCCATGATTGCGGGAACATCCTGTATAATGATCGGACAGAGGATATTTTATGCCCGAGATTAAATTTGTACAAAGTTGGGATGGAAACGCTTACGCGTTAATAAAGATGTGCGTCGATATCTTAAAGCGGACAAGAAAATTAAAATTGCAACATTGAACATGGTAGCAGTACGAAGGAGCGGCTTTTAATACGGCAGATAAATCCCTGACAGCTGAAAAAGGAAGAATAATCTTTTCGGCTTTGAAACGTTCTGGATATTTACGATACGAATATTCTTGGCATTCAATGTTGAAACCCCTCACCGGAAGAAAGGATGAAGAACTTTACACATTAATGGAATTGCATGTATGTACAAAGTTGCAAGACCTGAAGTCAGATGTTCCAAGTGCCAGATGTTCCAGATTTAATCTCGCAAGTCTGATAAACCGAAGGAAGTTTCACGTTTAAGCACCTTATATTACCAATGTCGGACAAGCGTTACGTTTATCGACGTGATTTTAAAAATGTTAATACTAACAAATGGATCGGATAAGATTCAAATTATCGAAGCAACGGGTAGTTTTTAACGATGCGAATAAATCGTGCAATCAACCAACGAGGGAAAAGGACGAGCGTACTTTAATAATATGCGTCAAATATTTATGGATAAAATAATTGAGATTAGTTAATGCAGAAAAACAAAAATACATAAAAATATGAATATTTTATATTGCGTTATATTACCAGTGCTGGTTGTGCAAGGGTTAAATCTTCAACTTCTTTCATGGACACATCTTTCTATTACACTATCACCACAAAGGTCCACAATTTGACGACCAGATAATAAGCGTTATTCGTTATCGAAAATCATCGAAACTTCTTCGACGCAAGTCATCCGCAGCAGCAACAACCGAGCGGAAGAAAATGGCGGAGCGGCACGAAGCAGTTCGGCAAGGCAGGAAGCAGCCATATTTTTAATATTCCAGATAAATCTGCGATGCGCGCGGATCGAGAGAGATCGAGGAGAAGGATGTTGAGAAGCGGAGGGGATTGCGGCAAGGGTCCCGAAATCGGGGCCCGCGGATAAAAACAGTAATTTATGATGCAATGCTCGGCGGCGATCGATAATTCTCGCGTTGCGAATGCAAGCAGAGCGAAATAACGCTCGCGCGGCTTCCCTCTGCCAACGCCGCCCCCTACGCTCGCTACCAAGCGAAGCGCCCTTCATTTTCTTCTCCTTCTTCTTTTAGTTAATGATAATAATAATAAGAACGATGACGGGAACCGAGGAAGAGTGAAACAGGGCGGAGACGTACCGAGAAGTCGTTGGAAACAGCCCGAGCCACCGCGCGCAAAAAGAATTCATTATGACGCGCAGAATGGTTATCTATCGATATGGGGGTGGGTGAGGGCAGAGGCCTTTATCTCGATGACTCGTTTAGCAGGAAAGGGTATTGGACCGATAAAAATGTTATTTACGACGCCGTCGTTCGAAAAATTGAGCGAATAATCGCGAATGCGTGTGCTCGTGCAAGTACAGTTGCCTCGATTCGACGATTTTAAGAGACAGATCGAGGGGCGGTCGCATAAATATGCCTAGCGATCGAGCGATAGCGAAATATTCTCGCATATAAAGACGCATAAGCGATTATATATCACTTGCACGCGTTCGTATTATTGCCAATACTATTACTGGTCGTAAGTATCTGATCCAAGCAGGTTTCTTGAAATTTTGATAAATAATAGCCCCAATATCTACATTAATAAACGCACATTATTAGCTTTGATCTCGTCGAGCTTGTGAGATTTTTAATTTTTACAAATTTGTTCGTTTCAATGGCGAAACGTTTTCAAGTTTATATCAATAACTCTGTCTATATATCGTAATGATTAGTGTTACGGATCCTGAAAAGGATTTTTTATTTTCCAGAAACGTTAGCAGCTGTTGAATCTTCGTTTCAGTATAAATCTTCTTCGATTTGTTCCACCTTGTAGGTTTAAATTTATTTAAAATATTAAATTATCGAAGGAAGTAAAGCAAACATTAAACAATTAACGAAGAGAGGCAAGTCTTTCATTATAATTTAAAAAATAATACACGTACTAATATTTATGAATGGTACCATGAATAAATTGTAAACCTGTAAGGAAAATTGTAAGGACCATGAATGAATGGATGTAAGAGCGTAGAATTGCAATAAATTCAAGGATACAGGCGCCAAGCTGAAGTTTATGGCTGCACTGTGGATTGTAACGGAGGAGAAATTATTAATTGGTGAGGTATCTTTTTTTCATTTTTGAGAAGCCACGGGTAATAAATTAAATATCTTTAATAAATCAAAGAAAATTGTGTTTGCTACATTGGACAAGTATTGAGACGAGATAGTTGACTCTCTAATGAATTTATGATTGCAATTAATTTGTTTTTGTTCGTAGGTGCTTTGTAAACTCACGATGAATGATCGTTCAGTTTTATTATATGTAGGAAGCTGCAACATTTTTATGAAATTAAGATTCTCTTATCTGAATGCATAGTTTCAATTATCTTTTGCAGAAAATTTTCATAGGCCTTCGTTCTGTAGAAATTCCAATTTTTTATATAATTATTAATTCGTTTCTTCGAATTATAAATTCAGAGAATTTCAATTTTTACGAAAATGTTTTAACATTTAAATCCACATCGTCGTTCTTTGTAATTTCATAAAATTTCTTGTAAAATTCAGCGGATACTTATCTAAAATATTTTTCTAATTGCAGAAAATAGGAAAGGAATTTTAATTCTTTTTTTAACTGTTTTTCTAACATCAAAATCCATATTTTCAACTTGCATTTTACAACAGTCGAAGTTTGCTGTTCATAAATCCACATTGCATTCGTTTCTTTTCTGGTTCGTTCAGTCTTGATCCTTATAATCGCAAATAAGCGACAAAAGGATCTTTACGATTTTTTTTTTTCCCCCTCGAATAAAGCAAAAGTCCGAAGGATGAGTTATCTTTGAACGCATTCAGTTTAAAAGATACAAATGTTCCTGTCTCTCCTCTGCTTCCTTAATGAAGAGCAAAATATCGTTATATCGAACAGCTGGCAGAAAATTCATTTGCCAGTGACGACGCAAGAAAAGGTCCGCGCAAGACGTAAAAATTTATTATTCGTCGGACCTACGTGAGGGTCATTTATACGAAGTGTATGATTTATCGACGCGTTTCGATGCGTTCTGAATGAGTATCCGATACGCTGAACGACTTTTTGGCCTCTATCCAAAGGGGCTGCAAGACCCCGTGATTTGTGTGGCCATTTTGTGATTGTAATGCAGAATCCTCGATTAATTTCTTTCAGTTAGGCTGTTCAAACATCCAGTCAGAAAAAACGAATCGCCAGCTTATAATACGAGCTTCTTCTTTTTTTTTTTCCATCGCTCGTTACAGATGTACCGCAGCGAGCGAAAGTGTATATACCTACCATCCACCATGTCCAAAGTAACATTTTCTAAAAGCTTTTGTGCTTTGCAATTTTGGAAGTTCGTGTGTTCGAAACTTTTTAATTATTATCTCGTAGTGACGTTTGTGAAATTTATTAGAATTACTATGAAGATGTAGGGACCAACATCAATATCAGTTCGTATACAGTTACATAGATTATCGTTTCATGGTTTAAAGAAAAATGGTTTACGCTATCGCGAATGTTCTCTAAAAGAGAAATAATTTTTGCATAAAACTATTAAATTATATTCCTTGTTCATACCATAGTGGAAGTTGATGTATTTTGTCATGACTGTTCTTTTTATTAAATACTTTCACTATACGTGAAATAACGAAAACTTTGAATACCCATTGAAAATTTGATAAATTGCTGAAACATGATTTAAATTTCCACGGTTTCTTTGCAAGAAACCTTTTAAGACTGATCTCTTCGAAGTGACACTTGATAAGATAAATAAGGGATTGTGTAACCTTCGAGTTAGTGGCAAATAAGTGCCATAGAGAAATGACACGTCAGAGAAGCTAGTCGTGGTGGTTTGCCTGAGCTTTATTATCCAGCTGCGGCATTTAAGCCTTTAATTGGCAAGAAAGGAAAATTACAATGTAGGCGGCGGTTTATTGGGGAGGGGACTTACGGGGGCTTACGGGACTCCGAATGGCGATCGCGATCAACTATAAACAACGAGTCGCCGCCCGAGATCCCACGACGCAGAGCGAGATAAAACATATTTACAGCAGTAAAAAAAAGCTTCTGATATTTCAGAAATTTTTCAGTTGATTGAAATTTTTTGTCGTCTTTGTTTCAAAAGTGAAATCAATCATTCACCGAAATTTCTGTTAATTGAGGAGCTTTTTAAAGAATAAATTGAGCGGTAGATTGCGTTGAAAGTTTCAGTTCTAATTTTTTAATATTTTAATAATTAGTTAGATTAGACTTGATAATTACAACGACAGAGTAAGAATTCTCTTCTTTTTTACATTTATGAAGAAACAATTTTTTGCAAATCGGGAACGAAATATTAAAACATCGAGCCAAAAATAATTCGAACGATTCTTCGAATAAATAACAAACCATCAACGCGCCACGAAACAATCGCTCGCAACGTAATTATTATTTTACAATGCAATTGTCCTAAATCAAATATGTTCAGCGTCAAATTGTTCCAAACTAGCCATACGTGCCAAAAGAAATTTTACACGGTATGGAATTTTAAAAATACGTAAAACTTACCTCTTTTTTCAAATATTTTATAGCTTCTCTAGTTGAAAATTTTTGCACGTAATAAATAACGATTGCTTTCTTGCAACATGATAACGGGTGAACCAAATTTGGCACACGTGGCAGTGAAGTACCGTGTTCCAAAGCAGCATGCAACGTAACAAAAATTCCAAACGACAAATCACCTGCCGTTGCAAGACGAACACTCGTGCAGTCGCGCAATCGCAATCGCAATCGCATGAAATTACGCGAAAATGATATTAGCCGAAATTAATACTCCGTGCGCGAACAAAAAGAAGAACAACCGACCCCGTGCAATTTACCAGTTTCTCAGGACAAGAAGACAGCAATTTTAAACGTCCGACGGGACGCGAAATTATCGACGGCTAAAACGCGTGGCATTCCCGCGCGCCTTGGCAGAGACCCTCCACCCTCTCATCCTTCCACCCCATTTCTCCAGCGTCGATATTTAATTTGCTTGTGTGTTTCGTCCGACATGAGCGAGAGATGGCGGCCGACGTGCTCCAAACGTTGCCGTAATTACCGCCTCTCGCTCGTCTCCGTTTCGCTCCGAAATCCTTTTTATCTGGCGCTCATTTTTCCCCTCTTTACCAGTCTTCGGTTTTTCTAGCGAGGCCTGTACACGAAGCATCCACGTCCGGCTCGCGTTCTTACGTCCGTTCGCTCGGCTCTTTCCGTCTTCCTTTCCAATTATATACAGCGTGTTTCGCGTTTATTCACATAAGTTCTAAGCGTGCCGACTCTCGGTACCGGGGGAACGCGCCGCTTAAATTCCGGCTGGGCATTCTCACAGTTTTTCCCGTCATAATGCCCGCTGGCCACTCTCGTTCTCCCCCCAACCCCTCTTTGATCCACTGCGCGGGCCCAAAGTATTTCGTTGTTATTTCGCTTGTAACTAAAGGCCGGAGAATCCTAGCGATATTTTCGTAGAATTTTTTTGACCATTCGGACCATTGCGGGGTGGTTACAGAAGCTTACTTTTGTCAATCAATTAAAATCCTTATTCAATTTTCATTTCTAATTTCCAGGAATATTATTGGAAGGCACATTATTGGAATTTTTTGTCAATTGAACGTTTTCAGTATTTCATTCTCGAGTGAAAGAATTTCAGATAGTTACATTGCAGAAGATTGTCTGTTATTGGGAATGTATTATTCAAATTTTTGTTCCCTGAATATTCGAACAGTTCCCTTTATTTCTTTGAACTCGACGCATAACAATTACACTCGATTTCCTCGAAATGTCAAACTAACTTTCACACGTAAAAATTATCAGACCTAGACAATTAAACAATTCTTGGAACGAAGCTGCCTAACGTTTCATTTACCATTTTTTTTCTTTTTTTTTTCTTTCATGGTAACGTACCATAATGCTCGTTTCGATTCTATTTGTGCAAACGCGATTCAACGAAATAATTAAAATCCGAGTGTATCGTGCGAATCCTTTTAGGATGTGGTAATAATTATTTCCTAACGACAACACGCACACGCGTCATCAACTTAGGAGACTTCCTTTTTGCTAGCCCCTTCCTTTTTAGTGCAGTATCTTGCCTCTTTTTCTTTCTTTTCTTCTTTTTCCTCGCCCCCTTGTCGGTGAACGCGACTAATAGCTAAGAACGATCACGGAGAATTTATGGAGAAGGATCGTTCGATGTCGTACCGTTAGTCTTTGGGCTGAAGGTAAGATAAGAGGGGAATTTTGTGAAGAATCTTCCCACGAGAGATTGAAAAGAAATTGAAACTGCATCAGCATGTCACATAACCGACGATAAATCTTCTTTAGATATTTAATTTTCGAGAAGGCAATTTTCTGTTCGTTTGCGTTCAAATTGATTGAAATTAATAATAGATTGGCATTCGTGGATTCAGTAAAAAGTTATTCATTCATTGTCGGACATTTTGTTCCGATGATCAATGCAACACTTGCGAATGACGATTCAATTCGAAACTCGATATTGGAAAAGTCGCAATTTCAAGATTCGAATTCCGAGGAAGATCTCTTTTTTAGAGGAACGTAAGATAAAATAAAGATAAAAATCCTAACTTCACTAAATTCGTCAAAATATTCTTTTACTTGGCTCTTCGTGTTCTCCTGTTTCTTCAAACTTCATGCACCTACTTTTACACTTTTTTTTACACTTTTTTTTACACTTTTTACAACAATTTGTCTAACAACTAATGGCATCGAAGACAGCATTTTTCGTTCCAGATCGCGTAACATTATGTCCCAGCACACTACAATCGTAACAGCGCGCGTCACGATATCGCGTGTTCGCGTAATCTTTTCATTCAGTATCGAAAGTGCGAGTTACTGATCACGTTATGTTTTTTCTATTTTTTCCTTTTTTTTTTTTATTCCAGTTGAACGTGCATCGCACGCATAACTTATGTATATGGAAAAGAAATTTCACAACGTTAGAAATCCAAGGTTACGCGACCAAGGTCTGGGAAACGCTGGATCTCGAGGGAACACATTCACGTGCACGTGAAGTCTAATGTAATGTAAACTATGCAAGAGTTTCAGGCCATCTACGAGAAGGATCTTTTAATGGGAATTAATCATATTTTTTGAAAATATCTCCACGTGGTATATTTTGCGAAGAGACAAATCTTTAAATATGATTTTTATAAATATTTCGATAAGCGTCGAAAGTCTTCAGTCTATTCGTCGCTGTTTCAATATTCAAATCAATCGAATCTTTTGCAAATGATAGTTCAATTAGGAGACCTAGGAACGTATCATCAGCTCGTTAGAGTCTTCTTTCAAATTAAACGATGAAAACAGAAATCTTATAAATTCTATTTTAACGTTTATACTTGTAACTTGGAGAAAATTGGAAAAACCGAGGAAAATTATTTCAAATAAACGGAGAATTTCTGGCAAGATACTCGTAAAATTTCAAATCTATAATATTCAATTCTATTTAGAAATTTTTTTTTTTTCATGATAGAGAGTTTGAATTGTCACGTTTAGATTCAAAGTTATAGAAAATTCGAATCTAATCAGTGTGTGTGAGAAAACAATTTAGAATTTACTTAAACCCATCACTAGAAATATAGCTATTACGTTTTTAACTATGTGATTATTATGTGATATGATAGATAATGTTATTACATGCAGAAAATAACGTCTGTGATGTAAACACGATGAAATACAAAGAATTGACAAGACGAAACTAATAAACGTATAAATGAAAAGCGAAATAAAGTGTAAATAGGGTGAAAATGAAAGAAAGACGTGAGAGAATCGAAACGAGATTAAAGTAATGAAGGAGCTTGAAATAAGTTAACTTTAGTTACTCCTAGCATCTCTAATTGAGTTTTTAATTTTTTTTTTTTAATGATATTAGTCTTGAGAAAGACATAGGAATGCGACAAAAATATTTTACGTAAAAACAGGTAATCCCTACAGATATAATTCCCAAAATACTTAAGAATATGAAATGAGAAATTAGAAAAATAAATAATTATAAATATACGAGGAGAATTAAATGTTAATTACAGTCTTAGAGGACAGAAGGAATATAAATATATGTATCTACATTGATGTTAAACTAAATCACTTTGATATAAAATACAATTACAAACAACTTCCTTAGACTTATTATAATTTTAACAAAAAATAATTAAAGATCAAAAAAAAACTATGCATCTTGTTGATGTAAAATGCACTAGTGGATGCACAAGTTCATTTCACATTTTGCATTACAAATCGAAATTCCTATAAAGTAAAGGTAAGATACATTAAATACTAAGTGTGTTGGCTAAGTTGAAATAAATACGAGAGAGATAAGCAAATTTGAAAAAGCAAATTGAAGTTTTATAAAGCGAAACTTGACAAATAAATAATTAAAATATTAAATAATTTAATTAAAAAACAGAAGAAACAGCATTCTCATCCTTATACACTACGACAAATTTTATAAACTCATTTAGAAGAATGTAAGCTCTGTGACATGACGAGAAAAAAAAACGAGATAATACTATAAACAAGCAGAGGATAAATTATCTTGGTTCGAATCACAATCCGTTAGACTTGCAGCCGATTAGTGAGCAAGATTTATGCAGATCTATTGTAAAAAGCTTAGCAATCTTCTCGGTAACGATCTTAATCGCTATGTTACACGTAAACGTTCTAAATCTAGCACGCACCGATATCGAAGAAACGTGTGTACACGCCTAGTTCCCTTCTTCCCTGTGGGAAAATCAACTAGCGAATCGAATTCCGATACACGAGCATCGATTTCGTTCTACTCGTGGATAAAAGAAAGCACAACTTTGTTGAACTGTTTTTTAATTCTATATTATTTTAATTAAAATAACTGATAATTATATCAATAATAATAAAATAATTTTAATTAAAATAATATATAATAATAAAATAATTTTGTTAATTCGCCTATATAGAAAAGCGGAAAATTCAATATCCTTGGACGACAATTAGTTTTATATTTCAGAGAGAGCCGGATTAAATAATTATAATAAATATAACCAAACGTATCTACTGGACAGATAACAAACTTTTATGTTAGAACCTTCAGTCTTTTAAATTACTATAGTACGGAATAGTTAAAAGGAAAATATGTTTATAAATATTATAATACTAAATTCTTTTTATTGCAAATTCTTTTATTTTAGCTTCTTAGATTATTCTGGTCTACTTAAAAAGATATTCATAGTCATTGAAATCTATCCAAAGTGACAAGGTTTAAGAAAAATATTTTCCTACTATTATATCCTTTAAGTAATGTATATTTATTCTGAAAAGTTGTTTGATAGAACAACTATTTAATAATAAGTGTTTAGCAAATAGATATATTTTGTTTGTCCACTGTAACTTCACTGAAACATTATCCACCATCTATTTTGAATTTCAATCAAAAAATATCGGAAACGGTATTGGCTGGAGCAGTTTGACACTAAATTTCTTTAATGGTACCGTAATGACCGTTCCGTCGAAAATTCCTGATAATAAATCGTTATTCGTGGCAACTGATTTATTACATTACCGCAGCAGAGAAGCGACAAAGTATGAACGATTTGACAGTGATTACACGCGTACGTTGATTGGATTTGGCTGTCTCTGGAATCTCTGGATTCGATCGACGGAAATCTCTTCCATCTATATAGGAACAAATGCGCTTTAATTACTATAATACCGGTTCACCGACATCACCATCTTGGCAATTTCGATTAAATCGCGCTGGGGACAACTATGTTGCATGGTGCATGGTGCATGGTGCATGTAACGCGATCGTGTAATTAATTAAAATAAACGCCCGAGCAAACATTGAATAATTATTGTAAGCCAATATCGTGAAAATCGCCGTGTAATTAAGCTAACGAGCCTCGGGGACACGAGAAACGAAGATGCTTCTCGTAATGAAAATTAATCACCGAGCCATTTTGATACATGCTACATAGATGATCGTCCATACGATATGCTACATCGATAATTAAAAAAAAAAAAAATTAGAAACAGCAAGATCGCTTCATTTTTCGTGGGCAAGCTCTTGCAAACCCTTTTTGTTGTAGAAAAAACAAAATCGAACGTTTATTTCCGCGTACAATAATATTACTATTAATACTACTATCTAACATGTGTCGTGGCTATACGAATATGATACAAAATAATTAATTCGTGTTCAGAAACCAGGCATGTAATTGTACAACCATCCACAGAACTCGAAATTTATATTAATGTAACAATAATTTAAGAATTTAAGAATTACGGTAATCTCTAAGAAAGGAATATTCACAAATATCAATCTGATAAGATCTTGAGTTTAATTTTATCGTCAAATAATCTGACAAATTCAACCTTCGAAATTCCAAATTTAACACAGTAAAGTAAATTCGACGATCATTTTTGCAGCTGCAATGTAACAAAGTCGCGTTATAGTAAGAATTCCACGTCGTGCAAATCTTATTGTTATTCTACAAATATTCGTTTCACGTTACATTCCCACTGTGCCCGTACCCTCGATGTCCAGCATGAGAAGTTTCGCGGGTGGAAATTTCTTTTTACCGTTAAGAAAAGCAACGATATCACGTACGTGAAGCGATAATACATTTCATTGAGGCTGCTACGTATATCATTAACTTCTCTTGGGAATAGCGTTACTCGTCGTAGATAATACGAAGACGAGACTGGAGTAACCTACTGTTTTCATCAATGTTGAATACAATGAACACAGTCCTGGACACTGGTTCTGTTATTTCACTCCAATTATTATTTTATTAACCAACCATCAACGCCGGCTATTATTATACCACGTAATCAACGGATGTCTCAACCTATTATATGTATATTACGTTCTAGCACGGCTCTGGTATAGAACGATAATTACACGTACGTACGTCAACTGTACAACATTAAGCCGTGATGTAATTAAAAGAATCGAGGCTGTTCATTCGAAATGCAGGGCAAAAGAATTGTTTGATTTGACAGCATTTTTCAAGAATACTATAACCATAAAATAACAACCTCGTAATTGCCAATAATTATCACGGTCGTTGGCAAATCACGTTAGAAAATCACAATAATAATGTCACAATAAAAATCATTACAATCACTATCTCAAGAATGATAATCGATAAAAAAATGATTTCGATCACCACCGATCAAAATAGCAAAGTAATAAAAATAATCAAACGACGAAAATGAATAAAAATGAATCAACGAACGACGAAAAGTAACAAAAACTTAGGTATCTTGCCGCAAATTTGACGCGTAAAAGTCTTCAGAGACTTCAACGCCTGAGAGACGTTAATGTCACGCGTTGAAATCACCGCGTTTCTGCACATCGCCTAACCGCGCATCGAAGTCCCCACGCGAGCGCTCTTTTCCCATTAGATGGGACGTCGAACTAAACGGTATCGCAGAATCTCTCCAAGAGTTTTTCGCGGCTAATTCTCATCGCGACACAAAGAAATCGGAAGAAATCGCCACGCCGTGAGGCACGAACCAACCAGCAGTCTGGAAGGAGAAGAATAAAGAGAAGACAAAGAAGAAGGAGGACCTATCTTTCGCTCAACCCTATACGACCTAGAATATTGCAAGTAAAATTTTTACTATAAACATTAATAATATAAATTGCAAGTTTAATGTGAAATTAAATTAATAAATTAGACAATTATAAATTTACTGATAAAATTACAATACACGATATTCGCAGTATCATTACAACACGCGCGTAATACTGTTTTATTGAAACCAGTGGGTATTAAAATTCAGTTTCGTTGTTTTCTTTTTATCGCACGTATCACTTCAGCGATCGACTTATTAACTCTGGATTTTCTAAAAAAAAATTTAGCACATTGTGCTTGAGATATAAATAACGCAGGACTAGCAGAAATGTCAGCATCGTCTGGAACATCGAAGCATACGATGAGGCCAAACAATTATAATGAAACCGAGAATCGCGCGTGATCTCATGTTACGAACGACATTTTGAGAAACAAAATAGCGCGAATTAACACTAGTATCGCTGTAATATGTACTAACGTAAGGTCTCTATCGATCGACTAGTGTCAGATACGTCAAATAAATTAGATGTGACTCTAAAAATGACCGTTTCAAGATGAAGATTTAAGCGGAAGAAGAAGTAGAAGAAAGAAGGAACAGCGATGGAAATTAAGGGAAGAAATAGTAGCGGCCGGCTCGGTTCCCACGCGGAGGAAGAGAAGCGCGCCAAAAAGTAAAGTAGCGTGAAGCGATGCTTAGCCGACAAAGCTAACTCGCTCGGCTCGAGGAGGAGAAGTCGAATGAACGAGCGTGCAGTGGCCTGTTAGCCGAAGCCGATGGGAAGGATGAAGATGAAGAACGGCGATGCGTGAGGATCTCCTGTTGTCAGTCGGTGGTCAACCGTCTCGGAAGAAGGACGTGCGGTGCCGCGTGCTTTCTCGCCTCGTCTCGATCCTCTCTCGATCCTCTCTCTACCGAGACCTCCAACGATCATCTGATCAGTTATCTTCGTAAATCGAACAAAAGAAAAAGAAGAAAAAAGACCTAACCTCATTCAACTGCTGAATGAATCTCATCGTTCGAAATATATCGAATCGATTCGAAAAACTGTGCAACTGAAACTTAAAACATTTTCGTGTAACAGCATTTGATTAGCGGTGTTAAATTCAGAGAAGAGTTTTCTCTAAAAAAAGTAGCAAGTGTTCGAATAAAATTGATATTCAGCGATTTTAAATGGAGTAAAGAAATTGGGGGGGGAGAGGCAACGTGGCTGGAGAGAGGATTTAAAACAGGTCCGAAAAATAAACTTTTATGTTCTTTTTATGAATCCGATTGAAAGGTAGAAAGGAGCGGGGAAGAAGCGTCGGTCGTGTATGAATAAATCGGGAACTGTGCTTAACGGGACTGGTTCAGGATCGTGAAAAAAATCGTGCTGCACCGTGACCTTGAATACTTGGAGCATCATCGTGGAAATATCTGTAGGCGTAGAGGCCTGTAGCCTCGTCGTAGGAGTGCGAGAATCTCCAGCTTTCGTCGACGGAGACACATTCGATTCTCGCGTCTTGCTGAAATAAATCTGCGCTTCTATTTCTGTAACAGTCGGTGGTAATCGTTTAGTAGACGACTGTGTTGGAAGGTTCAACAATGAACACGTCTCGAGAGGTTTGAGACAACGGGCGACGCGTTCCCATTGTCTCTGCAAGTCGAACAAGTGAGTGAAAAACAAAAGAGAAGCGGAAAAAACTGGTGCTGGCAGGGAGACGAAGAGGAGAGTCGATGAAAGATGGCTTCGATGTGTGGCAGCAGCAAAAGTTACCCGGCGATAAACACTGGCAGTTACTACAGGCCGGGAGCTTATCCTTATCAGGTGAGTGACACTGAAATTCTGGCGAGCGAGAAGTAAGGAAAGGGAAAATAGAAAATGAAAAATGCTTGAATCGTACAAAGTTCGAACTGGCCAGTGACGACCAAGGCCGAATGATTGACAGGCGAAGATTGAAATTTTGAATAGAAACAATATTTTTGAAATAGATAGCAAAACTTTTGGAAATTTTGGAAATTTGTGGAAACTACTATTAGTCGAATAATTCCACAGACGATCGTGTAAAATAGATCGAATCGAAAATACAAAGCAACGTTAAACCGTTGAATGTGAGGTAGATTTTTAAAACGTGTGATTCTTACAAAATCACAGAAATATGATGCAAAATTCTTCTACAGAAAATATTTATAAATTCTTATTATATACATTCAACAAACGTGCACTACAGAAACGTGAAAAACACAAGTGACGCAAAAAAATTAAAAATATCGAAATGTAAATAAATTAATTAATTTCCAACGTGCGAAATGCAGAAGGAAAGATGTACGAAGAAAAAAGAAGCAAGATGCAAGAATTCAAAGTTCGAGGATATAATAAAGTACGAACGTAAACACACGAGAACATTATCGCAATGCTAAGACCCTGTCTCCGGATATTCGGATGCTTACACTTCAGCTCCGTTATGATCCGTACCGGAAATCGTTCTGACGTGCATCGCATCGCGGCGAACGCATTAGGCTTACGAAGGAGGAACACGAACGCATCTATTAAGAGAAAACCCGTTTCATAGGCAGCGTGCGCGGCACAAGTAAAATTTTCGATGAATAATGCAATGATCAATTGTTTAGATCATTACCTTGGCCAGTTGTGAAAGGAAAATTAAAACGTTTTAATAATCATTATGCCGGTCATACAACAGTCGAACCGTGGCATAATTCTATTATTATTATACATATTAAATACACTGCGTATGAGGATTTTTATGCACTCGTGCATTCATACAAACAATTTATAACGTAATCTACGAAAGTGTATGTATTTAAGATATGTTCGTTATAATATTTACAATTAGTGCACTATCAGTTTTAGCTCGTTGATTTTTCATCGATTAATTTATCGAGATTACGAGTTTTACTTTGATTTTATTTATAAACGTATGAATTTAGATAACTATCACGCACATAAATTGATGTAAAACGGCATGAAATACAGTATCAATTAGTTATTCGTACATAAACTATTCACTCTAATGTGGATGTGAAAATAATTGATTGTACCTCGACGAAAAATATAATTTCAAGAGTAACGTGACAATAACAATGGTAGTGTCATTCAATAACGTAATTCACGAAGGAAAAATCAAAAGAATTCGCAGGAAAATATCTTACCATACTGACGTAAGCAACTACGTAAAGAGATTGAATTATTTCCATTATCGCTTAATTTTTAATTCGATTTAGCTTTATTACTAATGCCTGTTGAATAACAAAAGTTTCAGCAGATAATCCAATGAAAATTACCCTCGAAAGGTCTCACTCTAGCCCGAATATCTCGCAATCGAGGAACTATTACGCGAAACTCGTGTTATTTTCTTTCACGAAGAATACTAGAGCTCGTCCTAAATTCTCAAGCGCGGACAGGCACGAATACCGATTGACACTAAAAGTGACGAATAACGGGGCACCGAGTGTTGTTCTCTCTTGGCTCGTTGAAGATTTCCCCGATGCCAGTTCCCCGTTATTAGTCGACGAAACGAACAAAAGCTGCTCCCAAACGAAGAGGAGCAGCGAAAGTGAGAAAAACCTTCTCTGGCAGGTTCAAGATAACAGCCGATAGCGGGCCTAACGAGAAGGGCTATGCTTTCAATGTCAATCGCACGCCTCCAGGAAGCCTCATTAAAGGAACAAAGAACAATGCGCGGTGCCTAACTGCGCGAAGTGTGAATTTCTCGACGCGCAAAGTTTGAAAATAAGGGTCGCGCGTTTTGTGCGCGATAATTACGGATGAAGTTGCACGGTAGTTATTTCTTCGAATGTATCGAAAGACGAATAAAACGCGAATAAAACACGATGTTGATCGTTCCGCGAGATCGTCGTCTGCGAAGTTTACGCGTTTGCATGACCGTTTGCTGTTGCCGCCTGTCAATTTTAATTCGAAGACTACACGAGAAATCCATTTTCGTTGGGTTTTAAATTCAATGAAATTAAAGTGGATGCGATACGTTCTTTTTTTTTTTTTTTTTCTTTTACGTGACCGTACTTCAGAAGCGCAAGTCTGAAGTATGGAATTTTGTCTCGAAAAGATCAGTACGATCAACGTCGATATTTTTTAAACGTTGAAGATGAACGATGACGGAAGAACCACGTTTCGTGATGTAAAATTAATTACGAAAGACAGGAATTCTTATCATTTCCAATTTTTCCAATTTCGAGCAGTTTTTAAAAAGAAATATGCTTGCACTTCGGTTTCATCTAATTAATCACCACGGTTTTAGTATTAAAAAAAAAAAAAAGATAAATCAACAGTATTTACCAAGAAGGGATCTGAAAATCATTTTCGTTCGGTGTTTGAAAGTGCAGGAAGCGCTGTACGAGGCAGTAACATCGACATTGAAGTCTCCACAAACAACCAACCGGACGAAACCTTCGAGCCCACGTCAAACAATCTTCGCGCGAACAGCCTTTTTATATTTTCAACGATCTCAGAAATAATTACACGACACACACACACAGACATACGTACACCGTGGTCGTTGTTTGTACTAAAGGAAGTTTCCAGGAGGATCCGTCCCCACGGAGGACGCGTTGAAATTATACAATCGAGCATTGTCCTCCTGGCTCGAAATTCCACCATCTTGGTGGTCCGACGAGCAAGATCCGCGACGTTTCTTTCGATAGACGTAATTAAATGCGTCGCCGACTGATGGCATAAAACAATATGAAACGAAGGGACCACACGTAGTACGTACACCCCCGTTCATAAGTACGTGGAACGAGCAAAAACGTGTAGAAGTCTTGAGGTTCTAAACCTAGAAGTTTTTAACTCTACTCCGAGTGATTTTCCATTCGTCAATGTATATTTTACTTCACGTTCTATTCTTATGAATAGTAATTTCAGAATAATGAAACTGAATCGATGATTTAAAAAAAAGAAAATACTCAAATTAACAATAAAAATAATAAAAATCTCCAATACTTGAGGTTCCAGATCTCGGAAGTTTTCAACGCTGTGCTACGAGTGATTTCCTATTCCGTATTATATTTCATATTTTACATTCACGTGGATATTTTAGAATAATTAAAATTGAAATGAATCGTCGTCGATGATAAATGAAATTCGAATTAACAAAACGAAAAAATAAAAAAAACAAAAGAAATCTCCTCTTTTCTCCGTGTTTGGTCATTGAGATTTTCAATTCCGATTTCTATCCAATAAATATCCTGATACTTATGAACGGGGATGTACTCTTCGAGTCGCGGAAACCTTGGCCTTGTCTTGCATGGAAGCAGTTACATAAGTTCGCCTCGCTTGGTATCGCGCGAAGCGTTGACGATGATCCTTGGCTTTCTTCTTTCCTCTTCTCTTCGACTGTCTCGACACGCCTTTCCTTCGCCACTTCGATGTCTTCGTCAGTCTCTCCACAATGATTATTCTCTTCTGACTCTTCTGGCGTAGAGTTCTACGCCAGATTTAAAATATAAATGCATTCGAAGTTAGATGGATGCGAAACAGCAGATGCTAGCGTGCTGTTCACTGAAAGACGTAGCTCTTAGTGCGCGCGACTCCTCTTGGTCTTTTTATGATAGAAGATTTATTGTTCGTAGCGTTTATCCACCAGTTAGCTACGATGTTGTCTGCTGAATTAATCTTGAACAGCCGGTTCGACTACGAGTGAATCCACGTCCGATCGGCGAATAGAAATGTCGTCCATTCACTAGCGGATGTGACTAGCGAATGGAAGTGTAACCATCGAATGTATCGACGAATAACACCAACGATCGACTAGAACGACACGATGAATAACTGACGTGTCGCACGAAGAATATTCGTCGTCTGTCTTCGCATCCAAGACAAGTTATATACTTAAACAGGCACGCTGATTGATACAAACGAAATTGTTTTACCTTCGGCGTGCCTTCTTGGTGTGCTTGCCCTTCGAAAGTCCCTTTTTCCAATTTTGAACTCAGGGACACGTGCAAAGTATCTTATCTCGTCCGTGTTTCTTCGGAAATTTCGGATTTATGACAAGAAATTAATTGACAAAAAATTTTCCACGCGAAATTTATTTCATAAACTATCTAGCTAGAAGACCTTCGTATGTTTGATTCCATGTAATGGAATATTTGCGATAAAGATAAAAATATACAAATAGGAATCAACTTCAGTTACGTGCGGTATTTTACAAAACGTCAACGAAAGAAAATACGTCATCCGCAATGAAATAAAGATTAAATGATTTTTAATATTTTATACTTGAATTTAAAATTTACCATGATTTCTAACCTCGCCGGTTTGCCCGTAATTTTTCCTACAATTTCGAAGCTAATGTAATACTTATCTCCTAAGAATTTTGTACATTTAAGTATATAAGATGTTCGATATTGAAATAATATTTAAATAATTAATTCTTCTTGTGAGACAAATACTTCTGAAATTTGTTTTGTTTGATATTTATTCTATTGTAGCGATCAGTGTGATTTTATTAACAATTTAAAATTCATGATCTGCATCGAAATCATATTGAAACTAGTTGCAAAGTTCTAACAAAGTTGCAAGACTTTTGGATAAGGGTACATCTCGGACATTCTTCCTCGAAAAATATCTATTTCTTTTTTTCGCTTCGATTCTAAAAATCGTTGATAAATTCAACAAACATTCTCAATCATACGATACAGACTGCTCGTCCCCATTAGTACCGTTGTTGAATCAACTACAAGCAATAAACGTCACGATAAGCGTGTATTTATTCACGGTAAATCGCGAACCAGCTGATAAAGATCCGCGGCGGCAAACAACGTTTCCACATGTAAAATTAATGCAACACGAATTGAATACGAGTTAACGTGCACGACACTCGGGGAGGAACAGTTGTCGGGGTGAAAATTAGCAACTGTGTGCGCACACGTTCTTTCCACGATCACGTCAATTTGGATTCATGCATTATTCCACCCGTTCGGTCGCTTATCTTCACGATGTTCCGTTAAAATCACAGGTTGCAGGCGAGTTGCAACATCGTGCAATTAAAATCTGCAATGCAATTATTTTTCCATGCATCAGAATGATGGTGCATCCTGCTTCTGCGCGCCATCCTGTTCAAAGACCTGACCCTTCAACAACGGATATACTATTGTTTCAATCTTATGTATTCCTTTTTTCCATGTTCCATGTTAGAAGCCCTCCTGTAAACGTTGAAAATTCTCCTCTCCTCTACTTCGGCTTAAACTAAATTTATAGTTATTTCCTCCTGAAGGATCACTGCTTCCCGTCACGTGGGAAGAAAAAAAAATCTGTCACTTGATCAGCTCTAGCTACGCCACTTTAATTCTAAAAATTGCAACTTACCATTGAGAGATTATTAGTTACGAGTTATTTCATTTTCGAGTACTTAATTTTAAAGCCGAAGTCTCTACAATGCGAAATGTAGATATCAAGCTGTTGAAGCTGTGGCTGCAAGCCCTTCAGGTATAAACTCATCGTTCGATTCCAAACAATCGCCGTCCTTATGCACTGGAATCGGCTCTCGGTGTCGATCGAGGGACGCGTCGATGCATTCGATTGTTCACACGACAAATGTCAGTAACCTTGGCCGGCAAACGATTGTCCTCAAGCCATCATGCTCTGACAGCCAAAGTAATTACAGTCTACGGCGCGCCCGGCGTGCAATACTACGACCGACGATTTACGAATCGACAATGCAACGCAAAATGGGCTCGGCTATGATTTACCGATATATTCGATGTATGTAGGAATACCGGTTTGGTCATAGAACGACTAGCGTGTTCCTTGCTATAAAAATCATCACTGTTGAATACAAGAAGGGCCTCAGAGACGAAAGGAAAAAAGAAAAAAAAGCGAAATGTATATATTAATGGTAATAGTCTAGTCCGTACTAAAATAATCATTAATAATTAAACGAATTATGGTTTACTCGTTGGAAATTCAAATCGTCATATAATTAAGCGCGTTCTTAATTTGTTTCCTCGTTTGTTAAACTTTTTCTTGATCACTTTAAGTATCCAAAGGATTGATAGATATTAATATTGATATTTAGACTGTGGATTTTCATACAAATCTATTAATTTAATTGAATCTTTCGCGTAGAAGAGACTTTCACATGCATCCTTTGTATTCGTCATGTCATTGGATCATCATACTGTACAAATGCACAGAAGTCCGTAGTCTGTGAATAAATTAATACTAAATAGTATTAAGTTTCTTGCAATAATTTTACTTTTACATTTTTTTTTCAAATTTCACTAACAAAGGATATATTTCGCTTTTAAATAGTGACTGTTTTCTTCAGTCACTGAGGAAGCCCTTGCTGCGTCCAAACAAACGCACAACTTACAAACGAAACGGCACTCGAGGGAATACGCGATCGCGCACAAAAGATTCACGCGTCGAAGGGAGGCACCGGGGGTCCTTTTGTCGACGCCGGGAGGCCACAGGGATGCGAGTCCCAGACAAATCGCTATCAGTCGCGGCAATGCAACGAGAATAATGACTATAATCCTCGGGTAAATTTTTCATCTTTGTCAACCGGCACGTTACACAATGTAAACGCGCTGGGAAATGGTTCCTCGAAAGATACGGCGTGCGAGCGCATCAATAACCACTCTGCAAACGCAATGTACACGGTGTGTTTCAGAAACATATACCTGATTGAACCTCGATCGCACATATTTTATATATTTTTACTCGAAAAAATTCAGAACACGTTAGCGTGTTACTTTCTTCACTTTACTGGTTCGCAACAAGATTTGTATACGATACAAATACTTTAAAGTATTAATCGTAAATGGAGCATTTTAAAGTCGTGTATAAAAAAAAAAAAATGCTTCTCTGGTTTGACATGCATGCAATCTTAATTGAGATCGAGATTTCTTTGTTTCTGGTAGTTGTCGAGAGGAAACACACACACACACACACACACACACACACATACTTCCACCCGCTTTTTACTTTTAATATTCAATATTTATTTATGCAGGTAATGAAATTTATTAATACTTTAAAACATCATTTAATATTTGAAAAACAACAGTTTCGACAGGCGCGGTAGTAGAATTCGGATTCGTTTAGCACGCCTGAGATAAGGACTTATAAATTTAGTGTCACTCGAGCTCGACTACCGAAGCGTGTAGCCGACAAAAAGGAGGGGAACGAGCGGAATTGTCGTATACACGAAGAGGTGACCAAGGAAGCGTTCAACGACGATATGGAGAAACTTGCGTCGTTGCGTTGCGTGGAGAACAACGACGACGTTTCCGAATGACTATAGGCGGTGGAGAGTAGGTATATAACAACGGGGGAATCACGGGGAAAGACTGAGAAGAAGATGAACGACAGCATTGTTATCATCGCTTTAATCACGGTCTTTGTTGCCTTTCGTTCCCTTCCTCGAGAATCCTCCAGGGCAGACGTTCCCCAACCAGCGTTATTAAAATAATATTTATCCTACTGTTGGAACATCGTTGATGGATTCAAGATTTACAGTTAATCGTAGAATTAAGTTGACAATTATTTCAATTTATTTTCATTATCAATCGCGGATAACGAGAATCCTTTGTACAAAGTTAGACGAGTTGAAAATTATTTCAATTCACTTTATTATTGAATATCGTGGAATATTATCGGACGAGAGCGAAAACAGTTGTTCAAAAGATGAGATAGAAGTGCAATTTCGAATTGAGATGAAGAGAACTAAACCTTGTCTGTGAACCGTGCGATGCGTTCGAATGAAGAAAATTACACGACCTCTGAGATTTATACTTATACTAAAAGCTGTACTGAAAAACGCGTACGATATATAGAAAACACGTGTGCGTAGAACGCGTTAATCCCTTAATCCCTTGATACACCTGAATTTCAATACGTGTTCAAAGTTTAGCGTATGTAAATCGTCGAGGTGGCACTGACCTAGCTGGCAGCCAGCTAGGTCCACCAAGAGGTGGACCGTTTCACGTCTCTCTACCATCGTTTCTTGGGGTACTGTTATTTCGCTGGCATACTTCGCTTCGAATACCAAATGAATCCACTCGGTGGAGGATCCGAACGAAGTAAGAAAGGACGGACAATGATGCATCAAGAATGCGATCCAGAGGAGGAGAGTACGCTCTCCTCTGGATCGGTAGAGATCAGTCAAGGTTGAATAACTCGGTTCATCGGCCGGATTCTTTCGGGATTTCTTGAAGAAATTCTCCGACAGGTTTCTTCTGGGTGTCGTAATAGCCTGTGTATAGTGGGTGATTCATGCAACTGTAACAAGTCTTTGCGATAGGTAGAACACACGTGAGAATATTAATTTTAATTACGTAGAATAAAATGAGAGAAAAAAGGATTTTCCATTTGAAAAAATAGTACAGAGCATACAGTATTCTTCTTAGAAATCATAAATTAAGTGCTGGCAAATTCTCTTAAATTTTCAACAAATACTAGACAGAGTAGTACAAAAGTAATCTAATTTTGTTAATCAAATTTAGATTAACTAATTAGAGTACTAACTAGAGAATTTTTCTGAATAGTAATAGCTCAAAGAACAAAGAGAAACATTTTCATAAAACACGATAAACTTTATGTTAAACTTCATTGTTTGAAATTCATTTGAAAATGGAATTGCCCCTTCGTTCAATGGCCAAGTACAGCAACAGTTTTCTCAGGAAAATAGAAGATAACGATCTTCACGTGGCCTTAGTATATTCGTCGCTAATGTCTGAAGAGGTTAACGAGCAATTCGGGATACCTGTGATTAGAATCTGGAATTCAGGAAACAACAGATGCTGATAAAAATAACAAAGCTAACCGCGTGCACACGGTGCAATTTTATCCGATCTATTTCCGTGGAAGATTCCTTAAAAATTCTTCGCTCCTGTTTTAATTGCTTAACGCTTTAGAGACGCTATCAACGCCCGAGAAATTTCTCCGTGCAACAATTACACGAGTACCGTATTTACCAGACGTTTGAAAATAATTTTCAACGCCAGAACTACCGGAATGGAGTGTTTAAAAATGCCCCCGCGGATGAAATTTCATAGAATATTGATTTTGTGTACAAAATTACAAGTTATTTCTGTGGATGGAGTTTATGGTACCATGGTTTTGAGATTCGAACGATCTCTCGTTTGAATTACAACATAAACTTATAAGAAGAAGTAGCAAATGATCCTCTAATTATACAGACGAGTGACATTCGAATAATAAAATATCGGAGAAGCAAAGATTCACATAAGGGAGGCATTGCTTGCCATATTCTGATTCCACAAGTTTCATGCTTAATCGTTAAACAACATCTCTTTATGAAACGAAAATTATCGTACGCAATTGCGTCAAGCGTAACAGCAATTACAGAATGTCCCGCGGCTTACTCTTCGTAATCGTAAACGCATAAATCAGCGACTCGAACGTAATTTCATTCGCCATCAGCAAAACGATAATTAGAATTCTCTACTGGACGTGGATCGTAGATGACACGTTTCTGTGCAATATTTCTTCTCCTTTGACGCGTGCTTATTACACGTTATTAGCTTTGTTCGCATTGTACAGGTACAATTATCCAGGCGCGTTCTTCGCGAATGTGAACAAAAAAAAAAGAAAAAAGGGGAGGAACACCGAAGTCGCGCGATATCGAAGCCTGTGTGCTACACGACGGACGTCGTGTTTTGCCGATTTTTCACGCGAGTACAGGCGAAACGCGCGTTGAACGGCCTCGACCACAGAAATTGGCATTGATCGTTACGCAGCTATGCGGTCACGATCTTGATCTTCGCGCACACGCCATTCACGCGCGCGAGGGCTGCGCCTTCATCGTTCGAGCCTTTGCTTATGCAGCGTGGAACATAATGAAAATATGCATTACGAACAAGATTCATTGAATTTTTATCTTTTTTGATCTCTCAGTTTGAATTAGCGATTTGATTAATATCTTTCTTCTTCTTCTTTTTTTTAAGTATTTTATTAATTAATATAGTATTAATATTGACAATATTTCGTTGATCATTGAGTTTTCGTGATAATGCAAAGAATAATTCAGAATTATTTCAGCCATCCTTTCGTCTGTTGCACGTTCCCACTTCACTTTTACATTCTAGAATTTTAGAATTTCAAAACTGTTCAAGTAATGAAGTAATTGTTCACTCAGTCATATAACGAGAACACGAGTGAGTGTAATTTTAATAGACAACATCCGCGTATAATTATTACTTGCTTAAACGGAAGCTTAAATCATTAGCTCCAATAAAAAAGAAAAGGAAAAATAAAGTAAAAAGAGGAACGCAAAAAAAAAAAGAAGATCATTTCTAAATTCGAATGATATTTCAATTACGTAAATTATGCTTGATTAAATTATAAGTCGCTTTTAGATCTTGGTCGATACCTCAATAATACTGTGTCATAGACTGATTAAGCCAACGTATAATTAGATCTCTTCATTAAAGAGCTGGCAGCAGGATGGAAAAAAGAGATACGAAGGCAACGAGTGACCTTCCTTTTTGTCTAGCCGCGATCATAATGGTGGACAGTTAGGTTCAATGGACCCGGATCAATGCCCACTCTAGCTTGATATATGTTTATTGATTCATCGAAGCATTTGGATATTTAGCATAAAATTTCTATGCTAAATATGTCGTGTACGTTGTATAAAAATTTTTTAATTAACATCGCATTGAGTCGTGATTATCGTAGTTACAATGAAAGCAATGTGAAAATGTGGGGAGTTACAAGGCCACAGAGTACACTTGCAAGATATGTGTTAAATCTATATATAGAATTATTTTAATAAATGAATATATTAAATCATTTTAATGAAATGGATTTATATGAAAAGTAGTCTTTAAAAAGATATTTGATAATTGCACATTGAAGCTACCAAAATATACATATTTTTGAAATATGTATATTTCAAATATCTCAGATACTAGACGGATATAAAAAAAAATTTCTGTTTCAAATTCTACTAAGCCTACCTTTTCGTGTAATCAAAAATTTCACTTGTAATAACGTGTCTGTAATAATTGAAAAATATAATCAAAAACGTAATCGTCAATATTTCTTTTTACATACATATAGATTTTGACATAACTTGAACTACAAATTGTATTTTCAGTTTTAAAAAAAAAATCTCCATGTACCACGGTAAATTTAACGTTTAACAATAACCAGTGTTATTGGAATAAAAGAATCATAAGTGATGTGATCTTCAATTCTAATTCTAGCCAAAAAGAAAAAAATGTTGATTCTGTACCATAATAAAAATGACAACGCGGCTAAATATGGGAATGTAAAATTAACCTCCGCAAATTGACGTGATATTACCTCTATCCCTGAGTAAGAGATAAACGAGAATAACTGAGGAGAAAACAATATAATCGTACACCGATAATATCAACAATTTTTCAACATCAGCATCAATTATGTTATATCTACCAAGAATGAAAAAATACGCTCGAAAGCGTATCTATACACGTGTGTGATACGCGTGAATGAATCCTAGATACTCGAAGGTCCATTATAAACTCATCGCTAATGTAATTATAGTGCCAACCATAATCGTAGATCATCGCAGGCTCGGTTTCTAATATTGCACATGTAATTATATTTTATCAATATATACAGTAACCGTGAGTAGAGCTCATGACTTTGATACGTGTCGTTGAGATATTTAAAACGGCTAGAAAACGTATTGGAATATACTCTTATTTTTAAATAAAAGGTATTTCATTTCTTTGGTAGTATCAAATTTTTGTAGTTGAATTAAAATAAGTATACACGATATAAAATTTAATATTGGATCCAATTAATTGACATGCAAACGTCACACTAAGTGACGCACATAATGATGTGTCAATGTAATTTTTGTAACATCTCGCATGAAAATATTTAAGTGCCTATTTATTATTAAAAACTTACAAAATCAATTCTTGCGTCTTTCTAAAAAATGGCTATAACATTTCGAGAAATCGAACTTTGAATAGAAATTTGCTCGATCTTCTGGACACTAAAAAAGAATAAATACTTTGGAATAAATACTTTAGCTTGCATGTGCAACTTTCGCAACTTTCAATTTCCCAGTCTGATTGTGACGAATCACTGCATTGCTAAAAGCAAAACTATAGCAAAACAGAGATGACGTGTACGACGTAGAAATTTCCGGGTGACTTGCGCCGCAAGTTGGAAATCCTGAATCTGTGCGGCGAGGTCCTGAGAGACCCAAGGAGAAGGTCAACCCCAACATGATGCATCACGACCATGCTCAGTCTCAGTATCTTCCGGTTCGTGGTAAATCAAGAGGACGCGTACCGCCTTTCTGCTTTACTTAGAAGCCAATAACTCGAACCAAAAACGATCATGAGCCTTCCTTCACGATCCTGTCACGCGGTCAACGGGTGATTCCATTTTATCTATCTGTTCCTCTTACGTTCACGTTCCATTACACTTGAACCGTTTAGGATCATAAAGAAAGCCACGTATTGCTTAGTTAACTAAGCACGATGGCTTGCAATTGGAATCAATTGCAAATACTTGGACTTTTTCAAACCTGCTACGATCCTTGAATTTTTATATTTTATATATCACTCTTGTTTCGTCAACGAAACGAAAAGGAAATTTCAAGATAAAATTACGAGAAATACGAAGATATTTGAGAAATAAAGATTATTGGAATTCTATTTTTCTTAAATTGTGATTATTATACAAGATTCGCTTAATCTGGACTGTATAACTTTTTTCAGATTTTAATCCTGGCGCGCCCTTTCTATGTATTTTATTTTCGACCCAATAATTATTTTTCTAACAACAATGAGTATCTTCCATTTAAGAGAAATATACAAGTCAAATTATTTGTGTCAGTTAGAAATATTAAAAATTTCACGAAACATTTAGGATCACAGGAGGTTCGTGAGTCGTTTGATAGCTTAGTTAATATATGTATACCGAGTGGAAACACACATTATGTTGTTACGTCAGAACCACGTTCAAGATCTGTGAAAATAGCGGGCTCGTTGATTGACTTACGAAGGATATCGTTCGAGAAGCTGTAATTTATTTTTCTCCTTGAATGAACACTGTAATTTCAGGAATACACATTTTTCTTTCTTTTTTCTCGGTCGGTGATTGATGTTTTTAGCATCTGATCCTTTGAACGTTGAGAAATGGGATCAAACCGTTAAAAAGATTTTGAGACTTAACAACACTGATGCAAATTTAATTTTACACAAATCTGGAAATTTTCTTAAAGGGAAACATTAATCTATAGAAGCTTTTCGTCAATTTTTTTTAGAGGCAGATGTTAAATTGATAAAAATTTGAATCATTTCCATTGGGAGGATACATTAAAGTACAAAAATAGTTTGATCGTAGAAATTTGATCAAAGTAGAAAAATTGAAAATTAAAGCACTATTTAAATTATTAAGTTACGCTTTAACGTTTTTAAAATTTAAAAACATTTCAAGTTAGAAAACAAATAATATAACCTATGTATTAACCTATGTATGTAGTAGATTACCCTTGAAACACGCGATTCTTTCAAATGTAAGAAATGCACATTGAAATTGCCAATTTACGTATGAAAAAAGAACAAATGAAATAACGAAATGATAATAGAAAAAAATAATTTCAGAAATTTCATCTTTACGCTTGGAAAAAAAAAGAGCGTGTACCTATGTAGAAAAAAAATCACGCAACGTTCCGATGAATGAAAATCGTCCGCGGCCGTAAACGAGAAAGGTTGTCCGACCGGAAACTCATCTGGTCGAAACAGGAGACCGGAAGTACGCGTGTGATCCTCGAACGCTGAAAACGATTGAGAATTTGCATCTACGTGATCTCGTCGATGATCACGTAGGACACATGTGTGCAATTACAAAGGATTTTTACGAAGGATTTTAGCTTCTTAGAACTACTCGAATAAATAATACAGGGGAACACGTGTTCCGTGAATTTCAGAAACAAAAAGCTGCACCTTGGCACCAGGCTGTGTGAAAAAGAGATCCACGCACTACTTGTTTTTACAGCCGCTTCATTCTGTTTCAGAATGTCGTAAGTCTTGATTTCATTGAAGAAGAAAGTGAACTGTTTGTACGCGTGTCTGTCTCGGTGTTCCGCTTTGTCTGACACAGCTCTCAGAGTAATTACTGAAATCCTCTTGTTAACGTGAGCGGTATGACGACATCTTTCGTTCTTCAATTAGATTCTGTCTGGCATCGAAGAAGATTTCGATACTTAGATATTAGGTGATGAATTATGAACTTTCGTCAAATTGTCTTGAAAAACTTTCTTAACTCTCGTCGCACGATTCTCAATGAGTATACATTTTATACTTCGTGTACAGTTCATACTTATTGTTGGATTAACATTTAATATTTCGTTACAGTGGGCTAAAGTATTTCGGGCAAGTAAATCACTATTGATGAGCTCAATTGTTAATTTGCAAAATTCATATGTATTTCACACACTCGCACGATATAGTATTAGTTAACAATGTTTTTTTTACTTTTTCACAAAATTTTCTCGTTCAAGGTCTGCAAATTTAGCGATATGATAAATTATGAATAAATTATAGTAGACGAACGATAGAGTTTAATATATTAATAGCATCTATTTAATTTAATTTTAAAAATTTATCATCAAAAATGTTTTCTAGCCTATGTTATCACATATGCCAAAGTATTTCAAAAGTATTAAAAGAATATTTTTCACCGCGATACTGTCTGTCAGCTGTTTGAAAAAAAAATTTCACTGCACGCTTATGCTCTTCAACGAAAGATGAAAATATCTCTATCAGATGGCGCAGGTAGTAATTAGCGTTAGTTTATAACCGAATAACGAACTAATTTACATTCGACGAATTTACGCTTCCTTCAACGAATCTTAATCTTAAAGTAGGAAGATACTCGATCGCATACTAACTGCTATTTTAACCATTCGCGTTGATTTCATAATGAACCTCTAACTATTTAATTCTAGAGCGTGACTAGTGATCGTAATTAATTTATTTGCCATCGTAAGAAGTCCCTCCTTGTCTAAAATTTTCATTCAGCGAGATTTATCAAGCGTGACATCTGATTTTTACACATCGTTTTTTTCAACGCTCAAGAAATATCGTCGGAATGAAAATTAACAGCACAGCTAAATTAATAATTAATAATTTGAAAGTTAAGTAATTCAACTTGAAGTTATAATGATTCTGACTGGTCTAATGACGTTTTATCGAAAACTAAATTCAACGTAGTTTTAATCAATTTTTTTAAAAAATCAAATTCTGCTCATCGTTCCGTTTGCAAAGATACGCAATTGCCTAAAGGTCCACGATCTGTTAAACTTTCTTCAGAAGATGAATCGATCGATCAAAACAAACTTACGTTGCAATAAATTTTCAAATAATCCAATGGATATAATGTCGCTGGGTAAGAAGCATAAAATCATCGTCGAAGAAAGGGAATCTGCTATTTTTAACAGCCGTTCGCTAACTTACTGAGTCTATATTTATCCAGTGTCTGTAATGGGGACTTGGAGCCAGTACCTTCTTCAGAAAAATACGAGGTCTCGATCGGTCTACTTTTTGCCGGTTGTTCTCTTTGCTTTTCCTCTTTGTTGGGAATCGACTCACTGCTGGATCAAGGGAGAACACTCGGGTATATATGTAGCAATGCGAAACATTTACCACTGTAGGCCCCACTCGATAACATTGTTCAGAAATTCACCCATAACACATGTCATTTTACTTCGATTACTTCAATATCTTACTCTTTCTACTTTTTTACAAATCTTTAATATTTAATATTTACTAGCACTTTCTAGGTACCATCATTTTCAGCATTCTCTGCATTCGGCATTGTTATCTTTGCGCTGAGACTATAACGGTACGCTATATTTCTAATAAAATTTCCTAGTCACTATTGAGAAATATTCATTACTCTCCTAAAATTATCGACTTGAGATCTTTCGTCGAAATGGTCTTGATTAACTAGCATTCTCGTCGATATGAAGTTTGGAACGTGGAAAATTGGTAATTGCGGAAGAATCAGTGATCGATACTAGTAAGTAATTCAAGGCTCGACAGAATGAATTTACGTAGTTGGCAAAGAACAAACACAGGTGAAAAGAAGAAAATGGCTTCTCTTCAGACTTTAGACTTGGGCCTGATGGGCGAGTAGTAGACCCTTTTCTAAGGGCCCTTTTCGAACGGTCTAACCTCGGCACTGGGCAACTCGTTACAACCTGTAAATCCACCTGCGAAACGTACGTACACGTTTCTAAGGAGATCTCATTAAGCGAGACAAGGACGAGAGAGGTACGATGCCGGCCTTGAGAGATCTTTGCACCCGCGGTCGCATCTTCTCTCGTCGCGTTTCCTCCGTGCCGACCATTCGAAGGCCGCGAAATGACTCCGCCCAGGTCATGGTCCACGCACCTGCATGCACATTGCACCTGTACCAATCCTTCCCCTCCCCTCTCTCCTTCGTCTCTTTTTCTCGTTTCTTTTTTCTCTTTTTTTCTTTTTTCTTCGCCGTTTCTTTATCGTACGTACGTGTATCTGGCTGAAAAATAACGGGATTCGTATTCGTATTCGTATTTTTAAATTGCCCCTGCGCGAGCTTCTGAGAAACGAAGGTGATCAACTTCTTGTTAATCTCTTAGTTTTGTAATTTATTCTTAATCTGATTTGTCCCATGTTTTCATCGGATCGATGAAATAAAGTTCAGTATTAGTGTATATACTACACGAGAAGCCAGTAGCTTTTATACTAGATATTTCTTCGTCAACGTAGACAACACTCATTCTGAGATCTGTTGTATATATCGTATTTACTCGTCGCTCTTCTTAAATGCATATTATTCGCGCCTATTTGCTTTTTAAGTTTAGCAACTTTGTAACGCTTTGAATGAGTACGTGGACGTAATGTAATATACCTGTACCTGACATTACAATATATAATTGTACGACACGGTTCTTTTTTTTTACACAGAAACATTACAAAATTTATATAATGGGAATTATATAAACACGCGAACGCTCGACACCATTATAATGTCACTCACGCGTCATAAACCTTCTCCTCGTCATACCTTGAACCTAAGCAAAAAAGAAAAGTTCGTAGTATTATTGATACCGTAACTGTTAAATACTTCTATAGTAGAGCCACGAGGACTTTTATAGGAGAGCAATCCATTCGATTTATCAGCTTTCATCGGTTCCGTGATTTATGATGTTCGTGAAACGATGAGTTAAAGGTGCCGGCGTTGATCCGATGATAAGCAGAATGATGTATGAGATCGTCTTTCGGTTGGTTCATCTTCCTGATCCTCTGTATTTCACGCACGGCCGTTGTAAGTGAAGCAATAACGATCAATGCCACGAGAGTCGTTTTGCTCCTTTACTTTTTTTCTGACCAGAAATTACGTCTGTACGTTTTGGTTCGCTAAATAAATTCTTCGGTTCACCTGGCAGTGTTCGATTGTGGAACGGTGTCGTTAATCTTCTCGAGTGAGGACGTACGAAGACAGAGACGTTGAAGAGTAATTGAGGAATGTACCTTTTGGAAATTGTTAGATTTTACTGCAATGAATGTCGTTTTTTTCTTTTTTCTTTTTTTTTTCTTTCTTTCTTTTGGAAGTCTCTTCGCTATTATTTTGGAAGCAAAACGGTGCTTGCGTAACGAACCGCGGTTGAATTGAACCAAGAGTGTTAAAAACAAATTTTAGATTAAATTCTACGCTTATTTTAGATCGACGGAATGTATGACGGAAGATCAATGATTTATCAATAAAATTTAATAACGCATCTCACGTTGATAGTCAATCATTTTAATTTTTTCGCGATTAAAGGCAATCGTAAAATAAATACAAGTTTGCATCGAAATATAAATATCAATACAAATATAATACGTTTAACTTGTTTAATCTGTATAAAATGCATTAGGATTGATTAGAATTTCTTTTTGTCGATTATTACTACTAAACAGCTCTCGCGCATTTTTACCAAAATTAATATTAATATTTTATTTAGATAGAGACACGATCATCGTATAATTCGATTGATTTCGTTCGAAGTATATTTCGATTTGCGTACTTGAGTTAGTTCGAACAACTAAGACACAAGATCTCGTCGAAAAATGGAAATTTGTTATGCAACAGTCTGAATAGATCCGGAAATTCAGCGAGTTGCGTCGCGCGTGCAAAGGTTCTGGTCTACGAGTGACGCTTTAATTGCACGGTGTTCGCCTCGGATTTTTTTCTTTTCTTTTCTTTTTCTTTCTTTTTTCTTTTTGCAAAATTTATAGACAGAAACGCGGGTGGATGACTCGGTTCTAGCTTCCGGGCGACGGATTATTACATTTTAGCGGTGGTAACGCACTTTACTCGCGTCGTAGCTCGGCTTCTAATATGCCTCCTTTTCAAGAATCGTCTAGCTGTTACCACGGTTTGTGATCCACATAGTTGGATATGCTCGGTAACATGGCTTAAGTACAGGCCACTAATTTACCTTACAGCTCGCATGTTCACGTATCGAGAAATATTGTAACGAAAGAGCGTGTAATGAATGGACCGAGTCGATGAAAGGGAAAAAAAAAGATAATACCTCTCGACGTTCTCCATTATGAGGAGCGGCGATCTGCAACGACAAACAAGCAAACGTGATTTCAGTCGACTGCAGCCAGAGTCGATTCTTCTCGATAAAAGAATGAATTATCAACGCGTCTGGCCATTTTCTTTTATGGCAATTAACTTTAACTTCGTAGTTTCGTTCCGTTTTTTTCGTAAATATTTTCGTCAAATTGTCGTGTCGATGGACTGCGGATTTTTATGCGTACTCGTATTTTATGTTTAAATATATTAATGAATATGCTATTGATTGAGTATTGCATGAAGTATATCATATAAATATCATACGGATGTATGCATACGAATTTATATTTGAATATTGATTCATATTGATTCAGTATATGTTCAAATATTTCGCTTTCTTTTGTATTTTGAATTTCCTATAAATGTAACAAAAATTCGTGGTCTAAGTTTCGAAGAAAATTTACCAGCTTCTAAATAATCCATTAGAGAGCTACAGGATACTTTATTCGATCGAACTTTTGTGCATTCTAGAATCTACGTGATAAAAACACATTGACAAAAAGATATTTAATAGACTTACAAACGTAGACACTCAAGTTTTAATGTAACACTGTTTGAATTTCGCGCTTCGAAATGTGATAAAAAATATGAAATGCATAAAAGCATTTCTTTGAATCGAGATATTGATCGAATAAAATATTCGTGGCATGAATAGTTCTGTTTCTTAAAATTCCATAAAATTCGAATATCTATACGGAAATAATAACAACAGAATATTAAATGAACCCTTAAAATTCCCTTCCGTAGTCTGTCGCGCAATATCGTTTTATAAATTGTTTGTAAGTTGCAGCGTTGCTGCTCGTACGACTGTTTGCTTAAAGAATTTTATTTCTTCATCAAAAAAAATAAAAAAAAAAAAAAATAAAAATAAAAATAAAAATTCGCAGAATCAAATACGATAATATTTATATTCCGATAAAGGGATGAATGATCTTGAAACTAGCCGGACGTCCATCGGATGTCCAGGGAATGATATTCGATCGACGTTCGTTAGCATTTAACGTCGAGTAAGACTCCTAAGGAAGGCGCAAGAGTCCCTGAAGGCGACGACGTATTTCTTTGTAACAAGGCAAACATTCAGGTTTCTCTTTGCAGAGAGCCTTTTCAGGGCTGTGCCAAACGAACGTCGATACTAAAGAGACGGTAATGGCGATTCTAACGGCGGGCTCTATGCCTTGTGCGAGTCAAGCCGACAAACCCTCCTCGCGTCCTTCGACGGAAATTGCATAGCTCTCCGGACGGCTCTTTTGTCGCTGCAACAGGTAACGAGACCTGCACGCACCGGCCAATTGGACCCATGAGAAAATTCTCTGAATGCTTAATTTAAAATATCGATCCTCTCGTCGAGACGATTGATATTCGTTGAAAGCGGAATCAAATTGTTTCTTTAATTATTTTATTTTATTTTATTTTATTTTATTTTATTTTATTTATTTTATTTTATTTTATTTTATTTTATTTCATTTTATTTTATTTTATTTTATTTTATTTTATTTTATTTTATTTTATTTTATTTTATTTTAATTTTATTTTATTTTATTTGCTGTTTCTCATTTGGTTCTTTATGTTGAAAACGAGAATACGAAGCTAGAAGTGGAAATGGAGATACAGTAACGAAAAGATGAAAATTATCAACCATTGGATTCATTATACAGCATTATTAATTGATGAACACAAGTGTTTCGTATTAGTTAGAAGTTGTTTTCATATAAAGAAATATTTAAAAATAAAGTAATATTTTGCAGACACTGTAAGAAATAAATTCTTTTCTAATTACGAGTTTTATTACTAGACTGCGGATATTTGTGCAATTTTATATTTTTGTGAATATAACAATAGTTATACGATATTATATATTCTTATTATATATTTTTCAATAAAATATACTTTTATCAGGTTTTATATTTCTTCTTTACATATATATATATTTTTATATTACCAGATTTTTATGTATTTATTACTAACGGATAGATTATTACTTATTGTCAAAAGATATGAAACTCTTGACTTAATTAACTTAATTAAACACATGCTGCAATTCATAATTTCATTTTTAATATAAATAACCAAAGAACAGCGCTCAAATAAGAACGCAAGAATAACTCTGGGAGAAACATAATTTCTTCCTGAAAATGCTTAGCCACTTGGTTCTAATAGAATTCCATCGTCGTAAGCAATCACTTCCGTGTAATTAACGAAACAAATCTAACAAAAAATCTCCCTTGAGAAGACGATGCGAAGAAGAAGCCTACGCGAATGATCTTTTGCAGAAGAGGATCGATCGAAACAGAACGTTTTTATTAACACTTTACCGACCGTGTATTAGCGGTGAATGGTTAGCCGATTAATAGGCTACCGGTTCGTAAAGTATTAAAATATGTTAGTTAGCCGATTAATAGGCTACCGGTTGGTAAAGTGTTAAAATATGTTAGCCGATTAATAGGCTACCGGTCGGTAAAGTGTTAAGAGATATGCTAATAAAGCATATGAGAAGGCAAATCCCCCTCCCCCCCAGATTCTTTATGACTAATGAGCGAAATTTCCATGAAGCAATCAACATACCGAACGATTGTTCTTCGTCTGTAATGAAAATGCTGTCATTTCGTTTCCAAGGGGGGGAATTTACAGATCACTATAATCTAGAACGTATACAGATGAGCTGATTCATTGCCAATGAGAATCAAATAAATCAGCATGCTTCATCAAATTTCTCGTTTCACTTTCAAGCTTAACAGAGTGACGACGATCTAAAACTGGTTTACAGGAATGAAAATAGTTTATGTATGTAGCAACAACCATAACTGAACCAATATAACAATAAAAAACTGTTATAACTTCAGAGAAAAAGGTCATAATTCAGTTGTCAACAGCCTCTGAAAATGTTAAAAAATTTTTTTCACCATTAAATTCACAATAATCTTGAAGATTGAAGTCTCTCCTTTATCATGACTTCTGGAAACTTGCTGACTACGATTTTTTTTTTCTCGCCGTTTTATTACACTTTGAACATTGGAGTTGAACGACAAAAATTCGAAAAATTCCAACATTTGACCCCAACGTCATTTAATTTCAAAGTCCAATAAATTGGTAAAAAAGAAATATTAATTGTTGTAAAGAGAAAACTTCAATCTTCAAGATCGCGATAAATTTAATTAAAAAAATGTTCTCAATATTTTTCAGAATCATTTGAATTTCTACAATTTCCGAGAAATCAAACATGATGTAAAAACATCTTCGAAAAAAAAACAAACTCAGGATTATCAAAGTAGAAGCTTCACGCTTTAAAATAAGATGAAGTTGATTTTTTCATATGATTTCTTGTTACCAAGTCACAACGATTTCAAGTATCGACCATTTTTTCGTCATTGGTTCGTTCATTTATGTACTTTCTAGCTCGAACAATTGTCAAACAAAGTATTAAGAGACTAAAAAAAAAAATCAACAAAATCAATCCTTCAATTTTCAACCTACCTCCGACGCTTTTTATCCACCCGATACGACGAAGGAAACCAAACCAAACACTCTTTCTAACACCACCGACATAATCCGTTCGAACGGATTACGTTGCTGTTCACTGTCGTCTAGAAATTGAAACGAAGGGAATTCCTAAAATCGTTCCGATTAGACGAAAATTCACGAGACAAACCATCGTGCACGTTGGTATGGTAAAATTGAATTTCACGCGGTCGCAGGATAAATAAATGAAGTTTACCGGCCTCGCTTCCGAACTTTGTCTTTTTTGTCTCCAGAATTTTTCTCATTTCTCTCCTGTTCTGTGATGCTAATGAGAAAAGATAGCCAGCAATAAATCACGGGGAACGTCGTAAAGAATGGACCTTTATAAACTCTGCGAACCCTCCCCAACCCAGCGCAATCCTCCGCTTCTTTACCGCTAACTCTTTGTCTTGTAAATGCAGCGTGCGTCGTTTTAACACATAATAGAAGCTTCGTTGTAATTTCAAATACAGTACCGTCCGTGAAATGACGAAGTTAGAAACGCTACCTTATCTAAGGTAGGCTAAGGCTGCCAATTTATACTTAACATAAATATCATATATAAATTATACAAGTATTTATTATATAAATGTACACACGGGTGGCTCCCATTGATATTGAACGCTACGATTGTTACAATTTTGCAAAAGGAAAATCGTATACGATAATAAACTTGGAGTCGTTTTCAAATAGCGAGGCTTTCACATTTAAAATACGTTCGTTTTACTCGAAGATTTTAATTAATTGCATACTCATAATAACATTCTCATATCTCAGAAAGTTATGCTAATCGAAATGACTGAGATACGTAAAAAAATATTGGCAACTGTTAATAATTAATTAATTAACTAATTAATTAAATGACATGCACACGATTCTCATCTGCGTGAACGATGCGTTAAGTTCGCGATGTCGAAGGTCGTGTCGATGGAAATGATTTTTAACGTCTGTCGCGATCTCGCGCTGATTCCAACGCAACTTGATGCGAAGTCAACGACTTCGATCGAGGGTGAAAAATAATTTCACGCTCGTGATGTACGATAAAAACTTCACGGATATGCGAGATGGAGAAGTCAATGTGTATATATACGTCTGAGGTCGTTGCCTTTTAAAAACGGAGGATCGAATTCTCGAAGAGCACGCACTGACGCAATCTGAATATCATTATCCCGTGGAGGTACATGATTCTTTGTTTTTCTTGTAATATCAGCTGCACACGACTTGTATAGTTTAATTAGCCGACGGAATGTAATTCTCGATTTTGGCTTGCAATTTCACGGAACGATTTATTCGATGTATTTGCAAAATTTATCACAATTATAGTAAGTAGATCAAATATTATTTTTCGAAGATTAGAGTTGTAGTCATTGGTTTGTTATAACCATTTGTTCATTTATTTCTCGTGTCAATTTGACATCAAAGAGAAATATTCTCGTGGAATGTTCGAACTGAATTCTCGAGATTATGTGGTTGAAAATGTAAAATAGTTCTTTTCAGAAAAAAAAGTTTATAGAACGAGATAACAATGTACGTACGTACGTACAGAATTTTCTATTATCGATCACGAAACCACGTTAAAAAATAATCCATTTTTTTTTATTTTTTCATTCCTTTGCAAATTATCTATTTTCGATTTAGCTTTAAACATTTCTTATTCGATGACAAATATAGTAATCATTCATAGTGTATAATAATCTAGTAACAGTATAGTAAAATAGTAATACGTTTGCTTAAAAGTAGCAACAGAATTTCAAAACTTCTTGAAGAATAATTATATATGTATTATTATATTATCAAATCTCTTTATAGTTTTATCATATTGGAAGAACAACGTGTTCTTCGAAACATTTTTCCTTGCAAGTGTGTATCGATCATTGATTCCATGTTTCCACGCATGGTATCTGCGATAAATCCCGCGATCTCAACGAACCATGACAAACCATTATACATAGCATATACCATTCCAGCGGTTTTTCCCATTTTTCAGACTTTGGTAAGAATAACGCCGAGCTGGTCCACTAACCCGAGCCTCGAAGCGAACTGTGTTTTTACCTTGACACCGGTTGTGCGTGCCATCGTAAGCATAAATTCGATTTCCTCGGGATCGGAATGCACGTTCGTAATCTGAGCACATTTTTAACATTTCTTGCACGTACGTAGTGAGTCGTGTAAAGTGTTCCAAATGGATTTTTGTTCGAAACACATTGACCATGACACACGATAAGATTTCTTCTCGCCAAGTTATAACAGTTTCAATTATCGATGAATTAGTTTTTGTCGTTGCTGGCTCAGTTGTGCCTCTTCAGTGTATGTATCATGAAATTATATAATTGTTACAATTATTGAATCACATTGAAAGAAACTTTTTACTTGAAGAAAATAAATATTATAAAAATTGAATATTTAATTGATTAAATGTTATAGCGACGATACTATGGAAGAAAGCTCTTTGATTATTCTGGTTATGTTCGTTCCAACGATTACATTCCACGAATGTAACTTCGTCACTGAACGAAGTGATACAGTAAATCATGCTCTCACCTGCTCACGTGCCTGACTTTGGAAACATACTCTTTTCTTCTTTTTTTTTTTTTTTCTTAAGCATTCCTCCTCAGCGCCAGTACCGTTACTGGTATTACTGTACACCTGGCTAAATTTATTGCGCGTTCCGATTATTGAATCGTTGAATAGCGGCGGTTAGTTGGTCAACGAATATATCCTGTGTGTAATACGAATATACGTGTTCGATATAAATACATCTCGAAAGATCGTAATTTTTTACGCAGAGCATGCTGCTGAGAAATGCTCGCACAGAGAAAATCGATTCACGTGACAAAGAAAAATTGAAAGATATTTCTCAAGGTTTAGGTTAGGATGGAGGATGGTTTTCCAAGAAGATACAACGAAGTCTATAAGAGTCTAATAAAAGTCTAATTCTCGAGCTAATGAAATGTTTGGAACAATAAATGTAAAATAATATTTGAAATAATGGAGGATAACAGTAATAAATAAATTCGCAAGATCTATTCATTTTTAAGAATTCCATTAGAGTTCTTAAATTAATTAGGATAATAGATGATTAATGTTATTATTAATATCAAACGAATGAAAATACAAAATTGTCACACAAAATTGTAGCACGTACAATTAAACATTGACAATCTTCTCCTTGTTAAGAAGATCTTTTATTAAGAAGTGAAATTTTTCCCATCGGTAAATAATTTAAGATAAAATATATTAATAATATGTTTGTACTTTCTTTAATTCCTAATTATCTTTTTCTTTAATTGCAGAACGATTATTATTTACCACCGAGATCAACATGGTCCAGAGTCTCGCCGGAACACACGAAAAAGCAAAGAGGCAACACTACGTGGAAAATCGGCAGTGCAATGTTAATTGTCTCTGCTATGTTGGTATTAATTGCTGTCTTCGCGATTGCAGGACTCGCATTGTGGATGGGAGGTTCGTTCATATTCTTTCCCTATCAACATTTCACAGAGAATTACGTTAAATATCAAAAAAAAAAAAAAAAAATTAAAAGATTAAAGAAATTTATGAAAGAACGAATTTTGTTTCAGCTCTTCGAACAGATTCGAAAAATGGTAAGTATTAATCCAGCGTAAAGTAAAACAAATCGATACAAATTCTTTACTTTAATTTCGTTCGTATTCGCACAAAGTGTAAATAATATTATAGAGCGCTTGTTGAAAAATAAAATTTATATTAAAATATATAAAATTAATCGTACTTTTCTTTTTTGCGATAACGTTTAACGAAGAAATTGATGTTCGAATTTTAATGGTGTTCATTGCGATGTTTATAGCGATCGTTGGATTCTCCTGCACATTCAGAGTGTCCAAGGGTGAGAAATATAATCCAATGTTGAAGCTGAATACCAGCATGGTGTTCCGTGAAAAAGAACGAAAATACAAAAATATAGTAAGGATAACAATCACTCTAAATTGTAATATACAGAACTCCATTTGTAACAAGTTAATATAAATTCAAGAAATTCATACATATGGAGTGAGAAATGTGATTCATCTTGCACGACACATGACAAATTGTAAATTTTCAGTTCGAGGTTCTGTTTAGAAGAAGCGTTTTAGGCGCCGCTTACAAACAGACGATCATAGACAAATTCGAAAGTGGCGTTCTGAAGGTGTTCTTCAGGATATATCTAGATAGAAGAAAGATACCACGATCGATCACGAACGTCGAGGACACGATCGAGGACATTATCGCGAAGGAGACGTACTCATCGTCCTCCTTGTTCAAGGATATGGAACTGGACCTCACTACTATATCAGTAAAAAGTGAGCATCCGCTAGAAACACCGATCGATCATGATAAAACATTTTAACTTAATGGTTTGAGTGATATTCGTGAAATATCAAGATATCTCTTTGAATTGAATTATTCGATTTAATTTCAGGAATTTTTGGTATTACATTCATATACATAATTATATTCATATTCATATACACAAAAATATCTGGACATTATTTGATTAATTTGATATTCGTAGAATAAATGAATCTGTTTCTTTTTCAATCAAAAATAACGTAAGATCTACGCAAATGTGCGCGTGTGTACTTGATTAAATTTAATTTTTATTACTTCCTCGTAGAATGAATACTTTTCTTATTTCACACGTCAAAGCGAAAAAGCAAATAACTTTGTACGAATAAATTCACAAAACATTCGTCTCTCGCTTATTCAGGAATAAATCAAGAAACACCGGGTAGCCAGAAGCAAAAGAACGCGATGATCACAAAGAACGGTCTTCTCCGGCCCAACAGGAACAGTTCTTTGATCACCAGTTCAAAAGCGAAATCGAAACCGAGCAAGATCGAGTCCACGGAGCCGGACATCGACTTCGCCAACATACCAACGATCCAAGGAACCTACAGAGCCACGAAAGTGAATGCCACCTCTTCAAACAAAACGAACTCCACCGAAGAACCAACGAGGAGTCAATCAAACACGAGAAATAATACCAAAGTATCTTTACCTCAGGAACAAACGACGATCAAACCGATCTCTGTCGAGGACACCAGCGAGATCAATCAGAGCACCGTTCAAACGACCAACAAAATAAACGAAAAGGTGAATTACACGGTGAACGAAGATGGATCATCTTCCAAGAAGCCGACGACACCGATCCCTTCCACCAAAGACGACGATCTCTTCAAAGATTTCCGCAATCCAAATTTCGAAACTTCACCGTGGAAACCGATCATACCCGGGTACGTCAACACGGAACTGAAATTACTTCCGGACAACGTTCAAAAGACGAACTACAAAGTGAATTACAGTAACAGCAATCTCGGAAAGGTTGTGCCCGACACAACGACGAGAAACTCTCAAGCAAAGGTTCCACAGTCTTCGACAACCAGCGCGAAACCTGCCGAGCCATCGGTGATATTTAACTCGTACATAGATGTCCCGGGCATGAGCACTTTCGACATCAGGGACACGGACTTCCCGCGTGATCGAATCGTCCCTCAGGAAATGGTGAACTTCAGAGTGAACGGGAAGTTCAAGAACAAGATTCCGGGATTATCGGAAGACGGCGAGACGTTCACGGAAGCCTCGCCGCCTCGTTTAGACGACAAGAGGCCGGATATAGAAGTATCTGGACAATTGCCATCCGAGACTTACGACGTTAAGCTTCGAACGTCTTCGCAACCTTTCGGACTCTCTTCGTCTCAGCCTTTGGAGTTCTCTTCCGCGAAACCTTATCGATCGACGATCGAGAATGAGACAGGTTCGAGGGTTCCTGGCTCTCAGGTGACAAACGGTGGATTCGAAGTCTCTGTCGATAAAGAGGATAACGGCGACGTGAAGAATTTCGACGATTCGGCGAAGACGAATAGAAAAGAACTGGGTGGTGGAACTACCGTGAAGGAGAGTTCCGACAATTTTCTACCGTCGATCATTTCCAGTACGCCAAATTGGCACGTGCAGGGGCCGATCGAGTCAGATTTCAACGAGGAATCGACGACGAAAGTGTCCGGAGTTGGAGTGGCTGAGCCGGTTGCCGACGTGGACGTAGAACTGGAACCTAGAAATCGGTACTCCTCGGACGTTCAAGCGATCGTGAAGCACAAGAACAGCGCTTTGCAGGACAGGAAGGTCGACAAAAACGTCGAAGAACCAGTGTACACCAGTTACAAGACTCCCGATTTGAACGGAGCTGGCGTGAGGCCGAGTTTGATCGAGAGTCCCGGGACTTTGAAGCCATTCAGACACACGATCCCCGTGGACAAGATCACGTCCGTTGTTGACTATAGCAAGGATGACTCTTTGACAGGCTCCTTGAAGCAGGAAGTTAATACCGTGACGGATAGTATAACGAATCAAGAGGAGAGATTCACCGAAACTGGTAAATTGGGCACAAATCTTGATAGCGAAGAGAATAAAGAAGAGGTAATTAAAGCGTTTAAACCGGCTGAAGAGAGCAAAGAAGACGTGATTGAAGTACCATTGAAGGCCGAAGAAGAAGCAGTTAAAGAAAATTTCGAGCCGGAAACTTTCACGAGGAGGAGTGGTAACACCGAAGGAAATATTCCCACTTCTCACGCAAAGATCGAGGAACATGCAGGATCGACCGAATCGAACACCGAGAGCGTAATAGACGACGATAAGCTTTTGAGATTGGGGACGACGGAAGTTTATTCCGAGGTGATACATCCGTCGTACAATAACGTAGATAAATTAGTCGTGAGGAACGAAGAGGACAAGAAGATCCCAGGAAGATTGACGCCTAGTATTTCAAGGAACTCGACGTTCATCGAGATCGACACGTTGAAACACACTCCAGGAGAGGTGGAAGATGAGGACTCGTCGGCGACGAAAGGCGAGGACAATTGGCTGTTCAACGGCACTCTGAATCGACCGTACTACTCGTTGGAAACGAGGAAGAAGATTTACAACGACACGCTGAAAGCTTACGTGGTAGAGAACTTGGTCACGCTGGCTCCTGCCAAAAGCAACACAGGCATTGGACGACCCGTGAGGCCAAGACCTAAGACAGACAGAGAGAAAACGATGAGGATCGTCGAGAAATCTAGCAACAACAGTTCTATAGACGACACTCTGCTGTTGGAGCAACTGTTCGGCGTGCAGAATCGGGGCAGAAACACGACGAAACGTAACTCGCTCAACCACGAGGAGCCTGCAGAAGAGAATCTCGACAACGAACGTCCTAGAGTCGAACAAATCGTGGAAGTGGTGACGTCGATCAGCACCAAAGTATCGACGAACTTCAAAGGCAGTCCAGTCGTATTGAAATTCGTCGTTACGAATTCGACGTCGCTGCCGGTGATTCATAGGATCGGAGAGGAAATCACCACTTCGGGGACACTACCGGTTCCAGAAGAATCTTCTGTCCCCAGCAAAGAGGAGGACAGATCGTTTGGAGATCGAACTTCGAGTAACACGCCGTCTCTGACATCCAGCCAAGACGTGCAAACCTCGGATAGAAAGATCTCCACGATCACGGAGGAGTACAACAAATCTCTCTTGGAGAAATTGAAACAGTTCGCGGAGATCGGAACTGAGAACGAGCCCGCGAAAGGAAAGAATAGTTCGAGGCCGAATGTGGGAACGTTACAGTCGCATAGTTCGAACGTGAAGTTGAACACTAAACAGGAGAGCCAGAGACCGCTGCCTGACTTCGAGAAGTTGAAGCAGATCGCCGACATTGCGACTGGGAACGAGACCTTGATGAATTCTAGCGCCGGGTACACGATGACTCGCGATGGCGTCGAGATATTGACGAAGATATTGAACAAAATGGAGGACCGCACCGATAAGATGATTTCTAGTACCGAAGGGAATTTGGAAGTTGGTAATTAATTTTTTTTATTAATTATCAGTTTCAGTAAGGTTATTTATTTAATTTAATATCATTAAATAAAACGTATATTTTATTTGTAACTGTATATTTGTGTTTTTGTTTGTTGATTTACATCATTGAGTCTTGTTTTTCTTTTTTAATATTACAGAGAACTTAAGGCAGATTTTAAGGAGTTAAGATTTTAAAGAAAATTTAAGGAGGAGTTTAAGGATTTGATTGACATTTTCTTTGTCGCCATTTCTTTTTTAAACGATTTCATGAAGTTTGAAAAAAATGAAATATTTATTATGCAATGTACTCCAATTCCTCTTCTTAATTATAGAAATATTTTTATATATTTCTTAAATTTGTACATCGCATAATTAGTCAGATTCTGTAATTTTACAAAACATGAAAAAATTGACTTTTTATCTATGATTCATAATCCTAATGGACTACTTATTTGAGGTGTTATATTTCTTTACACTTTGATGAGATAACATAAAAGTTAATCTATTTATTCACTTTTTCAATAACGTTGCACAACTTTCATGACTTACCTCGATTTCAGAAAATATTTTCTCAATCAGCTTGTTGATTCAATTGTTACTTGATATTTCTGATTAACATTAATATTTTTTATATCATTTCTTACAGATCATTGTTTCGGTTTCCAATGCAGAGACGGCAAGTGCTTACCTTCCAGCGGCAGGTGCAATATGTTAGGCGAATGTCCAAATTCGGAGGACGAGGCGAACTGTACGTGCGCCGACTTCCTAAAGGCGCAACTCTTGCACGAAAAAATTTGCGACGGAGTGGCGGATTGTTTCGATTACTCGGACGAAACAGACTGTGGTATTCGCATTTTACCAATTAACTATTTTTTTCTCTAATCGCTGAAAAATTTCACAAATTTCACTCGAGGAAGAGAAAAAATATCAAAAATCAACGATGATTCTAAGGTTTAGAGATTCCTACAAACTCGAAAATGTAACAATTTATAAATTCGTTTCCAAAGTGCGCATAAAAATGTCACGGTAGAGGAGTTGTTTAATTCAACTCGTCGGAAGTTAATTTGTTAACTTCTCTGATTTCCTAGACTGGTGCCAGGAAGGCCAATTCGTCTGCGGCAACAGTCAGACCTGCATAAACCAAGACAAAGTTTGCAATGGCTACAGCGATTGTCCAGGCGGAGAAGACGAGAAGAAATGTGCAGCGTTGATAGAAGACGATTCAACGTTAAATTACGAGGAAACGAGTACCTTCGCTAAGGACGAGAATAATTCAGAGAGCAGCGTAACCAACGATGAACATCCATCATCTCAAGGACACTTTTCAGAGACAGAATCCGCCACCAACAAGGACGTTCTTTATGATCAAGAAGCGGTGGAATCGTCCATTTTCGAATCGACCACTCTACACGCGTTTAAAGACGGCGTTCGATTAGAGAAAATTATAAGCGCCAAGGACGAATCCGCGACGAAGGAGGAAACTCGACATTTCGAAAATCGAGAACGTAGCAACGCCACGACTCTCGTTTCTGGAAGGGAGATATCGTCGAGCGCGAAAGACGTTTTAACACGTGGGAACTCGATTCATCTAAATACGGAAAACAATGATAGGACGCGTACATCGGCGACTCAGTTGAAGAAAGAGATCAATAGTTACAACGAAAAGGGTTTCTTGAATATTAGGAAAAATGGTAGATGGGGAAAATTGTGCTTGAGTGGGATGGATGATCTTTTAGAAGAGAGGCAAGCTGCCTGGACTATTGAGGATCTTGGTAGAGCTGTTTGCAAAGCTATTACATATCAGTAAGTATTTTGTAAAAAAAATCCAGATTCCATCGGATGTGATATCTCGTCCTTTATAATTAAAGGATTTTATCACGCGATACGTGGAAAAATGAAGATTTATTTAGAAATAAACACGAGCCTACAACTCTATGAATAAATGAATATTGTGATTGATATTACAATATCAATATCATCAGTGATACTTCATTAGATTGATCTTCGTCAAGATTAATGTTACGTGCATTCTGCCTAAGTTTCGTGTTTCTGAGTTGCGAATTTTTTTTCAAAAACAGTTCCACACTTGCATTGAGTTGAATGCAATAAGATGCAATAAACGTTTTTATTAAATCAACGCCAACATCTTTCAGAGATTACGAAACCGTGGAGAAGGTATTGTACGAAAATCCAACGTCCATGAGATCTATCTACTACACTCTGTCATACAACGAGAAACCTCTGGATAAAACGATCTTGACTTTCAAGCCTTCGGAGTGCCCGAGTGGCGAGATCCTCAGGGTCAAGTGCAAGAACCTCGAGTGCGGAATAAGAACGCAGGTCCCATCTCAGGCCAGGTACACTCACTGAACCAGTTTCACATAGTTATGATAGAGCCAACCGGATCATATGCAAAACTATTGGCACGCGAGGACAACGACCTCTATATATAATAACAATATCGTCGAAACAATGTTAAAAAAAGTTTGCATAAAATTAGAATTATTGTGATCGGTCTCGTTCCAGAGATAATAGCAATTATATCTCGATATATCACGCTCGTAAATTTCGGTCGAAACTTGCAAGAATAGTATCTACGTCAGCTTCGCAGGAAGCGAAGAACGATTCATTTCTTTTATAAGAAATAAGGAAACTTACATACTGAGGGAAATTATTCAATGATGGTATAATGAGTTGAAATTAAGTGGTTTTGTATTATTATGCGTGATTTATACATTGTTATAATTTATCTTTATTTTTAATGAAATTTTCAAATTTTGTTTAAGTTTAAGAGCTATTAATTTAAACCCAACGATCTGTGATTAATATATATATCAGTCTTTGTCTTAGAAATATATTTTGCAAGAGAATGCCATTATTTTAATTAAAAAAATATTAATTTTTCTATATAAAAGAAACCACTTGAGTTTTTACTGCACCAGAGACTACAAAAGCGATCAAAAGTAATGATCAATTTAATGTTATCCGATATTATCCAATTGAATGTAAAACGGGATAATTATTTAAGATGTACGTACATTGAAACAGATCGAATATTTCACGTCGTTGCAGGATAGTCGGGGGTGGAAGTTCATTAGCCGGAAGTTGGCCATGGCAAGTAGCTCTCTATAAAGAAGGCGATTATCAATGCGGAGGAGCTCTTATTAACGAAAGATGGATTTTATCAGCAGGACATTGTTTTTATCAGTAAGTTAAATAATATGAATGAAATAATAATGTATGGAGTATATTAAAATGAAAAATACTACCGAAGAATTACCAATTTAAATTCTACCACTAAAGTCGTATGTAAATACGACGTACTTTATAGTATTCCAAAAAACTACATTGAAAGATTATACTCAAAAAATGTAACTATTGTAATTGCACGACATGTTATACTACGACAAATTCATAATTTCTCTAATAAATTCTTGGTAATAAAAATTACTGAAAGCCAAAATGGTTTGACAATGATTCGAGAATTTACCTCGAGGGATCGGAACGAGTTTCCCAAAAGTTAAGTCTATAATACTTTGATATGTTGCAGTGCTCAAGATGAATATTGGGTGGCAAGAATCGGAGCGACTCGCAGAGGAAGCTTCCCAAGCCCATACGAACAAGTACTACGCTTAGATCACATATCGTTGCATCCTGATTACATCGATAACGGCTTCATAAACGATATAGCTATGCTAAGGCTCGAAGAACCAGTAACATTCAGCGATTACGTTCGACCAGTTTGTCTACCAGACTCGGAACCAAAAAGTGGCACCATGTGCACTGTTACCGGATGGGGACAGTTATTCGAGATCGGGAGAATATTTCGTAAATTACCATTATTTATCTGTTATTTGTCACAAAACGCTACTTGCGAAAACATCTACGCTGATCTATAAAAATGTATTTCCTTTGAATAGCGGACACCCTGCAAGAGGTTCAACTTCCGGTCATTTCCACGGAGGAATGTCGAAGGAAGACTTTATTCCTTCCATTGTACAGGATAACGTCAGGAATGCTCTGTGCTGGATTAAAAGATGGTGGAAGAGACGCTTGTTTGGGAGACAGTGGTGGACCATTGGTCTGTTCAGAATCAAATAATAAGTACACTCTTCAAGGTAAAGTCATTGACAGTTACTGTAATTGATCATCATTAAACATCGATTCGTATCTATTTAAGTATCTGTTTAAAATTATCAAGTAATCTTGTAAATTCTAAAAATAGGCGTAACAGTTAGTTAGTTAACAAATCTTGTCACACCGTTCAGTCACTATACTCTCCATCTTAACTTTTCTATGAAAAATAAAGCTGTGAAATAATACGTATACAATAGCGGTATAATTTATGATTGGAAAAGAGGCCTCAATTTTACTATTTGATTTAGCATAATTAATATAAGCGTACAAGTTCTATAATTATAGATCACGAGAAGGAAAACAAAACATCCAAGTTATTTAGAATCAATAAATTAATTCATAATTTAAACAATTTATAAAATTAAAAATTAAATGAAACTGTAACTCTTATTAATCTATTAATTCTTTAATTTATTTTTTATTTATTCATTTAAACTTAACAAAGATTCTAAAATTGTTTTAGAATCATAAATTTCAGAAGGAAACAAAATACTTGTAAATTATTTAAATATTTAACAATTGCTCATATGCTCACATACATTAATTACATTGTATAAAATCACACGGTTTTCAGGTATCACTTCAAATGGATATGGTTGCGCCAGGCCTGGAAGACCTGGAGTCTACACGAAAGTGCATCATTATCTTCCATGGATCGAGTACGTGATTTCTAGAGAAGATATTCGATCATCGATAGCCTCTTGCAAAGGTCATCGATGTCCCTTAGGCGAATGTCTGCCAAAATCTCGAATATGCAACGGGTTCTTAGAATGTTCGGACGGTAGCGACGAACGTAATTGCCCTGTTAGCTTTTAGTGAAACGAAGACTGATGCTATTCATATTTATTTGTTCAATCAGACGCATTGAACAAACGAACTTAATCGATGAAAGAATTTATAAATTTATACATTTATAATATAATATTAAAATCTATATTCCCAACAATATAATATTATATTAGCAATCATAATATTATATTAGAACTTTATAAATTTATAAATGACAAATTTAATTCCAGACGTAAATGAGAAAAAGCAATTCGTTCGTCGTAAACGAAAAATTAAAGCATAGAGGATAAGGAAAATAAATTAAAAAATAATTAATAGAAACATAAGTATTAAGAGAGGGTCTCGTGATTAGTGAAGAGTGAAGTTTTCCACCGTTGGAAGTGTTGCTGTGAAATATTAAATATTCGTTTTAAATTTGATTTATATAGATGTGCAATACGTAGAAATCAAAAGTTGAAGATAAATGTTAGAGAGTGTATCCGAACATCGGTGTGAAATGTTTTTAACGAGTTTCGGTTAGTGATAATTAACAACGCTGTTAGCACTGATCTGTACTCTTCTACACAATTATCTTTGCGCTTGATAGTTAGCATTAATACGTTTGAATTACATGAATAAATCTACTTAATGACTATGTATTTGAAGATTCTTCGTGGCACGAGCGTGGAAGAAAGAATAGTATCTTTGAGTCATTCATGATCGACTCAGGGATACTTACTAGTATAGAAATATATAGTCGAACCTGGCATTTTGATTCTTTTGCTTGGAAGTACAAAACGAATCTCAAGGCCATGTTTCATCGTGCTCATTACTTCGGTCTCTTCGTATAAAGATTTTTAACATAACGTGTGTGTGTATATATATATATATATACATCGTATCTAATTATGTAAAAAGATCCTTTTAATGCTAATAAACAAGAATTTTTAGAAAATGAAGGAGAAGCATCGTTCAGAAGTAATTTTTTGCGTCATCTGAAACATAATAATGGCAACGCTAATTATTTTTGAAAAGTGGATTACGTGTCTCTTGAAAAGACAATTACGAACACAAGGTTTAAATGGTATATTAATTTGTTTTATTAGGACAATTAGAAATAGCACTGAAAATCATAGTCAGAAATAAATATTAATTATTCTCAATATAATACTCTATCGATATTAAAACGAAGGCTGTTAGAAATTACGGCATTACAGGCAGTACGATCCTTAATGATAAATAATCTCAGTAATCGAATGATCATCGCTCTAGATTCAAACAGGTTTAGTTTGAATTATTGAACCTTATACCTTATAAATGAAAAAGTCGAATCTCTTTTGAATTTTTGCCTCTCTTACCTCCCTCTCTTTCTCTCTTTCTCTGATAAGAAAAAAGGATCGAACTGCTGGATTCATTGTTATTCTATTATCATGTCATTCTATTATCGTGCCTTTAAGTAGTTCTAATATTAGATTATACCTACGATTAGCACAATATACCAAGTGGTAAAAATCACAATGTAATTTACGTCACGTTCAAACAGCACGCTTTTAAAATTCAATATCGAGTTTATAATTGATTTATCGTTTCGTGGAGTGTTCCTCCTTGCGGCTTGACCATTAAGACTTTTGCACAACCGTTATTCTTTTGATCATTTTCGTCTCGCTTCGTCTCGATGGGCGCCACCATCCCCTCACGAGCGCGAAAATTCTCCAACGCACGCGCGTAAACGATTGATTTGTTTTTTCATAAAATAAATTCAGCATCCCATTCTATTTACACATCACGAACATTTATGAACACGGAAGACTCGCAAAACTGAAAGCACAAACTTGAAAATTCAATGAAAATTATATATATATATATATATATGTATGTAACATTATACTGGCATGAAATCATATCTTTCCAATCAACGCGGTTCTACATCATTGAATTAATACATAATACGATATGTAAAGTAAGAATGCTGCAAAAGTCTCAAGTTATTGGGTACCTCGTTAAATGTGAGAAGTGCAGCAGGGATGAATTCAGCATATTAAAACAAAAACAAAAAAAAAAAAAAAGAAAGAAAATAAAATATTGTTAAAGAAACACTTCAAGCCGCATTTTTCAATCGCTCTCCAGACTTAAATTTACTCGTGCATTATTATGGAGATATTTAAGATCTGCAGTTTATAAAATACCACATTAACAAACACTTCCTCAACCATCGAATCTAAATCTATGCAACGTCTGTTTTGTTTGGAATAGCTCAATAATGACGACATAAAACAAACACGTTATGTTAAACATAACGTACAACAAAATGTAACCGGAGAACAACATCATGTTGGACCTACATTCACAATAAAGCTTTTTCGTACATCTGTATGCTGAATCTATCGCTTGCTGTACTTTGTACACACAACCAGACACTCTGTACAATTAAGCTATATTGATATGACATCGCTAATGCTTTGTAAATGACTCGTGAATACTTTCTGATTCTACTTCCTCGGAAACTGTTCGCATGTGCGGGCGCTCGCTTTTTTCTTTTTCCACCGAGAAACGTCGAATAGCAATTCCATAGCGAGTCGGACTGAGAAATCTCGAGAATCTCGTTCTCGTCGGTGTGGACAAAAGTTTGATCACGATAGAAAATGGTGTAAATGTATAAAAGGGTCCGATTCGAAGATTAGAAAAACTTTTGTCCATACCTGTACAATTTTTTTTAATCCAACCTACAGTCTCCTTACATCAGCACCATATCGTGCGTTATATAACACACTCGTGAAGAATGTCGACTCCATTTTCATCCGTTATCACCTATCAGACGAATCACAATTACTAGGGATCTAATTAAGACTATATTACAAAATATCGTGCCGCGAACGATTGAAATGTTCGCGTGTTTTATACATAAATATAATAAGGCTCGTTCGATTGAGCATTGAGTTTCAACGTGATTCCTATAATTTTGTTTGAAACACGGGATCGATGATCCTCCACGAAATGCGTATAAATACCGTTCGAAACAAGGAGATAGGGTTGCGAATATTTCAAATAGTTTTTCAATCGATTTATCTAATTCAATTATATACTTTCGAAAAAGTACGTATGCTCCTGTTTCGTCTCTCTCGCTTTTCTTCTAAATTCTTAAATTAGTTATAAAGAAGCAATAAATTATAAATCGACGAATCCTCTGAAGATGATATCTCTAAAAATCGAGCTGTACTCTTAACAAACATTTAGTTAGGCTATGGGTAATCCAGCCATCGAGACTTTAGCCCAGCGAATCCACCGCGATGGTATTCAGACCTTTGGGACTGATGGTCGTTTTGAATTGCTCCGGTATGGGATACTCCGTCTGTAGAAATTATAAATAAAGTTCATTTAATGACAATCGTTTACAGAACTGTGGCAAATGACAGAATATGATATTCAATATTATCCGCATAGATGGATATTGTAAATTAAATTTGAAGAAGATACACACAAGTGTTTTATTATTCTTCTTAAGTTAAGCTTTCTATTTCAATTCTATAGGATTTTCACAATAACAATATAAGATTGCTTATTAGAATGACTCGATATTCTGGCTGATAAAATTTGGTTGAGTTGTAATCTTACATAATCTCCATTTGCTCGAGGTATCATAACGTTCATCTCGCTAGACTTGCTGCTAATGAATTCCACGTTTAGCGATTCTGGGCTCAAATACATCTGACAACCATCCGTTTTGTCAATTGAGATTGTGGGAACTTTTCCTAGTACCTGCAATCAAAAACGAAAGAGAATTAGTTGACAGCTATAGTCCATTAACTGGAAAATTTAGTACCTATGCATACGATATATATAATTTATATAAATTACATGATACTCGTGTAACTATAATATAATAACAGTTATAATTTTAAACGTGTTTCCTTGTTATGATATTAAAATATTTAATATTTTTATTTGACATTTCTCATAACAATCTGTTGCTATTGTATTTTTATTTTTACATTGAAACAACGCTTTTCAATCACAAAAAAGTAAATCAAAGAATTAAAATAACATATACTCGATTAAAGAAAAATTTAACGAATGATTTAATTATGTACACACTTTAAATATAATAAACTATCGATATTTACACGTCAAGAAGCAACAACTGACGATCGCGGTTCCTCTCTCGATTTTTCGCATTTCACGTAGCATTTCAGGTAGGAAATGATAATAGGTAGAACGAATCGATGACATTTCGAATTGGATTTTCACCTTAGGCTTAAACACAGCTTACTTCCCCCCTCGTCAAAATGCATTGGCAATTCGGTAATGTTCTTCACTTCGATTTTCCTAACCGACTGATCGTCGTAATTCAAATATAACATTCCAATCGAAACGAAGCTGTTTCGTTGATAAAAAGCGTAGGAAATGTAAATCGTCGAACCTAATCCTCAATCAATGTATCACACAGGCGGAAATCTCGAACCTGTGCAAATGATCTGCGAAGTTGACTGGAAGGAATGCCCGAAAGCAATAGCAAATTACATTTGGAGAGAGATCGTGACCGACGTGCTCGACAGCTTGAGGAACGAAAGCATAGTCTGGCGGGTACAGAGAGTTGTTACTTTTGACTTGCAACGTATAACGAATTACAAGTATAATACGAACATAGCGGTCAGGTAAGTTCTTCGAAAACTGACAAATAGACTGCGGATTTTTATACATTTGTGAAAAATAAAGTAAAGAAACAACATGTAAAGCACAGTAATTTTTTTTTATCAAGCTTCTACATTTTTGAGTTACCATCATACTCTGTTGACAAATGTGAATTTCGCATAAAAAGTCCGCGAAATTAGGTAAAGCATTTCACACCTGAACGCTATGTTCGAAAGGAATTTAAAACGAATTTAAAAAGAAATAAAAAAAAAAGAATTTAACTAATAAGCAGAGTTTGTTTAATAGTGTTAATAATATTTGAAGGTACTGGCCGTAATATCTGTATGCGTCATACTACTACGTATAACATGTTTCAAAGGGAAACGTAGCAACGATACGAATATCGATAAAGAGATCTTTAACAAAGTCGGATACAAAGTGGAAGATCTTGAATTGAAAGTTAATATATTAACGTATAAACTGCAGTATGGTGCTTGGCCTTTGCCCCATCAAGTTCAGAAGTCAAACTTTAGGAAGAACCTGAGGAACCTCAGGCTAACTCTGTCGAATCCAAATGATCGCAATAACTGGATAAAACATGTATTGCTAAGGTATCTCAAAGTGATTATAATATTGAAATAATTCCCATTAAAATTGAATTGTATCAAATTAATGTTACATTAATAAAATGAATCGACATTAAATTGATATTGAGTCAGTATTAAATTAATATCGAATTAAATTTAAATTAGTTCGTTTAAATGAAAAAATTATATAAATAAGTTATTTATTTTCGGAAAAAATCAAACAATTTTCCCTGTCTTCGGTTTTCCCTTTTAATCATTCCCCTTTGGACAAAAATTTCAATTTCAATTTCAATAAATTATTTATTCCAACAATCTGTGAAGCTAACATTATTAGAATCCGTTATTTATTTCAGTCCTAGGCACAAGGAATCGTACTTTTCGTATTCAAACTATTACCCTTCGGAACATCATCTGACCGAATTGTTCGATGCAAAGAAAAAAAGTGTGTACCCTTATCTCCGTCAAGAAAGCATGCCACCAGTCGAATACAGCAGTAAATCTTCAAAAAGTAGCAGCGACGTATCTTTAAAGTACAGTCATATGTCTAAATTATTATTCCAAACATATTATTGATGTACATTAGTATTCAATCAAATTGGAGGATTTATCCATTTACCAATCTGCTCGCATGAATATTCCATTTGAATCTAATTAAGTTGATTCAGCAGCGTTGCACTTGTAGTAAAAATCTATCGTTATTGATTCAGACTAATTACAGATTGAAAATTCTAATCTAAAAATCTAGGAATAGCTGAGACGATACATTCGATCAGATAAATTTTATTTTTATAGACTAAATTCCATGTTCAAAAATGTGATCAATCGAAAGCATTACGAAACATTCAGAAACAAAAATTGCCAAATGCAATATCGAAACGCGATATCGGTTCCACTATTTTCGAAAAGAGGGTACACCAAGTCTGGGAAGAAATCAAGAACACGAGACACGAAGAACACTGAAACTGTAAAAATGACCGCTGCCTGTAAGAAATTCACGAAAACTATGGGCGATTGTAAAATATATCTGAAACAATTGCACGACAGCAATAAAAACCTTGGATTGATCTACAGCACGTCTGACATTAGCAATGAATCGTCGACTAAAAATTTCTGGTCAGATACACAAGTAAGCGAACGAGAAATAAAGTTGAAAAAAAATTGTATGATATTACGAAATAATCTGTATATATGATAATATAATATTTAAATAATCTAAAATCATTTTCAGAATTACGATTTAATGATTCGATTACTTTATTACTTTATATACAAATTACAGCAACAGAAATGTGTCCCAGTAAAAGATTCAATTGATCTAAGTAAAAGTCTGGAAAAATGTAAAGAGAACGAATGTGAAAAAGAGGAAAATGTGAAAGAGGAGGAGAAGCTTGATAAAATTGATGAAAAGCAACAAAACAGCGAACAATGTTTGGAATTATCGAATGTGATTTATCCAGTTCTACAATTTATTGACAAGAGTTTACTGCCGCCAAAAATGAATATATCATTTTGCACTGATATGTTTCCTCAGCAATTGACCTCAAAGATGTTGGTTCCAAGATCGTGTGAACGAAAGAGAAACATGAAAACGTCTCAGGAGGCCTTGTACCAAGTGAAAAAAAAATTAGAAAGCTTGCATAATGTTCTGCGTATGTACGAGTTGCAAAACGTTGAAATAAAAGCATCGGAAAAACAACGAGAAAATGGCAGCAAAATAGACAGCGTTTGCCAAAATGTGACGGGCACGCTTGTCCCAGTTACAAAAGCCGCTGATAATTGGAACGGTAACAAAAATATCAAAATGGAATCTAACAACAACACTGAATACACTGAAAACAACGGCAAGGAAATTCAACGAACAACCTCCAACAGCTCTGAACAGCATGAAAACGATGAAACAGCCAGAAGTTCCATAGTGTCCATTCAGAATTATTCAAATATGTTTAACGCATATCATGTAAATAATATAAATGATCCTTATCGTTTGCTTGCAGAAAACCTTGAGCCAAAGAAGATATCACCTACAAATGATCAGCAATTACAGATAATTCCAAATAATCAGATGCATTATTCTTCTAGTATTAAATATGAGAAAATACCTGAGAGAGTGTATTACGCTATATCATCTGACTCATCCGAGGGAAAGGAAGTTGTAAAGGAAACAGTAGTAGCAGAAAATCTTACACCATTGCCAGATGCATACATCAACAATAATCAAGCAAAGCCATTTAATCTCTTCGATCAATATCCAGTTCCAATGGAAACCGATGAGGATGCAATAATATCGCTAAACTCCAGTCGTACAGAAATATCAAAGGACAGTGAACTGGATGACAAGTCGACAGCATTATTACTTCAGGAAGCGTTGCAATTCAAAAGAGCGTTATTAACACGCGTTGAACTAGAAAATATATGCTGTATAGATGACAAAAAGGAAGAAACAAATAACGAATCCGTGCCATGTCAGGATAAATATCCTTACGTTAACAATAATCTGCAATCAAAATTTTTGGACATTATATCAGAGGAACAATCTGTTAGTAGTTCCACTGAAAAAAATAGTAGAACTTATATGTTTCTCAATTTGAAACAAGACAAACAATCCAACAATGACGCATTAAAGCTTGCTCGAGGAAATGAAATTATAGACTTGGATACACACAAAAAGTATTTAGACTCGAAGGACAATCTTGGTGCATTTTCTGAGTATTTTAGCTTTAACAATATAGTTCAGGAAGGAAGTGAAATTAAAAATAATCGGCTATCTTTACCAAAGCGTTTTCAGGAAAACGGGGGGAAAATAGTTCCAAATAATTCAGAATTAAAATATTTAAGTGACACGTTAAAACCGAACATACTGAATGATGGGAAACACGATGAAAGATATGAAAATCAAGAAACTTTATCGTGCAATTCAAATTTAACTCTGAAAAGAAATCCTGGTGCGTGTTCGCTAATCGAACAGACATTACTACACGAGAACATAAATAAAACACTAGAAATGCGTGGTGTAATTGAAAATGGGGATCTGATATACGAATTAACACCCAGTGAGAGTAAAGAGACTTCGGTTGGAACGAATTTAATACAGGATTCGTTAACATCCAGCATAAATCAGTCCAATGATTCAAATATCCCGGAACCACCATCTATAACAGTACTAATCAATAAGTCATTAGATGAAGAAAAATTAGAATTAGATTGGCTGAACGTCAATAATGATTTCAGCGATAATGAAGAATTTAATGGAAAAGATGTAAAAACGTGTTCAACAAATACAATTACCCTTCAAAAATATGATACTGCAAATGTGATTAATCATAATAAAATTGAAATTAATTACAGTGAACATGGTCAATTTCAGGATAAGGAGATTGATTCGATTACACAAAATTCATTTACAAACCTGACTAAAAAGGAATTGGTAAACGAGATGGACTTTTATAAATCTTATTCCAACCTCGTCTCTCCGCATAGCAGTATATATTTTACAGATGAAGCTTCAAGTTCTACTACAAAATTAAATAACACATACTCAAAAAATCTTAAAGGCCACGCACACTCTAATCTTCATACACAAAACAAGGAAAATAAATTACACGGCGAACATGAAAATTTGAAAGATACTAATAAACTGAAAGTCATGACCACTAATAGATCTTTTGTCAAAATTTCAACCGAAAATTCGTCAGAACCTAGGAATAAAATATACAGCAAACATCATTCGTTTTCTTCTAAAACCTACGTAGAAAATATTGATGCAATTAAAGAAACAAAAGATTTAAAAGAAGAGAAGGATTCGATTGATGAAACATTGTCCAACTTGACTGCAAACGATATGCAAACGTTACTGGAAGAAACTATCGTCTCATTAAATTTATCTCCACGTCAAATTTCTCCAGGGGAAAGGAAAGAAGTTAAAACGATGAAAACGAAATCGAGAAGCCACGTAAACTATACTTCAAAATCCGAAAAATTGAAGAGAGCTGGAGCTTCAGAAGACTTAAAAGATTTAAGATCCGATTTGTTGAACGCTGCTCAAACCAAAGCAGAAGATAATGCAAGTATAAAATATCGAAAATTAAGAGATTTATCTGCAGAACCTAGACGCAGCATAGGAAACAGTATTATATTAGATAGAAAACGATCCCGATCGCAAATAAGTTTTCGAACGAACGAGTCGCCGAGAGAAATTACACCGCGATCACATGAATGCCCAAGCAATACAAATTCTATAAATTACACTCAATCGTTGGAAACTAAGTTAAAATCAAAAGGTCCCCTGAAATCTTTGTCGCCAACGCCAAAAACGTCTTCAAGATCTTGCATACCGATTTTGAAAAGTAGATTAGAAGCAGCTCGAAAGACTGAAAATGACTCACGACCTAAGAGTCCGATGAGAGGGCCGCTAACGATGACCATGTTCTGGAGGGATAATCTGTGCGACAAAAGTCAAAATGAGATGGACGAAATTCAAGTAGAAGGTAAATCACGAAATAAAGACCCATGTGCAGAAGAAATAGACCCCTGTACAGAAAAGGCAAACGATGCTGGTAATCATAAGCAAGATTCGATAAAAGTATCGCACATTGTACAAGGTATAAGTGAAAATGCCGACATTACTCCTCAAGAACAAATGGTAATATATGTTAACATATTCACAAAACACGACAACAATATGACAAAAATAGTGGATCCAATTAAATTTCTGGAATATATTAAAAATAGGAAATTAAGTGTGCAACAGCCAGAAGAAAATCAAACTAACAAAAAACATAATGAACTTCGAGGATTCTGTTCAAAGAATGAGAAGGATACGATGCATAAAATTGTTACGATCATTTCTTCCGTTATAAATTGTAATGAGTTAGATCAAACTACGTCAAGTAATTTGTCAGCACCGAAAACGCAAAAGGACTCGTTGTCGAGTATCTTATTAAATGGTAAATTAAAAAATTTATGTTTTTTATCCGTCGAACAAAAAGAAGTCGATGTAACTGCTAAACCTTCTGTTATCGATACAAGCACGTCTATATCAGATCTGGATAATGTTTCAAAAGCATCGAAAAACGCAATAAACAAATTTCAAATATGTGGAACACCTAAAGAATTAAATAACGAAGAATACATAATGTTGTTAGAAATTCTTCAGCAAGAACCGAATTTTATATATCTACAAGAATTGCAAAATGTCTGCAAGAAGCTTGTATCGAAACATTAAAAAATCTAAATAAAATTAAATCACAAATAACATTATTCATCTATATTTATAAAATTCATCATTGATAATGACAATTATATTTTTGTAATATTACGCTTTTATATTTTAATGTCGAATGTAATTATAAATATATATATATATATGCATATATACCCATTTGGAAATAAATGTGTATTTTTTACATGATGTGAGAAAGCATTAGACGCTATTGCAGTTTTAATTTATAATGAGAATATATAACATACCTGCATTTGTACACTCTGGCAATTAACAAATTCGATACTCGACACAACAGAATCAAAGACAACGGATGATTTGCGACACGAGTCCATAACGATGGAATTAACTTTGCCTTTGATAACTAGAGTACTGTCTTGACATCGGAACATGTAGATAACGTTGTTCATCTCCACGTTATCAATAACTAAATCTCTATTACCTTTATGATATTCCTACAACAAAAGATGCTTTGTGAATACAGAATGAATTTCAAACGATATTATCATGTATTTACCACAAGCCATTTCTTCCCATCTCTGGTGAATACAGGAGGTTTATCAATTGGCGCATTTGCAGGCGGCACTATTTTCGTTGGTACAGCATTATCAACAACAGGTGCTTTAAATGGTGCTGGCCCAGTTCTCAACGAAGGATTTTTGTGTGTTTGCATGTCTGATGTAACTTTCTTTAGGTCTGTAAAATATCAAGTTTTAAAATTTTATTATTTACTAATCTCATTATTTGGTAACTACGTTATATTTACTCTTTGTAATAGCTTCTCCTTGATTAATTTCGGCGAAAAGAGCACTTCTATCATCGTTAATATTTGCCGGTGTTACGTCTCCCATAGGAGGCATGCATGGTGGTGGAGGTGGTGGTATGCCTGCCAGCGCAGAGCCAGTTTTTGCCCATACAAGTCCTGTTGTATGATGCTGACGCACATATTGCTGCAAATCACTTAGTGTCTGTACCCAAGCCTTGCACCACTCAGCATGCACTTTATCTCTGTAGATATAAAAAACTAAATGAATTCTGCAGTAATTAATTTCTAGAAAACAAATTATCATATACGTTAAAAAAGAAACAATAGGAAAGCATCTGTAAAACATCAATTAACAATCTATAATGAAAACTTACTTCTCTTTCCATTCCTTTAGTACACGATTTGTGTAGAATTGTCCAGCATCATTCATTTCTTTTACGTAGGGTGCTGGAGTAGGTGATACTGCAACCCATCCTAAAGCTGGAATACTTTCACTAATTGCTGACAAATGATTGAAAAATTGAGATCCTCTATTTTTCTCACGAAACTCCTGAATCTGTTGAATTTGTGTAGATGTAGGTGCAAGAAGGGAAATTTGTTCTGACTGGTTCGCCGGGACTGGGCGACTTGCTGCAGTTCGAATAAATTCCAGCTGGATTCTATAAAAAAGTTTAATCCGATACTTAACAAAATACGTCTAGAATTTAAAATACAGAAATACTAATAATATACTTACCTAAATGCCTTTTCTACAAGCTTGCTGTGAGTAGCTACATCACCGCCAATTTTTTCACTCAGTTGTAAGTATTCTTTCACAGGACCAGCTAAAAGATCTTCATATCCTGCGACTGACATGCTGATAAATTTATCTTCTACTTTTTTCTCTGTTGAATGAGAAGGTGAGGCAGAGAGTACTGAGTCACTGTCTTTCACTGCTTGAGATCTCTTTGGCGATGGTGTGTTTGTTTGAACAGCAGAATCTTGAGTCTCAGTTACAGACTGTGCTCTTACTTTTTCCAATCTTCTTGTAACGTTTTCCAATCTATTTACCAGTTCTTCCAAATGTTCCTCCTTATCATTAACTTCACAACCTTTAATTATAATATATTTTTATGTATGTAAAACATACATGAAAATGCTCCGATGTTAATAAACGAAAATCATAAAACTTATTTCTCTCGTTCCGCGAGAATAAAGTAACTTTAAAGGCATGCAAAGAATAAACAAAAAACTGAAATTTCGCCAAAATTTAATAACAAAATAGATACTTTTCATTATAATTATACATTGTTGAACCCTTGAATACTTGAAAATGAAATTGAACTGAAACGAAATTTTCAGTAATTGTAGAATATATACTCCAGAACGTTCGCATTTATACCGACTAAATTAAATATAGAACGAATGTATAAATAGTTGCATTAACATCCACAGCCACTAGATCATTACGTTGCGAGCAAGATGTAATGTCAGATATAAATCTATGGGTACTTGAAAATGTTTATATAAAACAAATTTACTATAATGTTACGCCTGATGATTATGTTTGAAGAATTTATCGCAATAAATTACATTAAATAGAGAATCACGTTATAAATTTCAGTTTGATGTGAATTCGTATCGTTCCAATTGCTATGAAAATTCGTAAACCATATAAATTTGAGATTAAACAACTTGCTTTGGATTGCACAATTTTTAAATTCATATAGTAAAACATGGCATAATGAGGAGATGAATCAATTCGTTTGTCGTTGTTTCCGTGACTAAATACCACTCCAAATTGTAAAGACGTACTTGGCTTAATTATTCTTTTGCTTCATTGAAAATTATTCCTTTACGAAGAGAATTATTCCTTTCACGGACGAGATCCTCTAGCCTTTTCAGAAACGCTTGAAGAACTAAACCACAGTCCTAATGATATTCGACGCGGGTGTGTTCGCCGCGGCCTATTCTTAGGAAATCTGCGAAAATTGAATCACGCGTGGGTAGATACCATTCTCTATAGAATCTCTCGCGAGTTTATAACTATTTAACAATTAAAAATACTCTGCACACACATGTATTACGCATGGTGTGAAACACGCTCGAGTACAAAATACTTTACAATTCACAATTGCCTTATTTATTTATTAATGTGAAATTAAGAAACACATACGTTTGATTCGCGTTTCACGTTTGTAATTAGAAGGAAATAAATTTTTCACGTCGCGTCGTTCTAATTATTTCGAATGATTCTTTCTCTTTCCGTGAAAAATGAAAACAATTCGTCAAATAACCGCACGAAAAGTTGAAAGGTAAACAGGTCAGAATGTAAAAATAGAGCGACTAATGACGAAACGCTACCACTATACAGTAAGAAAGAGAATGAAATTTCGAGGCTCGAATTTTTTATCGCGTTCTTCGCCACCACTCGGAAACAAATGATTTTATTGGAAAATATTTCTCGAGATAAATCACTACCCGTGGTATTCTAATTTTGACAACAATATATAAAACATCTCATTAATTCAACATTCAGAAAAATCCATTCTATGAAATATGTTACTCTGATAAACAGATTTTAAAGCAGAGGAAATATCTATATTTAAAAAAAAAAAAAAAAAAAAAAACGTGGACTTTAGATTACTAAACTTTGGCTTTGGATTAAATTAAAGTTAAGAAGATCTGTGTTCTACGCGCGATCTCAAACATATCTAGCAAAATATTTCGTCACTCATACTCACATCGTACATCGTTCGCACAACGAAATTAATTAATTGATCGAGTAAAATAAATCGTTTCAATCGCGCGTGGTACTCTTAAATCGGTAAGTGAAACCGAACGGAAGATTTTCAGAATTGTAAAAGTAAGAAATGAATTTAGAATGTGCCCTAACCGGTGTGAACCATCGGTCCTAGGGGGTCGAACCTCACTCTGTGCTCCGTCGCGTTTTGAGCGGCGTGTAATAAATCGGAGAAGAATCTGTGACGTCTTAAAGCTAGTTCATCGCGAGCAACCGGCGTCGCCGGTGGTTCCTGCATTCCGCTACACTCTTCTGAATCGTGCTCGCCATCTTCTTCCTCCGAAAGCCACCGAGGAATTGACGGAACTGCGCATCGTACATCCCAATATAGACATCTACATCTCAATCTGTCTATCTCAATCTATATAGTGGCTCACGAAAGTATCTGAACGTTCAGAAGAATACAACATGTGTGTTACATGACACATCTTGGAATTTCATTGACAGTGTAATCGAACACTTCGATAAAATTTAAAATAAATTGGAAATCACCTTTGGCATTGAGTACACGTATATCGCCATTCATACTGCGTGTATTAATTTTTCAAAAAATTTCGAAACAACAAATTTCCCTGAAGTGATTGAAAGACCGCCATATCATTTTATTTTAATGATTTAACATTTAATAATAAAAATTTACTTCTTATCTGAAAATAATAGGATAGGACCTAATCCTAGTCTATTATTCAATTGTAATATATATTTTATACTTTATATTTTAAATTACATTATATTTATTAATTCAAATTTCGCCTAAAAAATTAATAATTTAAAAATAATTTTTCTTTAAAATAATTTCAATAAAATTCTTTAATCATTAACTTATAACTTAAGTATAACCGCTATTGCTGGCAATTGATTTATCATTATTAACTTTAATTTCCACATTTAATTTTCATTAATTAATGTAGAATTTTCTATTAAATATATCTAAGTTTTATATTTAATATGAATAAATTATATATAAATTATTGATATAATTAATAATTCAACCATAATTAAATTTTTGAAAAAGTATATGTTTGTATTAAATGTTTTGCAACTTCTACATTACCCCTACATACCCCGGCGTTTTCATATCAAGTTTTGAATGAACGAATGTTCCATATAACACAAATAATTTCGTGAGTCACTGTAAATATCTATCATTCGATATATGCAATTTCCTCGTTCATAATTCAGAACTTAATGCATCTCAAGATAATGACATCTCAATTCGTTGTCTTCAAATCGTTTATAAGGTCGCCTGATATGAAGAAACTTACGTCGTTTTGCACAAATCTATATTCTTCTGATGTACACGGTATGTATAACAATGTATTCAATGCACGAAGATTTCGGGTTTGAGATGAGATAGATTTTGTATGTCCAATGTGCAAAAGAAAAAAATTGAACAAATAGCGGAGTCATGTTAAGAGTTATCATAAGAGTTGTCATATCATGTTTTCCTTATCTACGAATTTGCACAATTTTTGTTTTTAATTTAGTATGAATATATCATCGACTTCTTTTACTCCGTAGTTCCGGTAGATTGTAAAAGAAGTGACGTCGTAGTTTTAAAATGTGTAAAAAAAAATTTTTTAAAAGCTGCTTCTAATCAAGCTGTTTGTTAAGAAATAAGTCCCATTAATATTAAGCGACCTTATCCTATTTAATGAGAAATTGCTTCTAACGAATTTGGTATTTGATGCTGTTAATTAATAATGCCAATTGTACTTGACAATGAAATGAAATGAATCATAAAATGAGCAAATCGCATATTCAACGATATATTGGTAAAAAATTTTTAGCTTCGCTTTTAACGAAACATCGCATTTGAAATTTCGCCTTTGTTTCAAGTTTCGATTAATTCCATCGTTAAATAAATAATAATCATCCGTTAGCCAATTTCTATCAATGACGAAATATGAAATACAATTACTATTTCAATCTCTTTCCTTCGAAGGGAAAGAATTCTGGCAATTTTTGTCTCATTGAAGCGATCATCAGATTTCTTGCAACTGTTTTCTATATATTTCGAACAAATCTTCGTAACATTTCGTTGTTATTATTATTAAACGAAATGTCGATATTACTAAATTCGCTATTACTTTTAAACGAAACTAAAAATGTCCGATTTTTTTTTTTTTTTTTTTTTTGCCAAAGAAAAACTCCGCAATGAAGATTATACCTGGCGGCTTTTCGTTCGCGTTGGTATCGTTCGGACAGGCTTCGAAAACGGAATCATCGCCTTCCTCCTCGGGTCCGTCATCGATCGTTCTCTCGATATACGCGGATGAGTCGTAAAGATTGGTTTTAACGGTGCTGGGAACCCCGGATTTCAGCATCGCCTCCACCACTCCTCCTCCACCCTTACCGCCCCCGTCGCCGTTTCCGCTTACATTGTCACTTTGCTCCGGTTTCCTGTTCCCATTAGCATCCTCGCTTCCGTTCACCTCGCCGTTACTCTTCTCCAGTTTCGTTCGATCGTTCCCACTTCCGATATCGTTCTCATTGTCGTCGCCGTTGTTGACGTCGTTCGATCTCGCTGTCAATTCGGCGGCCGGCGGACGAGAATTGTCGTTCGCCTCGTCGCGCTTTCCAGCAGGCAACGGGCTCTTAACGGTCAGGTCGTCGACCACATCCGTGCCGTCTTTCTCCATCGACGGTGAAGAGGAAGCTTTCTCGAATCTCTGCACGTCGCCGTTCAGCTTCTCCTCCCGTCCGATCGGGCCGTTCTCCTCGAGCTTCGCGCAATCGATGCCGACTAACTGCGAGTCGGCAGCATTCTGATTCTGCTGCTGCTGCTGCTTTGCCGTCGCCAGCTTTGTCACATCGCCGTTCGGCTTCTCCTTCTTTGAGCTTTTGTTGCACACACAGCATTTAAACATCGTCAATATCGATTATGGATTCCCGTTGTGTCAGCAATAAACGCTTTCGGCGGCTTTCAGCCGAACTTTCAAGCGCTTTCAAACTGATAGGCACACTTCCCCAGTGTGTTTGTGTGTGTCACGCGGCCTTTATCATCAGGCCACGGTATCGTCTTGCATTGATACTATTGATCCAATAGTATAGCTCGGAACCAACTGATTCGAAAGGCTCGATAAAACTGATCGATACGTGTTAACAAGACGAAGAGAATATACAAGAAGCTCGGACAAATTGATTGTTAATTTCGGAATTTCGTGTTTCTCTCTCTCTCTCTCTCTCTCTCTCTTTCTTTTATTTTAAATTTTAGTTTTTAGTGTCAATTAGAGAATATGTAACAATTGTAAATAGAAAAACAGCGTAAACGCTTCTTAAAATGTAACGATTATCGGTCTGGAATAGTATTATCGAAGGTAATAACAGCGAATAGAAGAATATTTTAATATTTAGGCGCTCAAGTTCAACGCTGACTTCTCCTCACAGCCGTATACAGTGTATAAACTGAATGATTGAATATTTTAGTTCTGCTGGCTCTTTCAAACCGAGCAACCGAATATTTCGTTTCAACCGGATTTCCCACGGGAAATATCATACGCTACAAATTGTACAGCGTGTATAACCCGGTATAAATTACATATCTTCACAGCCGGTTTACGTGTGTTTTCACGGAATGTGGATCCGTTAATAATATCGTGCGCAATTAAGTACCGAGGATCTTTAAGTACGAACCGTGTAATAAGATCGATAATTAACAAATTATTCCCCTTTCTTTACAGAAATCACTAGGCAATTAGATAGTCTGACATTAACAATCAACGTATATCGTCAATGTAACAAAGATAATATATATTTGTGTAAGTTTCATCAAACCTAATCTAACGATCTCAACGATTCAAAAATCTCCATTTCATCGTTTGCGAAACAACAGCTTCTAGGAACACTTTCGTAACGTTTTTTTTCGCTAAGAATTATATAAAGACACGTTGCAACGAAATTACAACACTCGAGGAATCGTACGTGAACGAGATCTATAGCGTATATTTTTTTCCCCGCGAATTTCCCTTGATGGCGCGATGATCGATTCCAACAACGCCCAGGCTTTACGTTTTTTTTCGAGATCGGTGTAACAGATGTAAAAATGGACGTTGTGCACGTCATGTATAAAAAAGACGATCGAGTAAAATTTTCAGATATCTTGGAAGACTAAATGGTATTTTCAGATTATCGACCGCGAGAAATACGAAAGAAAGAGATTTCCCTTTAGAAGGACGTAGAATTTTATCTGGCAGTAATCGTTCCTCCAAGTGTGACCTGCATTTGTGCTTCTTCGTGATGAAAGAAGATGAAAAATACTCGAAAAATCCGATAAGCAGCAGTAAAAAGATGAACACGCACGTATTATATCGTCACAAGCACATGTCTTTTCAATGCACGCTCAGTCGCCCGATGAAATTTGCATACATTTCATCTGCAATGAATCACGTTTACAAATTGAACCGTGACAGAATGCAATTAAAGATGCAAATCAATGTATGCGCGAGATTATGGCATTGATACACCGATACACGGGACGAATCTTCCACTTGGAAATTTGTGCCGCGCGTCCTTCAGATTACCAACACTTTTAACCCATCGATTTGTTAATATTAATATTACGCGCGTTTATTAACGATAAGAGGAAGAGGAAGAAAAAAGAATTGTTTCAGCCTTCGGAGCACCGCCCAGGTATTTGAAAAAATGATGATTGCTCTGAATCACTTCCAGATATTTGCCAGAGTTATTGACACTTGAACGAATGATGAACCGCAGTTGTACATTGCGAGTGAAAATGTTGAATCAATTCGCGAGATCTATAAAGGGCGGAGTGTCTACCCTCTCGAAAAACAGTCTACTTTGGAAGCAGCCGGCCTAATGCTTCGCTGCTTTAGGTTTCGACCGGCACTGCGGTGCTGCCACAGGGTGGACGAGACCCGAAATTGTTACAGGTTCCTTAGGTAAATAACCACGTGTGCAGTGCAGGACTTTCGAGATTCAATTTCGTTTCTAACAGGACGAAGTCCTGTGTCAAACTTTCATCGTAAACTGTGTTCATCGCAGCAACTAAAAAGAGGCAACGGATTACTAATTCGATTCGAAAGTATGATACAACATAAAATTCATACACACGAGCATGAAATTTTGACTAATGACATAAGAATGTATTGAAAGCACACGTGTGCTGGTGGATGTATTATGAAAACTCGCAGAACATTTCTCACGAACAAGTCGGAAAGGAATGATCGAATAAACCGTGAGCAAATAATTGAGAATGACTCGCAATCACATACGTTACATTTCCGGTACGTATCTACGAACGTAGTTTATCGTACTTTGTTTTGTTATAAATAAAATGCGCTGACAAAGTGACAAATCTTATCTAGACAAAAGCTGAAGTATTATTATTTTATAAATTATGTTCTACGTGATGTGAATTCGAATTATCACATATTCTGAACTATCGCACGCTTGCCGAATTGTAGAAAATATTATGTAATAATTGATGTAAGAATAAATGAAATAAAATATTAATCGTTATTCTCTGTGAGAAGTGAAACGTACTTGAAATTTCTACAGTATTCAATTGTGTATCATACTTGTAACAAACTACAAAATTATAATTATAAGCTAATGTTGATTGTTATGATATAATTGATAATTTGTCAACGTTGATAATTTGTTAAATTTTCTTAAAATCAAATATTGAAATATTACGTACAGAAGTATAATGAATATAATTTGTCACAATTTACGGAAGAATTTTAACTTGTACTCACGATTTTGCCACATATTCAAAACTTTTTTATAAGCGCCTGGAACCATTCGGGAATTATCCTCTACTACTTTGTCAAAATTGGGCATTTCGAAATAAATCGTTTTCAATAAGCAAGCAAATGATTGTTTAAAAGAGAGAGATGTTAAAGCGTAAAAACTCATGCGTTCGATGACTAAATGACGAATGACGATAACGGACTCAGTTCGTCAACTTTCACGATGGAATTTTAATCTTGCGTTAGAATCACAGGACCGTATCGTGTAACCAACCTAATAATATAAAATCTTGACAACGAATATTTTAATAATTATCAAATAGATAAATGCCCCGATAATGTCCCGAAAAATAGTACCTTTAAATAAATATAATCAAAGACATTTTTTTATATAGATTTAAATAACACTCTTCTGTCCAGCGTTAAATTGAATGATTTCATACCTTAAATAAATCCTTATTTGGGCATCAAGTTTCAAACACTTTCGTTAAAATTTACTATTGGCAATTTTTAAGTTACAGGTCTCAATTTCTGTAGCGGAAGTGAAACAATTGAATTAAAGCGTACCATTTAATAGGATTACAGGTAGCTTTCCAATATTATGTAGCTTTAAAATACGTTATCAAGTGTCAAGTGTCAGGTGCAGCATAGTATGACTCATAATCGAAACACAGCAGGGGGAATATACACACAAGTCTAACCATGTTCATAACCAAACCAGACGTACTTTCGTTTCTTTCATCGAAGAAATAATTCCAATTCGACTCGTTAGATGTATGACCGTATCACGCTTTTCAAGTACACATATATATTTACATTTGTATGTAAATTGAATTAAAGTACGAATAACGTAAACTGCCTGCAGAGCCTCTCGTAAATAGTAAAATGTTTTCAGCGCAGTTAATACATATCTAGCGGCAGTGAAATGTCCCAGTAAATACAAATAAAATAATGCCAATTTACTTACCAATACTGAGTCTCAGTGAAATCCAGCAATATGCATACTATACTTTTGACAATTGATAACAACACAACAAACACGACACACAAATAGCGAGAATTCAATCTGACAACATTACTACATACACTGGGGCGTTTGCCGGATACCGGAAGTGCTACTTTTACTATTGCGCGAGCTTTGGAATCACACATGCGCCCACGTTCAAATATTATCTGCAATTTACTCTAATACCGCATTAGTTTGAAACTATAACTACCGTACTAACAAGACAAAGAAACAGAAATTTCAAATATTATCTGCAATTTACTCTAATACCGCGTTAGTCTGAAACTATAACTACCGTACTAACGAGACAAAGAAACAGAAATTTCGTTACGCGTTCGATAGATTTGGCACATTGTCGAAGTTATTTTTAATTCATTTTTGCACGTCTTAATTTATCGAAATTGAAATTGTAACAGAATGCAAATGAAGCTTTCTATGATGTAAATTTTAAAACTTGTGCATCAAATATATTTTAAAATAATATTCCGCATTGGCATGTATGTATGTGTGCATATGTCGGTGCTGCCATCTGGTTTTTCCTTGATTCTTCGAAAGAAGTAACTGCAGTCATTGCTATTCGGTCGTAATTAGTTTTATCTAATCTTTTATTAACAGTATTATTTATTATTATGAAATTAAAGTTATTAACAGATTTCGTGGTACTTTGCAATACCAACTTACTTTCAAAATACAATTATTGATGTTATTCTTTCATGTAATTGTTTCATGAAAGTGATAAGCATTTCGAAGTCTACATTTTACAATCATTTTGGATAAATATTTTAATGAAAGTATCATTTATATAAGTAATTGAGTTGCGTTAAAAGTTACACAGAAAATAAAAACAGGGTATACAGAAATATCATACAACCAAAAACATGAGCACAAAATTTCTATTTATTGAATCAATGAATATTTTAAATATAATACCTCAATATCATATATTGCTAGGAGTGTTCTTGATAATGTGGCTCACCTGGTTTATTAGTAAAAGGTATTACAGCCGAGACAGAATGCTAACTGAAAATGAAGTAGAAAGAAAGCTTGCCGAGTGGAATCCTGAACCTTTGATAAATAATCCGCGAATGAATCATAAATCTTTAAATCCAAGAAGCATAACGTCCAGAGCTGGTAAAAAAATAGTGGTAGATGGAAAAGACTGCCTGAATTTAGGCACGCACAATTATCTAGGATTAACTGAAAATAATGAAATAGAAAAAAATGCAATAGCAGCAATTAGAAAATATGGAGTAGGCTCTTGTGGGCCGCGTGGATTTTATGGTACTGTTGATGTTCATCTTGAATTGGAACAATGCTTAGCAAATTACACAGATACAGAAGAAGCAGTTGTATATTCATATGGATTTAGTACAATTTCCTCTGCAATTGCAGCCTATTGCAAGCGCAGGGATCTTGTATTTGTCGATGAACAAGTAAATTTTGCTATACAAAAAGGATTAGATGCATCTAAAGCTAATATTATTTATTTTAAACATAATGATGCGAATGATCTTCATAGTTTATTAATAAAACAGGCAAAAATTGATGAACAGAACCCTAAAAAGGCAGCTAAAATCAAACGTTTCCTAATAATTGAAGGTATTTATATGAATACTGGAAATATCTGTCCATTACCAGAATTGGTTGCACTTTGTAGACGATATAAATTAAGAATATTTATTGATGAGTCAATATCATTTGGAACTCTTGGTGAACATGGGAAAGGCATCACTGAACACTTTGACATTCCTAAACAGGAAATTGATATGATTATGGGTAAATAATGTTATTGAATTATGATTAATGAATCTTAATCTTTGATATTTGTATTGTATTTGCTATATTTAATACAGGTTCTCTGGATTGGGCAATGGGATCTATTGGAGGTTTCTGCGTAGGTACATCATTTATTATTGAGCACCAACGCTTATCTGGGCTTGGATATTGCTTTTCTGCATCTTTACCACCTCTTTTAACAACTGCAGCTATTACTTCTTTAGACATTATGAAAAATAATCCGCAAATATTTAAATCATTAAAGGATAATTGCCTAGCTATAAATGAAGGACTTCAAAGTATTCGTTGCCTGGAATGTTCAAGTTTCCCAGAATCCCCAGTAAAACATGTATATTTAAAGAATAAAAAAGATCGTGCTGCAGAAGAGCAATTGCTTTCTAAGATTTCTAATAGATGTATTGAAAACAATTTAGCAGTTATAACTCCTGTCTATTTAGAAGCAGAGAAAAATTTACCTAGGCCTAGTCTTAGGCTTTGTATTTCTACACTTCTCAACAAAAGTGACATCGATTTTGCAGTGAATGTATTAAAAAAATGCGCTGAAGAAATCTTATCGGTATAAATCAAAGTGAAATAACAAATTCCAAATCAGCGTTTTAAAATTAATATATATTTTTATCTACCAATCTATAGTTATTTATATAGTGTGCAATTAAAAAAGATTTCTTATTGATTATATAGCAAAGTATTTTCCTTTCCTATAAATTTGACTTCATGTTTTACGTAATATTGTGCCATCTTCATATTGTGATAAACATTTAATAAGATTAATTAAATATATTACAAAGATTAATTTAAAACCAATTTTGGATTAAGTAGAAATTATATTTGTAATTTTAAATAAATAAATAAATAAATATGAAATACAATATAATCTTTTTATTATTTATTTCAAACTATAATAATTCAATAAATATATTGAAATAAATAATTTATAAAAATATTGAAACACTTATACTTAAGATTTAAAAAATGTTTAATTAAAGATTAAAAATTTTAATTAAATTAATAACTTATGTTTCAAGTTTAAATAATAATAGTTTTCAATTTTATTCGTATCCTTACTATTTTATATCTATAACAAATTTTAATATATTTTTATCTAGTTTTAACTATCTTCACATAAATCTCGAAAACAACGTTAAATTTATTATTTTTATATAATTTTGTTTCTTTGGACATTTTCAAATTTTTTAAATTTTCGCGCTAAATAAGAAGGCATATCCGGTATGAGAACTTCCTCTTTCTTCTATTCTAACATCTGTAAACTTTGCCAAGGTAAGAGAAATTGTTTCTCGTTATTTTAGTAAGAAAATACCTACTTACTGATTTTTGACTTATAAAAATCACTTTATAATACTAATTACATCATATTACATTAATAAAATGCAAAGAATATAAAATATTTGTGATTATTTAAGTTAAATTATTTAATGTGTACATACCATGTGGTCACATAACCACAATTTTCTTTAACATCATATGATTAATTATATCGAATTTTTACACAAGTAATATTCATGTTTTATAAATATTTATGAAATAAATAAAATATATAAAAAAAACTAACATGATGATAAAACAAAACGTCTGACAATCTGAGAACTACACAGAAGCTAGAAATAGCAGAACCCATCTGTGTACAGATTATGAGATTATACATTACACGAATGTGTAGTCTGATTTTCATCTTTATGAAAATATCTTGCCACAATAATAGTAAAGTATATTTAAGTAAGTTTTTTTTTATTTTTAGTCCTTAAACGTTCCCTATACACACTTCAAGATGGGTAGGGAGGACAAGGCAACATGGAAATCCAATTATTTTACAAAACTTGTTGTAAGTATTCCAGATGTTATATTGAGATGTTTTAATTAATATATTTAGGTCATTTCTATACTCTTTTCTATATATCTTTATGTAGCAACTATTGGATGATTATCCAAAATGTTTTATTGTGGGTGCTGACAATGTTGGCTCTAAACAAATGCAACAAATCCGTATGTCTCTTCGTGGGAATGCTGTTGTATTGATGGGAAAAAACACTATGATGAGAAAAGCTATTCGTGGTCATATTGAACGTAATGCTGCCCTTGAAAAACTTCTTCCACATATTCGTGGAAATGTTGGTTTTGTTTTTACACGTGGAGACTTAATCGAAGTAAGAGACAAACTGTTGGAAAATAAAGTCAGAGCACCAGCCAGAGCAGGTGCTATTGCACCATTAAGTGTAATTATTCCTGCACAAAACACCGGTCTTGGTCCTGAAAAAACATCATTCTTCCAAGCTTTGAGCATTCCTACCAAAATTTCTAAGGGTACTATTGAAATTATTGTAAGCATATAATTCAATTTAAATAAATATCTTTCCATCTGAGGAAAAAATTAATATTTATTCTATTATATTTTAGAATGATGTACATATTTTAAAACCAGGGGATAAAGTAGGTGCATCTGAAGCCACTCTTTTAAATATGTTGAACATTTCTCCATTTTCATATGGTTTACTTGTTGAACAAGTCTACGATTCAGGTACTATTTTTGCACCTGAAATTTTAGATATCAAACCAGAAGATCTACGTGAAAAATTTATGGCTGGAGTGGCAAATTTGGCTGCAGTATGTTTAGCTATTGGCTATCCTACAATAGCTAGTGCGCCCCATAGTATTGCTAATGGATTTAAAAATCTGTTGGCAATTGCTGCTGTGACGGATGTTGAATTCACAGAAGCAGCTACAATTAAGGAATACATCAAAGTATGTTTATGTGTTTCCTTCTTCTTTATTGACACAAAACATATGTAAATATTGATACAATGAATGATTTTTCCAAGAATCTTGTGTAATTAGTGTCAGAGTTAAAAATAGTGTAACTCACACTTAATGATTCTTGTTAAAAAATGCTTTAAAAACAATTTGACAATATACTCTAGTTTTTAATATATATATATATATATATATAATTATTAAACCTTAGATATTGTTTAATATTTTTTATAGGATCCAAGTAAATTTGCCGCTGCTGTTACTGTTTCTGCACCAGCTGCTACTGCTGCTGCTGCAGAAGCACCAGCTGCAGAGAAAAAAGAAGAAAAGAAACAAGAATCTGAATCAGAAGATGAAGATATGGGATTCGGTTTATTCGACTAAAATACAGATGTACATACATATGTATGTATGTGTTACTATACATAAGTAATTATGTATTTTAATAAATCAAAACTTTACGGTGATTCGTAACAAACATAGCATATCAATTTATGCAATCCTTTTATTTGGTTGTCTTCATATTTACGTTGACGATAAAAATGAATATTGATTTTCGAAATTTAAAAAATCAATCAGTTAAAGTAGCATGATGCACAGAATTTAAAAGCTACATCTGACTAAAAAATATACTTAATATTTATTTACGTATCATTTGCATTTAATCAAAATAAAACTGTTAAAATTGTATTAATTTATATACCAAAAAATTCCTTATTTTATCAAGCTATGAAATGACATATAAGTTCTTTCATAATTCAAATAATCAGTTTATCGGATTTTTCATCTACATATATATAGAAGTAATTAATAATTAACCCTGACGTTCCTATGGCTAGGTCACTAAGGCTTTAATACGATAAGCTGTACATAGTAAAAATATCAGTCTTACCGGCACATCGAGGAAAAAAATATAACGTTGAAAACGTAAGAAAAAAATGCAAACAAATTATTTTTGGATTCAAGTTCATTTTTGTTTGTGCCGTACATAAAAAAAGCAATTTTACATAATAAGTAACATTTCACGTAACGTTTATTTACTTGACGTAGAGTATCGTTTATTTCGCGGTAGTATTCCGAGAAAAGTTACATGATGTAACATAAGACATAAAATACACAGGGAACTGTAATCTATCTATAAGTATGACCACATAGAGCATGTATTAGTAAATTCTTCGTAAGTACATACGAACTAGAAACTACAATTGACCCGGCTATTACGGATTCCATATTCTGTATTTCAAGGGTTAATCTGTTTAATTATGCACATGAGTCATCTAGACTAACCAAGGAAATGTTATATTACATCTGTCAAGTAGTGTATGATATATTGTTGCACGAAGAAAATCATTACGCTACGATTACCTAAGTTTTATCAACACAAAGATGAATTGACAATATTTTAAACTGATATCTCCAAGTGTTTCTGGTTGCAACGTTGTGGTAGGAGGGTATGATCACCTTGTAGTTATATATCATTAAAGTGACGGGATAGTCGTAAAAGTAGTTAATTCTTAAAGCGTCAGCGTGATATATCGTTATTTCATTGTAGAATCTCTGCGAGTTCCTGAACGTGGAAGTTAAAGACTATCTCTCGATACAAGTCGGAAGAAATCGGGTTCGCTCGATTTTGCGCAAAATTTTGCTTCAAGTGTCAAATTTAAATAGAAAAAGAAACCTACGTTAATTAAGCTGCACAATTATGGGATTATTGTCCGAAGGAAGCCCTTTGAGCTGGGAAGAAACGAAAAATCTCGCTGATCATGTACGAAAACATGGAATTATTCAATTTATTAACCTATACAAAAGGCTCAGAGATCGCCAGGGTGATATACTCAAATGGGGTGATGAGGTAATATTTATTTTTTAACTTTTCTAAATTATGTGATATTCATCAACATATATCGCAATGTCATGCAATGATATACATGTTGAAAAATTAGAAAATATATTGCCTTCTTTTCACATAATTTTCGTACAGTATAATAATAAAAACAAGAAATTGTGTAATATTTTCTATTATGAACACTCGTTAATTTCTAAAGAGGAAAAATCTCAGTTTGATAAATTATTACTTTCAGTTTTTAATATATTGGGATAATTATAATTATTTCATGTACAATTATAAAAAAAATTGAATTGAAATCTTAATTTATTATATATCTAATATTTATTTATATATCGAATTGTTATTTGTGTATTATTTTTATTTGTTCGAATTTTTATAACTTTCTTATAAAATTAATTATTAGGAAAATAGTGAATAAATGTTACGACAGTTGTAGTTATTGAACTATTGCAAGGTATGACCTTGAGTTTCTCCAATTGCATTCCAGTTCAAATCTATGAGTCGACACTTTTTGCTCTAACATTTTATTGATATGCCACTCAACTATGTATTACAAAACTGACATTTCTTAAGCTTACTCTTATCACTGGCTATTTTTATGTATAAATGATATTAATGTTCTAAATAGGTTGAATATATGCTTGTTAAATTTGATGATGAAGCAAAAACTGCAAAACTTAGTTTAAGAGCTGCAGAAATATTAAAAACTTTAAATGAAAAAGAATATAATGATCCAGAGTAAGTACCTTACTTTTTTTGTTTTTTTTTTTTAATTTATGTTTATACCAATTACATGTGCCAAAGAAATATATTTGAAGTCAACTATATTGAAATAATACGATGGCTAATATTTCAGCAATAGTTCAACTATATTTTTAATGAAACAGTATGATACATTTAAATACTTTGTTTCACAGCAATATTAAATCATTATGGAGACCTGAATATGGTGCTTATATGTTAGAAGGAACACCAGGAAAACCATATGGTGGCTTATTAGTTCATTTTAATGTTGTTGAGGCTAATATGAAGTACAGAAGACAAGAAGCTTCAAAATTATTGGAACCCAATGAAGTTTTAATGTCTTTAACTAATTTTCCTAGGTATGTAAGTTAGTATTTTCTATAATATAATTTTTCACACTTGATATGTATGAAGAATATTAGCTTAAATATTCTCTTACAGAACAGGAGCACACGATTTCACAGATCCTCTTACACATCCTACTCGAAATTCTGGATCCTCGAAAAGTTTATTTTTCCCAGATGAAGCTATATATCCAGGACATCCACGATTTAAAACTTTGACAAGAAATATAAGACAACGGCGAGGAGAAAAGGTTGCTATAAACATTCCTAGTATGTATTTATTGCATTTATTAGTTACAGATGTAATTTTTTATAAATAAAAAGATTCAGTTAGATCTTAACATAAAGTATTTCTTTGCAGTTTATAAAGATAAAAACGTGCCATGTCCTTTTAAGGAGGATTTTGGTCCTTTGATTGAAAATGAATCTAGTTGTGCAGCAAAAGAAGATCATATTTACATGGATGCTATGGGTTTTGGAATGGGTTGTTGTTGTTTACAACTTACTTTTCAAGCTTGTAACATAGAAGAAGCAAGGACATTATATGACCAATTAACACCCTTATGTCCAATAATGGTCAGTAATATGTAAAACTGTAAAATTGTATTTTCATAAGTTCTGAAGGCATGGAGTTGTTAGCATATTCTTTCGCGCATACTTTACAGAACATTTGTTTAACATTCGACAGTTGGCTCTAACTGCTGCTAGTCCATTTTACCGAGGATATATAAGTGACGTTGATTGTCGATGGAACGTGATTTCTTGTTCTGTAGACTGCAGAACGCAAGAGGAACGCGGCTTGAAGCCTCTGAATGAAAACAAATTCAGAATTAGTAAATCTAGATACGATTCTATTGATTCATATCTCAGTGAACAAGGAGAAAAATACAACGATGTTCCATTAACATATGATGACGAAGTATATAAACAACTTACAGACAATGGAATTGATAAATTACTTGCACAACATATAGCTCACTTATTTATTAGAGATAGTGTTTCTCTATTTTCTGAAAAAATACATCAGAATGATTTAGAGGATACCGATCATTTCGAAGTAATTAATGTTATTATTATTAATTGAATTTAACTGTAAAGATATAAGTCTGTATCATTATAAAATTTCAGAACATACAATCAACTAATTGGCAAACCATGCGATTTAAACCACCACCACCAAATTCATCTATAGGATGGCGCGTTGAATTTCGTCCATGTGAAGTTCAAATAACGGATTTTGAAAACGCTGCAATAGTTTGCTTTATTGTTCTTCTTACAAGAGTTATTTTAAGCTATAAACTAAATCTTCTGATACCAATTAGTAAAGTTGATAAAAATATGGCTCGAGCACAAAGGAGAAATGCAGTTATAGCAGAAAAATTTTGGTTTCGTCAAGATATCACGTCAGACGTAAAAAAACAAGATGATGGACAACCAGAGTGTACAGAATTTACCGTTAATGAAATTATCAATGGGAAGGTACTGATATCTTTATTTATGAATGAAATTGATTAACAAATTTCAAAAATGTTCTGTAATATATTATTCTGCATTAGGATGGTATTTTTCCGGGTTTAATACCTTTAGTAAATTCGTACTTAGCTAGCATGGATGTAGATGCGGATACACATTGTACTGTACAAGCATATATGAAATTAATACAAAAGAGAGCTTCTGGAGAATTATTAACTACTGCTGCATGGTTAAGAAAGGAAGTTGTTTCACACCCAGAGTACAAGTATGTATCATTTTTATATATATATATATATATATATATATATATATATATATATATGTACAAAATATATGAAAATGTTTATTATATTTTTAATTCTATATTACATTATTAATATAGAAACGATTCTGTAATAACACAACGTATCAACTATGACTTACTAAAAAAAATACAAAAGATTGTATCTAATGAAATATCGTGTCCAGAATTACTTGGAACGTGTATATCATCCAAAACTAATGAAACTATACCTGCAGCGGTTGCAAAAGCAGAAAAAGTTCCCATGTGAATTATTGTTGCTAGTGGCAATGACTTAAGCACATTATGCTTAAATAGATATAGATACGATATAGATACACAATGACTTAAGTAGATCACAATTAATTTAGATTTAATTTTTGTTTATTTTAATATTTGAGATCTTGTACATATTTAAGATTTAGAATCTTATGTGTTCATATGCCCAATGATTACATGTTTTCTAAAAATAATAACATTCCATAAAATAATTGTTCTCCGGCATATTAAAAATATGCGCATTTGTAAAAATTTTTGCAATAGTAATTTGATTATAAGAGGAACAATTTTAATATAAATGTACAATGTAAATTATGATGTTCATACGGTTAAATATAAATAACTACTAAATTACAATAAAATGCATGCTATGTACATCAATTTTAGAAAATATATAAATAAGAAATAGTTTCCTTTGAGGTCAAATGTACTTTATAATATTGTAAAAACGTTTGATAACTTATAACAAGAAACTTTTGGGATTTGCATTATCTATGATACTATTGTTGTTTTATGTTACAATACTACATTGTTTATTTAATGATAAATACTATGTGGCTCTTCCCAAAAATCAAATTTTATTATTGAACAATACTTAAAGCATAAAACTTAATAGTATTAACATTTGTATTTAAAAAAATATATGTTTATAAATTTTTATTTATTTTATATACCTATTTTTATTTTCCTAAACTTGTCCTATAGGAAATATAAGTATTCCATAATACAGCTACCGACTGCACTACTAAAACTTGATATTGTAAAGGTACAAAATAAAAATTGAATAGTTGCACCATAGGCCACAGCTGAAAAAATTTTGAAATGAAGAAGTTTCTATAAAATTTACTTTTTAATATTTTTAACATGTCATCAGCATTATTGTTTTACCTTGTAATTATTCTTTAATATATCTGGATATTCATCATACAATTTCTTTTTTAACTGTTCTAAATCATTTCCTTGTAAAATACCAATTGCTGATAGTAAAACTATTAGAAATGCAGGTGCAAAAAGCAATTGATCACAAGACACTTTCTTTAATACTACAATTCCTCCCTTTGAGCCGATATGTTTATCTAATATTCCGTACCAAGTTCGTGTGACAGGTCCCTGTCGCATAAATTTAATGGAATATGTCATAAGAAACTTCTTATGCAATAGATTATTTCAATTAATTATATTACATAGATAAGCTTTGACAAATCAATTTCACACATGTTATAAATTAACATTGAATTCTTCAGTATGTTTGTATTAAATTTACTCACAGTAAGAAAAAATCCTACACATCCAAACTGGGCTGTTCTTACAAAATCCAAATCTTTAATTTTTCTTCGTTCGATTAAATTTTGTGCAATTTGATCTCCGAGTGCCATTAACGTGCCTGTGTGTTTAACGATATAAATAATTACTTATATTTTTATTTTACATGAGAGAAATATATACATGTAATAGATAAAGTAATTTCAGATATTTCAAAAATGTTTTTTACCCGCTTGCGTCGCTTGTGTGAGTAATGGATATTTTGTTAATAATCTTCGGTATATTTTGATAACATTCAGCATACTTATAGAATGTGTCATTATCGTAGAATAATTATCGCAATTTTATTATGGTTATTTTTTAACTTCATACACGCATCGTGTATTTTCAATCTATATACATATGTACATATTACAACTGTATGATCGTCATATTATGAAATTATTTTATTGAGAATACGTTTGATTAATACGTTTCAATTACGTTATATGATGCTTACTACACAACACACTTAGCAATGCGCAGCACGTGGATAGTTGCAATAGATTTTAATCTATTAAATCATAGGACCCAACACATACGTACATATGTATCATATATATATATATATATATATATAAATGTTGCATCTTCTATATTAATTGTTAATCATACAGTTTTTGTATTATAAAACCATACGCAAAGTAAACATTTTAATATACCTGTGGATAAATACACAGATCTTGTCAAAATTTATTTCGTATTCCTTTAACGAAATTTCCTTTGACATGTGAATCGCACAGTTGGTCATACTGCTAGCAAACTGACAGTATCATTAGGAAACGGTTGCAAAGTAAAGATGGCAGTGAGAGGTGGTGCACGAATTCTCCTTCTTGTAATTTTATGTATTTTCTTGTTAAAATCGTGTAATGGAGCCGCGACAGATATTGAATTAGACGCGAAGGCACAGCTATTGCACAGGCTCGATAGTTTAAACCTTTTACTATATACATTTTTATTGATATTAACTGTTTTAACAATATGGACATTTAAGCATCGTCGTCTTAGGTTCCTCCATGAAACTGGGCTAGCTGTCATTTACGGTAAGTCGTTTGCTGTTGTTATACGTTCACGTATTAAAATCGTAAATATAACGCGCACGTTTTCTAAGTTTAACTACAAAGGAATTCTCGTCATTGCATTGTTATATGTAGTATGTATTAAATACTTTTCGAAATCTATATATATTTTTTTTCATATACAAGGTGAATAGGAAAAAGGGTTCGTAACTTCTAGAATAGATAGTACTCACCGAAACACGAAAAAGAAAATTCTAAGAAACATGGATCGAAAAATTAATAGTTTCAAAGTTATAAACGATTTTTTGTCTCGAAAAACGAAATTCCTCAATTCGAGATCGTACTGTACGTAATAGTTTACTTTTTTAATTTCTTCCTTTTCTGATTACAGGAGGTTTTCTATGTGTCCTCCTTCCATTTCTATGCATGCTTGACATCTTCGTATTAAAGAATTATGTACTCTTTCAAAGATTCCCAGATGTGTTCTAACTTTTTCACAAGTCGAAACAAAAAATCATTTATTTACTTTAAAACTATTAATTTTTTGACCTATATTTATTAGAACTTTTTTTCATGTTTTGGCGAGTATTATCTCCAGAAATTTATTCCAGAAATTGCGAATCCTTTTTTCTATTCACCCTGTATAATATAATGTTTTTCTTGTGCTTTCAAATTCTGATTCAATTATATCAGTGAATTAGAAGTGAATTAGACTAATCTTATGATTATGGAAATGGGATACTTTATACGTACGATTCTATTTGTGACTGTATAAAACTAACATTTCTTTGATAAAAGATATGAATAATATGTTTCATTGTTAAAATATTTACCTTATTGTCGTTATTTTCTTCATTATCCATATTTTATCTATATTATTTTTATCAATATGAAAAATATATTGTGAAAAACATTATCCATGATTTTAAGTTGAAATTGTACATAAACGTAATTATTTTCTAAAAATTATAAAATAATATAATAAACATCCTAGTTACATAAATCATAAAAACAATTTATTGTCAAGTATTAAGTCAATTTTTTTAATGACTCCAAAAATTGGAAATCGTTGTTAATGCATGTATTTCTTTAGGATTAATTATAGGAGCAATAATTCGTTATGGCTTTACAACAAGTAGTACCATTCTTCATATGCCCGTTGTGCCAGATGCCAGCAGTAAATATAATCAATCAGTTCCTCCAGATACGTTATGGTTGCGTTTTCCAGAAGACAAAGGAGGTGGTGTTATTAAAAATAAGACATTTGCCTATTCATTTAGAGGAGAAATTTATAAGCAAGATAATGAAATAGATTTGAAGGTAACAAAATAACATAAATGCTTTTGTAGTTCCAAATTTATCTAATTAATATAAAAATATGTAATTTTAACAGGCAACCTTTGATCCAGAAATATTTTTTAATATTATTTTACCACCGATTATTTTCCATGCTGGATATAGTTTAAAACGTGTAAGTAACAATAGATTGATTTTTTTTATATTATACTATTAATTTCATATTTTTTCTTATTTCAGAAATACTTTTTTAGAAACTTAGGAGCAATTCTTATGTATGCTTTAATTGGAACATCTATATCAGCTTTCGTTATTGGGTATGCCTACATTAATAAGAAATATCGAAGATTAATAAGTAGGCAATAACTTTCATGTTACAATAACAAATTTATGTAGAGATTTGTATGGAATGTTTCTTGTGATAATTTTGTGTCCATAGGTCATTTAGATTAAATATATCTGTTGTTTTAGATTGAATATATCTGTTGTAGATAAAAGCAAAAATTCTTTGTAAAATAATGTTTTTTTAATTACACATTTCTCTGACATGTACATTATTTGTTTTCTTTTCAGAGCTTTGATGTATGCCTTTGTACAGTTAATACCACATCTTTCTGCTTCATTTACATTTTTGGATACTTTGTATTTTGGTGCATTAATATCTCCTACGGATCCACTGACAATAATTTCTATTTTTAATGATTTACATGTAGATGTAAATTTATATGCTTTAGTATTTGGAGAAAGTGTGTTAAATGATGCAGTTGCAATTGTACTTAGTGGGTATGTATATAAAAACATTGAAAATAGAGAGTTTCAATCAAATATATATATATAAATTGTGTGTTTTATTGCAGTTCTATACAAAATTATGGAGAACGTTATCAGTCAGGTTCAGGTGGATTTGAAACTGTAGCATTTTTCCAAGCATTTGGTGATTTTGTTGGAATATTTAGTTTATCTTTATTTATTGGTGCTACTATGGGCTGTATCACTGCTTTGTTAACTAAATTTACTAGAGTTCGAGATTTTCCTCTTTTGGAATCAGCATTATTTGTTTTAATGTCCTATAGTACATTTTTAATTGCTGAAGCATCTGATCTTACAGGTAATATTCATGACTTCAAAACTTACATTACTTTACCTATATTCTTTTTTAATAAATAGTTAATATTTTAAATAATTATTTACATATAGGTGTAGTCGCTGTTTTATTCTGTGGTATTTGTCAAGCACATTACACATATAATAATTTAAGTCCAGATTCACGTCAACGAACAAAACAACTATTTGAACTTTTAAATTTTTTAGCTGAAAACTTTATATTCAGTTATATTGGTGTTTCAATGTTTACTTTCCCGAAGCACCATTTTGATCCAGGTTTTATTTTTGCAGGATTTGTATCCTTACTATATAATAATTTTCAACTTTAGAACAACTTTAACTTTGGTTAACTGTGAAATCCTTAACTACTTTATTATAGCTCTGTGCATTATTAGGTCGCGCAGCCAATGTATATCCATTATCTTTTATATTGAATTTAGCGCGAAAACCAAAGATATCGTTAAATTATCAGCACATGTTATTTTTTGCTGGATTACGCGGAGCTATGAGTTTTGCTCTAGCCATCAGAAATACTGTATCTGATGCTCGGCAGGCTATGTTAACAACGACGAGTTTAATTGTAATTTTGACAGTGATTTTCCAAGGTGGTGCAACAACTCAGTTTTTAAGCTGGTTCAATATACCGTGAGTGCAAAAGACCTGTCTATTTATTCTTTTTATGATTCATTTATTCAAATAAATTATTTTCTTTCAGAGTTGGAGTAGATGAAGAAATAGAAGGACTATCACACAATGGAATGCGTAGTGTAAGTATTATATTTTCATTTTTAATTATTTACAGTTTACTAGTTTCCATTTTACAGAAATTAATATAAGTAATATGAAACGGAATTTGCACTAACATATATAGTGTACGGTAGATTTTTTTTGTATATTTTTGGTATAAAGAATATAGTAATATATATTAATAATATGTAGTTTAACTTATCCATTGCCAATATTTGTTTTAAAGGAATGTAATTCTTTATTATATTTTGCAATTTTTTCAGACTTTCTTTATTATCTTTTAATTGTGTTGCTTGTTAACTTGGATTTGTTATTTTTATTTTTTTGTAAATAATAAGTTTATGTATATATATTACAAATAATGAAGTAGCGATATCTAATTATTTAATACACATTCAAATAAAAGGTATAAATTTGTGTTAAATACATCAAAAGTTGTCAAAAGCAAAATTTTAATAAGATTAGATTTTATTAGATGTTGATCTTAATAGGTATTTTTAATATTTAGAAAGCATCTCTCTATATACGAAAATATGACGATTTTTAGTGAATAATCGATTTTATTAATAATCTATATTATTTATAAATTAAAGAATATGTTGGTTCATCAAGTCAATGTTTAATTAAAATTTGAAGTATTTTAAATGTTAAAAAATGATAAGATTCTCAAAATGATATTTATTCATTAGAATTTATTTATTTTAACACATGTTTATTTGCATATTTTTAGCTTATTCGAATTTTAATTAAAGAATATCTAATATAAGTAAATAGAAAATAGAAACAAAAGTTTTTTTAATTGCTGACTTTTTGGACCATTTATTCATAATATATATAAAATCATTAAATAATTTAAATTGTTCAGCAGTATAATGTTTCTTTAGAAAAGTTAAAATACAAATATATATTTGCGCATGAATACTGCAAGATTGTTCTTATACTGCTACATTTTCTATCTTTTAGCCCCAATTGTTATACTCCGAATTTTGTGGTGTGCATTTTTATTATTATATACTATTATTAAAAAATCTAAAAACTTTTGTTTCTGGTTTTAAAAAATGTACGAAAAGATCATATTTGCAAATGTTTGTTTTCTAATTCCACTTAAGTAACCTTGGACAAGACTATTGCACAAGAATTACTAAATAGCTTGCACTAGAACTTAACTTTTTGAAAAATTCAGCATGTTTAATTACATTATAACAAATTTGGTAAAAATGCTTGGTTAATTCTAAGTAATTTCGCTTAATAATTATCATAAAAGAATTAGAATTTAACGTACTAATGTTAATAGTCTGGTGGCGAAGGTGGCTTTGGAGATCTGGACATACGTAGGGAGCGAACTCCGCCGGTATGTTTTCACATTAATTCAAAAATTGAGTTATGTTGTTTATGTGGTCATAAATAATTCATTCATTTAAATTATATACGAATTCCTATGTTTATCACATTGAGATTAATTTGATCCTATAATCTTTTGTAGTTTATATTTAATCTTTTCTTACACAATTATGTAACATATAAATTGTTAGTTTTGTACATTATAAATAGTACCATATGAGTTGCTTTCTGTCATTGGTACAGATGTACAAAATAATCAAATTGTAGCACTTAGTAAGGGATTGAATAAAAATTATCTTATTAAAATTTTTGCAATGACCACTAATTGTTATATTTTATTAATTAAATATATATCAAAATATTGTTATTTAAATACCTTAAATATTGAATTATAAATATATCAATATGTACTAATATATACTATTTTTAAAGATAGGATTTAGTTTGAAGTGATATAAAAATTATAATTTTATTTTAAAGATTTATAAATAATAATCTATTTAGGATTTAAAATTTTAAAAATGATTTTACTAACAAACTTATAGATGCTTATGATTTATATTTTGCAAATTAGCTTCTATAATTTAGTTACCTAATTTTCTATTTATTTATATGTACTTAAGAAAAATTAATTCTAATATTGCTATAATGTTTAGCTTTACATATAAAATTATAATTTTGTTTTCATTAAACATCAATTTGATTGCTAATTGCATGTGCTTAAATATTTCTTTTTGTATCATTTTTGTTATCCATTCTGTATGTTGATGATTAGTAGTGTATAAAATATATATATATATATATATATATATATATATATACCATTTATTTTTATTAACAAAACATATGCAAACATAATTAACAATGTATACCAATATGAAGATGAACAATTAAGCATGTTTTTTAATATTTAATAATATTAAATGTTTTATAATATAAAAAATTACTTAACTTTGATATGAAACAGTTGTATATGTGCTCTATTCAATTATTTATATAATTATATAATTTAAAGTTATTTATTTAAGACTTATTTAATAAATTATATAAATTATCATCTTTTAAATATTTTTAATAAGTATAATTTTTTACTTAATTACGTTTGAAAAAAAATCATTATCATACAGGATGGATAATCAAAATATCCTTCACATTTCACAGTATAATTCTATGCAGGATGGATCATTACCAGGCAGTGGCATAAAACCTAATGAAAAAGCATTACTTGCTAGAATCTGGGGTGATTTTGACACTCGCTACATGAAACCACTCTTAACTCACTCCAGGCCTACATTACTGGAAACATTACCAGTTTGTTGCACACCTCTAGCCAGGATTCTTACAACAACACAACAAATGACACAGGTACAATATATGATTGTAGAAATTTTTATTTTATAAAAAACTGTTAATAAAATAGTTACAAGTGTTAGATATTTTATTCTAAATTCTTTTTTTTTTTCTTTTAGGATGAAGCTGTTAGAAAAGCAGATTCAGATTCAGACTTTTGTCTTGAAGATCGCGAACTGGAGCGACGAAGGACTAGTATTCAACCGGTGAGTTTTCATCAACCTAATCTCAATTACACTATTAATCCGTGCTATCAGCCTAACAGCACAGATGCCTCTAATCCAGATGAACCTTATGTAATTCTTAATTTACACAGAAGGTAGAAATACTGGATTTGAATTAAAATATTCAAATTTTGTATAAAAAATTATGTGTGAAAATATTTCTTACATTGGTATGAATGATTATATCATTTATACCTAATTTTCGTATAATCATATTTTAAATATTGTTCCAAATTATCTCTTCGTTATATCATTTACATAAAAACACTTGTACAATATAACCTTTCCATTTTATATGAAAGTAATATTTTAGTATTACCTTAATATATGTTCCTATTTAATATTTAAAGTGAGTATTAATGTTTACTGTGAGTATTAACAATTGTACAAATTTCACTTATTAAATTATATTCTTAACTTAGTAAATAATTGCTTATACCAAAATCTTTCATATAAAATGTAGAATATGCATGAAAAACTTATTTTTCTTCACTGTAGATATACAATGATACACATCTGAATGATTAAATAACATATGTACTAATATTTATTTATTTATAAAATATACAGCAAGTGTACATATTAATTACTTAATTATTAAAATCTTATTAATATAAGAAGAAAATATTGTGTATCACTGTTATATTTAGGTTTGTGGGTTATTAACAGTACTAACAATGTTTTTACGATAACAAAAAATCAGTCATAAAATATATTGAAATTGAAATGCTATTGTATAGGCATGAATCTATATATAGCCTTCTTACTAAAAGTATTTTACAGATGCAGTAAATGTATGCAACTATTTTAGTCATTAATTGTAAGAAACACATGAAGAATTAATGAGTTTATTTGAAAAATTTATTCAAAATCAAAATGTATGTAATGCTATAATTTGACACTTCCTTATCCACATATCAAATTAAATATCAAAGGAATCATTTCATTTCTTCTTTTTTTGAATAACTTTTTTTCTTCGAAAATTATGTTTAATGTCTATTATTAAAATAATATTTCTAAACATTCAAAATATTTTTGTTAATTTAACTTAAGTGTGAAGAACCTGTGCTTTTATCCAATATATATATATATATGTATTTCTTTTATCCAATATATATATATGTAATCATATAATTTAGAGCAACTTCTTTAGTTTACATTTGATCGCGCTCTTACCGATTTTTTTAGAGAAAAAGAAATGATGATGATGATGATGAGGACCTAAGAATCATTGGAATGGAAGGATTTATTCCGTTAAGAACATTGTAACGAGACAGAAGCCATTGAAAATAATGTTTTGAGAAGATTATTTTTAAATGCTTTGTATTATATTTGAGGGTAGGAATGACGTTAAAAATAGTTATTTTATACATATTAAAATTTTTTAACGATACTTTTAATTTTTTGCATTGATGTTAAACAAGTTTTACATTACTAGTTAACATTTCTGAATCTTTGCAAATCTAGAAAAAAATTATTTTTCGGTTAAAAAATCTGATGCATACTGTTTATTTGTTATTTAAAGATCAGTCATCACATATATTTATATTTTCTATACTTATGTTATTAATTATGAAATGTTATTTAAAATTGTTATGTTTAATATGTGCTTTTTTTTAAGTACTAAAATTTTAGATTGAAATAATATTACACAACAAAATATCTGCTACATCTTTTATTTTTTTAACATCAAAACATAATGTATCTTAATGTAAATGCAATTTATAAAAATCAAAAGACACATAGCACACAAACAACAAATTTTGAAAATGTACATATTGTGATTTTTTTGAAAGTATTAACATAAGTAAAATAATTATAGTAAAAAGTGTGATAGAACTTTGACCTATACTAAAAGATAATATAAAGTTACTAAAGTTTTTAAATATATTGTAATTGAACATTAAACATAATTTTCAAGTGTTCAATTAATTATTCTCAAATTCTTAAATCTTTTTAAATCTCATTATATTTCAATAACATTAAATCATATTGTTACAAGATTTATGAGGTAAATAATATTATATTCTATTTTTCAATTTATTTTTTTTTATATTGGCTATATTTTATTTATTCATAGCTATGTTGGAAAAGGATCTGGTTTACATCTGTCACTTAATGAATGTTATTGCATGTAGCCTGAGAAACCAAATTACTTTTCAGGCATCAATTTTTATATCAGAAATGCTATCTAAAAGTTGCCGCTTGCACACTACTTATGCTATTAGTAACAAATAATTTCTGCAGAAAAGATAATCTTTTACATTTGCTTCCTATATATTGTTTACCAATATTTCTCACTATATAATCACACTATATTCTTTTACAATTATTGATGTAAGTTTTAAATAGCACTGCATATAATATAGTGCACATGTACTTAATTTTATTGATGTGGTCAAGAAAAGATAAATTGTATAAGTGTTTTGCAATTTTATATATTTCATATTTAAAAAGAGGTTTAATAAAGTATGATAGAGAGATTATTAATATTTTGAGAGAGATTATTAATATTTTGTTCAAAATTTTTTGAGAAGATTATATTAATGTGCAATCGGCAAGTAACATATTCTGATAACGATAAGTGCCCTGCAATTATGTTTTTATCTTGTTAGGAAGATTTTCAGTTCTGTGTAAATTATTTTTTCCTTTTACATTTATTTTTACTTTTTTCAGTTCATTACAGCATTTATTGCTTATTTATATTTGGTTTCTCCACAGACACATGTAAGGAGCTCTCCAAACAGAACACATTTATAAGAGTAAATCTAATATGATTTATTAAGTTGTATACATTTTTAATAATATTTTCTTTCTTGTCGAATATGCCAGAAATATTTATAGTATTTAACATTAATATATTATTTCATATAGATTCTAATTCAGTATGTTTAATTTCTAACATTCTCTAATTTTGTTACCAGATAAATTTTAATTTCTTCAAATGGTACAAAACATATGTATATGCTTTCTGATACATTGTAATCAACATCTCAGATAGTATTTAGTGAGGAAAGTATGACATAGGTATGTGCGTATGCAATGTTGGTGTCAAATATTACATATTATTGTTGTACTATAGTTTCTATAAATGTTGATTATATTTTCCTGATATTTATTTTCTTTGGAAAGTATTATCCAATATTTCGGATAACAAAAGACATTGACAACAAAAGATTGAATGTAAGTATTATACAAAGAATAAATAATAGGGAGAAGGTAAAAAATTACATTAAATATGTTAGACATATTAAATTTTACAAAAATTATTTGCTATAATTCTAAATTATAAAAAGACATCATTAATAAACAATAAACCTTCTCCTTATTTGATAATCTAATTATGGTACTTGCATAAAAATAGACTCGGTATTTTAAATATTGACTTAATCCTGTACTAATTTTGTCATAATAATTTTTATGAACAATTTTTACACATGAATAATAATTTTGACGCAAAATTAATAACAATTTTATTTGGTATATTAAATAATGTGTAAGAATCTAAAAATGGGTTCTTGATGTATTTAATACTTTGTGGGGCAGCTGGGAACTGTGATGGGAGAAGTTAGTCCGGGACCACTACCATTGCACACACGCGTCGCCTTGCCAGGTTTGGTCGGCAAACATTTATAGAGACTAATTGATATTGGTAAATAAATTTATCTTTTTATGTGTAATAAATGTGCAACTGATAAATGTATTTATCCGAAAAGCTTAAAAAATTTGTGTAAACTATTAGTGTTATATCTAATACTATCCATTATAAATAGAATTTGGAAGATGTTTCTATTACTTGTTGTTTTTATTTATATTATAAAATTATTTTATATATTATAAAATTAAATTGTATAAGTTGTCAAGTAAATACAAATGTATGTATTTGTAATAAACGTAATTTATATTATTTCCACTTTATAATACTGTCTTTTAATTGTCATAGATAAAACTTCTTCAATAATTTATATGCATGTGTATATATGAATTATATTATAGTAACATGTATATTACATTTATTGGTTGTACTAAATTTAACAAAGTTTTGTTATATGCAATACCAATCAATTGGTTATATGAAAATTAATAAACATAAGTTATAGTTTTCATATGGTACATGATTTAGCGCAAGTCCTGGTTTGTAATATTATCACAGAAAAATTTATCTTGCAACGTTATTGAATTAAATATAATAATGTGACACCAACTAATATTTGCATCATGCATTCAAATATAATAATTTATGGTACAATATTTGTAAAATAACATAATACAATTAATACATTTAATCGAAGATTTTAAATTTGTAAAATTAAATTAAATAGAAAAATAATATATAGATAATATACTAAAAATATAGCATTGGTATAGTAATAATAAATATCTAATTAATTTTTAATATTGTTATGTTAGGAATATATAGGAATATTTGTTACATAAATTTAAATTATTATATTTGGATGTATCTTGTAATAAGATATTAATAATTTTATTTGAACGAGAAACTTAATTTTTTGTTTAGCAAATTGATTTTGCTGTCATGTACAATTATATTTACATTCAAAGTGCAGGACACGCGATAAAAATATGAATACATTACATTTATATTATAATTTGTAATTATATATGAATTTAAAGCAAACAAAGGCAAAAATGAAATTAATGAAAATAAAACAATTTATTCGAAAAAGATTATTACATACAGAAACTACAACCTGTGCCAAAGTTCACAAAAACTACAAGATAAATTAGAAAAATTTTCTGTGAAAATGATCATAAGTAAAAATTTTAACATATTTAAACGACAAGTGTTATAGTACTATTCTCAGAAAAGTAAAAAGTACATATTACAAATTATAGGAACAAGAATTAAATAAAATATTATTTGCAAAATGTACTTTAATCATTTTTTAGAATCTTATAGTACTATTAATAATTGCATATTTGATACGTATATTATATTGTTAGGTATCTATTTATAATTTCTTATATATTAATATTAAATTGTACATAATGTATTCAATTATAATTTATCATCAACAATTTGAATTATTCGTAAAACGTGAAATACAAAAGTGATAGATAAAAATGTATGAAGTCTTACTTTAGATGTTGGCTGTGAACACAACAAAAGATATTTGGATATCTAGTTTACATATTAGAAATGAATATTCAGAAGCATATTAAGAAATTATATCTGCAACATATATATGTTATTCTTTTTACAATTATCTGTTTTTAAATTAGCATTGTTTTAATTATACATAATACTAGTTAACTTACTATGATATTGCATAACAAGCAGGATTTTAGCCTATATCTGTTAAAATCTTTTTCTATACATTTGTGAATTGAATATGTAATAATTATTGCAATGTATACATATATATATATATTCTATATATACATATATAGAATAATAATGTTGTGATACTATGTACTACACTTTACAGTGTTTAATAAAGTATTTGTAAAAACAAAATTAAAATATTTAAAATTTAATTGAATATTATAAATAAACAAAATTCCTCTACAAAATGTATAGATTTACAAAAATGTAGAAAAATATAAACTTTCATGCATACATACATAGTATATTACAATGTTATACAATTATTTGATTTTTAATAGTTTTTCTCATGTCATCAGTGACGGTAAATATGGGCCCATGTCCAGGTATTATGAAATTTGCTATGTCTATTACATGAGATCTCATGCGTGATTGAATTTTTTGTAATTCTGTAGTTCCTAATTTTTGCCAAATTGTTGGATCTAATATGTCCTCTTTTTTCTCAAATAAATCTCCTATAAAATGTATAACAACATATAAATTTCTAAATTACATTCTAAATTTCTATTATTACATATATCTCAAAAATAAATAAAACCTGTAATAGCAAAACATGTTGATTTCTCAGAAACTATAGTTTCAACTAAAACTGTAACATCATCTGGTGTATGACCAGGGGTTGCTATAACTTTAACTTCTGGACAAATTTGGTATCCTGCATAAATATATTTGATAATTATTTTTTATTAATTTTACATGTTTGTATAATTTTATTATTAAATGTAAAAACAACTTTACCGTCTTTTAAATTTTTATTGAAAAATAATTCACCACGGTGAACGCAAGTTCCAACTATATGTTCTGCATTTACAAAAAGATTATTATTTCCTATATGATCGGCATGACTATGAGTACACACGACATAATCAATCTTTTCAGGTGTAATATTATGTTTAATAAGTGCTGAAATGAAATTCTTATTTAAGTACTTATTTAAGTATGATCGTCGTGTGAACAATAATACCTTGTATTATTTTTTCTCGGTCCCAAGCTGTCATAGTATCAACAATAATATTCTTTGATGCTTTTATTAATGTACAAGAACAATTTGCTTTCATTGTTTCATCGTCCAATTTCGTAGAGTGACCATTAAATAATACAATAACTTCACACATTTTTAAAATCAAATTTAAGAGAAGAAATTTTTAAATTGTAGAAGTTATTTGCCTATAATTCTGTGTTATAATATATATTGTATATTTTATATGAATAAATACGATTTATTTTATTATTATTTAAAAAAAATTATACTTAAAATATTTGTTTGAACCAACAACCTTACATTACAGGTTATGTTTTTAATGTAATGCATGCCGGATCAAAACATCCATTATATTTTTCTTAAATGAGAGATTAATGAAAAGATAACATTTAAAATGAAGCTGGTAATTATAATTATTGCAATATTTTAATGTAGTAGCATACGTGAATTTAATTTATTTTTAATAATTATTTTTAGTGTAATCTTTTTTGTGAATGTCTGAATTTAGATATTTACATTAATAAGTGTGATTACCTGATAATTGTCTAATATATTAATTATTTATAATAGATGCATTTTAAATATGTTATATTTATAGTATTGTTTATCAAGTGAACCAACAAAACCATGTTTGGTTTTAAGTTTCAAAGGAATTACATTAATGTTAGATTGCGGTTTAAATATGCAATCTGTATTACATTTTATGCCCATGCCTATGATTCCCAGCGCTAAATTTAATTCTTTGCCTTCTTGGCTTCCACGTGATAATCACCAAGACTGGCAAATAGAAGGGGTTCGCATATTCATATACTTGTTAGAATATAATTAAGCTTCATATACAAACTTATAGTCATGTCAGACATCCAATTTTTCAGGAACTGAAAGAATGTTGTGGCAGAGTGTTTGTAGACTCAACTCCTGAATTTTCTCCACCTTTGGAAAAAATAATAGATTTTTCAGAAATTGATGCCATTTTAATATCAAATTATACTTGTATGTTGGCTTTGCCATTTATAACGGAAGACACTGGCTTTAAAGGCATTATTTATGCTACAGAACCAACATTACAAATTGGACGATTTTTTATGGAAGAACTAGTAGAATTTATTGAACAAACTCCTAGAGCTACATTAGCTAAACATTGGAAGGAAATGCTACATGTATTACCTTCTCCATTAGCTGATGCTCTTAAGCCAAAATCTTGGAAGCATATATATTCACTGTCAGCAGTTAATACTGCTTTGTCATATATTCAAACAGTTGGATATGATCAAAAATTGGTAAGTTAATATAATGTTATTTTATTTTGTACTATCTATCTCTCTTTGAAATGCTTCTTACTTCTCATAGGATATATATGGTGCATTAACAGTCACTCCCATAAGTTCTGGATATTGTTTGGGTAGCAGTAATTGGTTAATTTCATGTGATCACGAGAAGGTTGCGTTTGTAAGTGGATCTTCAACATTGACGACACATCCTAGGCCTATGGAACAAGCTACTTTGAAACATGCTAATATGTTAATATTAACGGGTTTAACTCAAACTCCTACTGCAAACCCAGATACTATGCTTGGAGAACTCTGTATGACTGTTGGTAAGTAAACTTAAAATATTTTATTTAATACCTATACAATTCATTGTGCATAATGGAGTTTAATATTATAGCAATAACACTCAGAAGTGGAGGATGTGTCTTAATACCATGTTATCCATCTGGAGTTGTATATGATTTATTTGAATGCCTTAGTACTCACTTGGATAAGTCTGGTTTTTCACAAGTTCCTTTATTTTTTATATCACCAGTAGCTGAAACTTCTTTGGCATATTCAAATATTTTAGCTGAATGGTATGTAATATTATTGGATACTAGAGTTATTTAAATTATTCATTTTAAGTTTATTACAGGTTATCAACAAATAAACAAAATAAAGTTTATCTCCCTGAAGAACCATTTCCACACGCCTTTCTTGTTAAGAATGCTAGATTAAAACATTTTACATCTACATACGCTGAAGGTTTCAGTTCTGATTACAGACAACCTTGTGTTGTGTTTTGTGGTCATCCAAGCCTCAGATTTGGGGATGCAGTTCATTTTGTTCAATTATGGGGTAACAACCCACAGCACACCATAATTTTCACAGGTATATTTATTGTTATATATTAAATATAATTTATAGTATATTATATGATGTATGTACTGAATGTTCTGATGTGATTTATAGTAAATTTTACATGTAGTAATCATTATTTCAGAACCAGATTTTCCATATTTAGATGCCTTAGCACCATTTCAGCCATTAGCTATGAAAGCAGTGCATTGTCCAATTGATACATCTCTTAATTTTACTCAAGCTAATAAATTAATTAGAGATTTGAAACCTGAACATTTAGTTATACCTGAATGTTATACACAACCACCAATAACTGCACCACATAGAACAGATCTTGTTATAGAACCTGTAGGGGTAAGTATACTTGTGCATCTTAACTAATATGCATAACGACTGACTTCTTAACTTATTTCCTTACACATATAAGGAAAAACCATTGATAACTTTCAAAAGAGGTGAAGTTATCAAACTGCCTTTAAAAAGAAAGAAAGGACGAGTGTTTATTGAACCAGAATTGGCTGGAAATATAATTCCTAATGAAATTCGACCTGGTTTAAGTCTTGCGTCTGTTACTGGAGAATTGGAAGTTAAGGACAACGTATATACAATAAAAGTATGCGTTAATCAAATAAAACTCAATAAATGTATAATTTTAAAGATATGTTTCATTAATTAAGAACTGTATATTTAGAATATTGAAGATAGACCTAGCGGAAAACGCAAAGCATCTTCCAGTTCACCTGCGCCAATCAAAGAAGAAGTTCTTAAAGAACGAAAACACGAATATGGTAATTTGGATCCGCAAGAACTTCTTCAGAAACTTAATCAAGAGGGCATTCAAGGAGCCAAGTTACAACATAGTCCAACTGCGACCAGTATTCACTTAGTAAGAATTTATTAAATACTTTCATCTTAAAACATAAAATCCTCTTTTAGTTGTGTTTATTTTATTGTTTGTATTTACAGCAAGATGAAGATACTTTGATTCAAATAGGAGATAACTCGACACACATATTCTGTAATGGTGACCAAAAGATTAGGAGACGATTAAGAACTATTATTATGCAGTGCCTCAAAAGATTTTAGGATAAAATATGAATATCATATCATGACTATTTTATATAGAGACAATTGTATTATAACTTATTTTTATTTATATAGCGCAAAGAATAATATTTATTGTAAGTACTTTCAGTTAAACATAAGCAATATATTCTGTTGCCTTTATTTTGCATATATAGGATGCGAAGCTGAATGTGTTGCAAGACAATATTTCAGAAGTTAGAAAAAATACGTAGTTTTTTATTTTTTGCAGTCATATAATGATCAGTTTTAATATTTATGTTTGCAATTCATTTACTAACGATCAAAATAATTATAGTCATAATAATAAATAGAATGAAAGTAGAAAGCACTTTCATATGATTTTAGTATTTTCTTTTACAAAATGACGAAATTGTAATTAAATTCTCGGTAAATAAAACAGTTTCTAGCAAAATTTTATACTCATTGTTGTAACATTTTGTAACAAAGCAACTATTACATTTTATATATACGTATATATATATATACATATCGATCTATATATAATATTTACAAATATAATTGTGAAAATGGCAGTATAGCATAATCTTTCATTTATATTTTTTCATGCCATAAAATACTCAAGTAAATTCATTAAAATTTTGTGCAACATGGAAAAATGATAAAGTATTGTATACTTTAGTATAACTTAACTATAGGTAGAACTTGATGAAAAACTTTTTCATAGTACTCTATTTTAACATTGTCTTTTATTTTATATTATTGTGTCCATTTTATATTTTTGGAGAATTCCTAATTAAACAATATTATTTATCTAATAAATTAAATAACAATATTTTTCCAAAAAAATTTTGTTGCAGTCTGAAATTATAAGTCTGATATAAAGATTATATTAATTTCTATATTTTATAAATATACTTTCTAAAATCACTGCATTATTTTTGCTGTAATCTGAATGCAGAATATATTTTTATATTTATTTTAACACATTTTATGATATCAATATTATTATTTAACTAATGAAAAATTAATCAACACATTACACAATAGTAAATATATTAATAAAAAAGTGTGTATATATATATATATATATATATATATATAAGTATATATTTATATGTCATTCATGTTAAATTATTATATTATTAATTATGTAATTAGAACTCCACAGACTCATCTACAAAATAATCGAGTTATAAATAGAAAAAAGTAAAACTTCATTTATCTTGTATATACCGTTAGGTATGTTTAAATATCAGCATTCTCAAAACATAAATTCTGTTTTTATGTTTTATCATGCATTTGTGAAATTATTGTTCACAAAATACAAGCACTTGATTTATGCATTCAGAATACAGCATATTTAAATCTAATTGCCAGTTGCAAAACCAAGTGCTAAACCAGCTACAAAAGATGCAAGGAAAAAGTGAAATTCTGTAGGTTTAAAGGAGGTATCACCAGTTATAGAGTGGTACCAACGGCGCGTACGAGATTCACCATTTTTCAATAATTGCTCAGCTTTATCTAGCTTTTTATCAACGTATCTCTCGACCTGAAACAATAGAGTTCGTTACTAACGTAAATTACTTAATTATAAACAATTGAAAATACATTTATAAAATGTATTGTTTCAGTTTTTAAAGCAGGAAGCTCGATATAATGTATACAAAAAGAAAGTAAAATTCCAACTAATCAAATTATTATGTTTTATTGCTTGATGTGAGTAATTCGTTACAATATTTTTATTATGGTTTAGTTTTTTTCACAAAATTTAATGAATTTGTATATATAATATACAAATATTGTATATATATTGAATAATCGATGATATATAAAAACTTCTTAATGCATTTGCATATTTTCAGAAGTGTTAGATTTTAATTACATGAACTATAGTGTTACAAAGATTCATGCTATACATTGAAAAATTGAAATGAAAATAGATTCTTAATATTTAGATGATCTTACTAATTTAAATGACATGTATCTTTGGTTTTTATGATGAAATGATGAAAATAATACCTAACATATAATGTTAACATTAAAAGTAATAAGTAATGTTCGTTCATATTTTTATATAAGACTAATAGCTTCTCACTCAGGATGCTAAACCAATAATGAAACCACCAATGAAACTTGTTGCTGCAAGTGTATTGTATCGACACCATGATCCTACCTATAAATAATATTAACATTATATTTATATACAACAATGTATCATTACATATACCGAATCTATGAAAACTCCGGAACATATATCAAGAATTTTTTTACCTTATCCAGAAGCTTTGGTCCTTCACCCGTTACCTTCTCCTCTACTTTATCTGTAATTTTTTCAGCTTTCTTTTGAATTTTATCCCAGTTTATTTTGATGTATCCTTGATGCGCTGCAATTTGTAATATTATAATTCCACCACCAACTGCGCACGCAGCAACTTTTCCAACTTTCATTGTTACAAAACCGGTCAACCTACATATAGTATTGAAATAAAGTTAAATATTTTTTTTATTAAGATCTATAATTGATATATAATTATACATATAATTATGAACAAAAAATATTTTCAGATATATATTTGTGATAGAGATTAGGACGATTTAAAGTTATCTTTCTTTAATTACATCATTCTTTTTAATCTTTAATTGAAAATAATTCAGATCATATGCAGTGAAAATGAAAAGTCGTATGTATAACACCTACCATCCTGATGTTGTACCAATGATGATTTGTTTGGTGGCGGATTTTTTGCTCACGTCCCCTAAGATTTTGTCTATCATACTTTTCGCATCCTTAGAAATGTCTAAGCTAGATTCTCCTTTGTTTGTATCGTCTTTACTTTTCTTTGTTACTGGAAGATTCATTCTGACACTGGAAAAAATTTATCACCTTAATTCCTCATTCTTCAAAAATAGCAATTTTAAAATACATCAGTTATCGAAAGTTACTTAATTCATACTGAATTCACTTCTTTTATCTTTAGGTATGTGATTTTTTGCCAATTGTTATATTATTTTTGATACCACTTCACACCCTTCAAATCATTTAATTTCGAGTTAATGACGCAAACAACTAATAGCGAATGCTATTCTCACGTCTTTAAATAACATTGTCAGGGAATCTTTCTTCGGCTATTTGTCAGAACAAAAATATATCGATGATTGCATTGTCAAGAAATTGTAATAATAAGGCTTCTTATTGCGGCAAATTATTACGAATTTCGAATCAATCTGTTATGTCATACAACATATGGGTGAAATATCAAAAATAGCCACTAAGTATTCTGAAATAAAGTGAAAAACGAAAAGTGTCTACCGTTTAAATAACTTTGTTGCTCTCGACTTGATCTTATCCTTGTGTATTTTGGGCATGATACAATTCAAGCTTGCTCTTAAATTATCTAATTTTTCATAGTGCTTAATATTTATATGTGCAAGGCTCACCTAATTTCTTCGATTATTGAAGTATTTAAATGAACCTAATGTCTTTGCGCTTATAGATCAATGTGAGAAAATATCCGGTATTCTGCAACGATCGTTTCAGTTCAAAAAACTAGCAAAGACGTTGCAACAGTAAAATCGCAAACTAGCCGTCTGTGATATTTGACAGTGTGTTGTTAGTAATGCAAAACTTTAGGAATTAATCTGCCATCTTGTGAAATGAAAGATTGAAAATGAGAATTTGTACATTTGTTCGATCGATTCACTGTCAATTATTTCTGATTTGTATTTTAGATTCTTAAATTTTATATATTCGTTGTAACAAGTTAAATTACACGTAATCGTCGTACTTTACCTGACTATTTTTATCAATTCAATATCGTTCTCATTTTACGTGCAATTTTATATTCATAGTTAAAAATATGTCCATACGCATTGAAACGTGTACATCAAATTGTTTAATTTTTCGCGCGGTTTCGCAACGTCACGAAGACCAATGTTCTGTGATACCGGAATTACAAATCGACGTGAGCCACGATAATGGTCTTCCGTCGCGTGATCCGCCTCATACTGATTTAACCTGATCGCCGATTTTAAAAACTTCATCATCCCGATGAGGTGACGAGGTGTTGAGTGTATAAATCGTGAAAACTGTCGAATTCTCATGGAAAGCGGCCAATTCTAAGTGCAAACATGTGTCTTCTCTGTTGGTAAATGAGTATATTTACCGAGTGCGAAAATGGCCCAGGATACTGACGATATCAACTTGACTCCTCAGGAATTACAAATACTATCTGAATTAGACAGGTAATTTTGAGATGGACGAAATCTACTGCAATGAAGCTCGTTCTGGTTTCTTGCTCTTCCTTGTGTCGGTCGTAGTTTTCACGTTTATCTACCAAAATATAACCTAAAAGTTTGTTTGACAGAATAGGCGCGCAATTTGACTGGTACATTCGGAAGTGTTTGCTATCTATTGACATCATTTTTATACGTTATCATTTACGCGATTAATACATCATTATGCTTTTGTAATTCACGGTGCGATCGTTCGTGATCTTTAAGGCATTAGTTAGTTACGCAAAAATATATTTTTCAAATATGTAAAAACAGAAGTACATCAAACATTCGTTTATGTGTATTTTAAAAGTTTTTATCATAATACAACAATATACAACGAGCGATGTTATTTTTATAATATATAACGAGTGAGCTTATATTCAATGATTATTGAAGTTATTATCGAGAGTTTCTTATCAATCAATGTATTCTTTTCTATGTGTGTGCAGTCGACAGTTTGGATTTTTAAAATTAAATTCACCGGAGCAAACAAAGAAGAAGGCCTTAGTTGTTCGTGCAATTAAATATTTAGAAAGGATGCTAGTCCAAGCGCAAGCTGAGAAGCAACGCAGAAAAGCGGATAGTACAAAAATGAATCCTGATGAATTAAAGGACGATGATGAAGATAAAGGAATTAGCATTGATCCTAAAACATATTGTAAATTGGGGCATTTTCACTTACTTTTAGAAGATTACAGTAAAGGTAAGTAATTATTTCTGATAAGTTTTTCTTAATTTTATTTACAATACTTTTACGCTTCTTTTAATGTCAACAGCCATGTCGGCATATCAAAAATTTTATTCCTTGAAAGGAGATTATTGGAAAGATGCTTCATTTTTGTATGGTCAAGGGCTTGTCTACTACCACTTCAATGCTTTTCAATGGTGAGTGACAGTGATGTAACTTTTATTCAATAGTCTATTACTTTGTAATTGCTTAATTTTGCATGTTTACGTATAACAACTCATTCTGTTTCTTCTTTAAATGATATGATAGACAAAGGATATTTTCATCTTCAATATAGTTTGAAACTTGTTATTAATGTGTATGTCAATTATTAATGTAGGTTAATATTTGTTAGGAGCAATAGATACTTTAAAATACTTTATATATATACATATATATATATATATATATGAAATTTATATTTATATTCATATTATATTGTATTGTATTATCGATTTTTATGATGATTAAAACAATCAAGATCTTAGTAACCTTAGCTATCATAAAAGAACGACAAAAAAATTTAAAGTGTTCATTGAAATAGTGCTTTGAAAAAGGAGAATAAAATATGAATAAAAATGTCTGCAGAAAAATGTTGTAATCTCTCATGAGAGTTGTTCACCTTGAAAAGGGGGCGTCGGCCCCTTAGACGATGTACACATAGAGTTCATCGTTCTCATCTTGAATTCTGTGATTTCGCGCAAAATTCTGATACTGTTGGTAATGTAGCTTCGCTTCTCGATGTCGATAAAATAGTACAGCAAAATTCGATAAAGTAGACCACTTGAAGAAGTTACCGACTGAGTTATTAACAGTTGAACTCAACAACAGATGTCGCTAATTTTGTTGTGATAAAGCGAAATGTGCCTACGTGTCGAGCCGTTTCACGAGTATGGCGACTAGGAAAGCGCGTGGGGGAAATAACAGGCCAAGTCCGTATTCGTTTCAGTGACCAAAACAATAATTTTCGCTGTTAACGCATCACGTTTATAACTACTACATTTGCCATTTCTTACAAGAGAGAGCAAAATTATTACAAAATTGTTTAAGAAACAATTTATAACACACTATGACTCTAATGTATCCTGCAGATGTTTAATTTGGAGAAAATGTAAAACTTGCATCGAGATACGTTACACGCTTGAGAAAATTATTCGATGAACGCAGTTTACGCAATTTTTTACATTCAAAACGAGTACCGAGAGCTATCGTTTGTAGCACGTATGCACGAACTACTACGATAAAAACTATTCGGTATATGTAATTTAATCTTAATCGATATCAATTATTCGAATTTCGTCGCGAATCATTGCATGCGACTCGTATGACATTTAGCGTCTCCAAATTCAGAAATTGAAACGTTTCCATTAATTCTTTATTAGCTGCTTCGAAATAGCTCGTACGATTACAGCGCCGTCAAATATCTCACTTAATGCGGTTACGTTCATCATTCTTGATTAACATTCGTGTCAGTGACCAGGTCAGAAGTTCGACTGTCATACTACTATAATGAGATTCCATACAGTTATAAGGATCGCGAATGCATCAGAAATTTCATTTCACGCGAAACAGGTATTTCGACGAGCGAATCAACTTGCGCCACGAATGAACGACTTCCAATAGCTCAGATTAATTTGCATCACTCTGTGGTAATTTGAATTGCTCTTCTTTTTTTCTATTGTTACGCCTATGTACAGGTATTTCCTTTAATACTGTTTGCAGCATTGCCTGCGGTGTCCCGTTGTCAGTTAATGTTGCAAAATTTCGGCGTAAATAACAAAACGTGACGATAGATGTAGATTAGTGTTAACTCGACATTTTCTGTCAAGCAGTCGGCTTTGTAGACGGTTAGGAGTGGGAATATCGATTTCCTGTTCAACCCTCCTTAACTGGGATGGTGCAAGATTCCCGTGGAACGAAACTCACAGTGGATCTTTCACTCCCTTTCGATCTTTCAACATTCCACTCGTACCATGCAATTGTCATCAGTTTCTGTAATCTTCCTCCAACATTGTTATTAATTCAACATAATGTTAAGTAACACTACTATACTCGTTAGAGAGTGATTTTGATGTGTGAGCGTGAAACACACTGTGTGTGTGTGTGTGTGTGTGTGCGTGTAGGGTGGATCACTTGATTAGAATTTCAAAATCGCGTTGGATGAAAAAAAACTTTGTCGGAGCAAAAATAATTTATCTCTTCGTGTGCAAAGTCATATTTTGTAAATAGGACCCTACATTTTTTTACGTTAATTAACAAATCTTTTATCAATCTGTATTAAATCGTCTGAAAATTCTTATTTTCATTTTTTTTTTTTTTTTCCCAATGGGACGTAAAGATTTTTCATCTTTTTATATCTTTTCGTATTCTCGTTTTCAATTTTTAGTTTAAATTAAAGTCTTTTTTCTTTTCTCTCTCTTTTTTTTTTTTTAATTTTATAGAACGATTCGTTCAATGAACTAGTGGGTTAAACGAAATGAATAAAGGGTTAAATAAAAAGGATATTCTACGTTAAAATTCGAATTTATGAATCCAATTGTATTTCTTACTTTTTTTTTGGAAATATTTACATTGGACGTTAGTGATACAGTTTCACGTTAACACTTTACCGACCGTGTATTAGCGGTGAATAGTTAGCCGATTAATAGGCTACTTGTCGGTAAAGTATTAAAATATGTTAGTTAACCGATTAATAGGCTACCGGTTGGTAAAATGTTAAAATATGTTAGCCGATTAATAGGCTGCCGGTCGGTAAAGTATTAAAATATGTTAGTTAACCGATTAATAGGCTACCGGTTGGTAAAATGTTAAAATATGTTAGCCGATTAATAGGCTGCCGGTCGGTAAAGTGTTAATTTGTTCCATTAAACTCACGTGCACTTCTTGCTGGGATTGTGGATTGTTACAGTAAAAAGGTACAACTCGTTAAAAAATTACTCGTTCGAGTAACCGTTTTCCAATTTATCCTCTGATTAACGGTGAACAGCCGCGGATTTCACGCTGTCCATTATATCAATATATTTGTCATCATAAGTCACGCACCCGTAGTAATCTACGTATATATACGCGTGGTCGAATAGGATATATTTCTTTTCATTCCCACACTCGTGTGCGTGCAATTCCTCGTTACTTTTATCCTTCGATACAATATAATCGATTTTAAAACGCAATTTTTCTTCTTTTCTGTTCCTGGTTTATAACGAATCGTCTGCTTTATAAAGTGAGGCATATTAACTCATATTAAATTCTCGTGTATTAAATTTCTGTAAGTTAGAACGACATTTGCGACCATCTCTTTCCTTTTTGAGTACAAATAATTGACACGATTAATTGCAAGCCAATAACTTATGGATATAACGTCAACAATCTTTTATCACAAGTTACTATGTACGAATTATGTGTAATTTGTCGTATATTTGAACTTTAAATGCTCCCCCCCCCTTTTTTACGAAAAAAAAATTAAAGAAGCATGTATTTTATCAACTTGTACAGAATGTTGTAGAAAAATCTGTTTAGTAGTAGTTTCGTGTCTTATGTGTCTTATTGCAATTACGTTCAGGTAAGTGCGTGATCGTCGTGCGAAGATAAATGGTAATTTTCATTTCCCTGCAACATCAGTATCATCGTTATCTTGTTGTTCTGACGAATGTTTGGCGAGAAAATTATGATGTATGATTTTCCGATGTCGCCCGGATGGAGCCAATATACGATGACATAGAAGCGTAATATCTTCCATCTTTATCCTATTCGATAAACCGCAGATTTATTCAGCCGGTGAAATTGAATGGAAAATCCTGTCTTTGCGGATGCGTGAGGTGGTTTCCTTGAATATATATAGGGTTTCAAAGCGTTCGTTCAGATATGCGAAGTAGGAAGCACATAACAGCAATTATTTGTAGACTACGCGGACAAAAAAGCCGCGATTACGCCTGTATTTTTTGCGCGATTGTTTCACGTTCATCGTGATCGTAATGTAAAAAAAGATTTCGCTGTACATGTATACTCTCTAGTACGATAAGTTATATTGCTAATTATTTATAATGGAAAACATTTTACGATTTTAATGAGCTTGGAATATGTAATTTTTCCCTTTATATATATATGTCGATACATTGAATAATTTTTCCCTATATACATATATATATATAGAACACATTTTTGAACACATTATTATTACACTTATATATATATATATATATATTGAACACATTTTTGCATAAAATTAAAACCTAGTGACTATTATTATATATATATTATATATATTATATATATATTATATATATTATATATATATATTTATTTATTATATGTATATATAATAGTCACTCGGTTTTAATTTTATGCAAAAATGTGTTCAATTATATGCATCCGGTAGATTTGCCTTAGATTTGATAATAAAAAAGCAGATTTCTGAATTTTATAATTTTACAATTTCAAATGGATTTACGATGGATTTAAACTTTTCAATTTTTTAGAATAAAAATGAAAGTCTCGATCGATATTGATTTTAAGATACAACAGTATAACACGGATAAATGAAATATAGAAGAAACGTTGTTTTATATCTCTTCGCGTGTTTGCGTATTTTAAATTCTACGGAGATTTTTTTCCCTCTTTTTGTTATTACATTTTATTTGCCACAGTAAATAGAACTGAAAACTAGCGTTCGGTAACTAAAGAAATTGGAACAGGTCGCTCGATACTGTTGCGTTGTTTTGTCTCGATCGGTAAAAATTAAATTACAAATCTCATTGGATAAACGCTTGGTTTTTACGCGCGAGCAACGCGTAATCATTCCGTCTCGCTATATATATCGAAAGTAGCGCGGGAATTTCACGAAAGCTTAATTCTTTAATGATTTTTTTTCTTTTATCGTACAAAGCAATTATTCATGTTCATTTACTACGAGTAAACTTAAAAGTACATACAATTTTCTGTATCTGACGTCAGAAACACGAGAAATGTTTCATATAGGAGGTGACAGTTGCTTTAGAATTTTGAATGTTTCGTTGTTTTATTATCCTGTCGAGCGGATAAATGTCAAACAAAAGCTAATGTATCGATTCTTGTAACGTACGATTTCTTCCCCCCCCCCGTTTTTCATAATTAAAAATCGAATGAAATTTGATATATTAATTACACTGGCGTGATAGGTTAGTTTCATCGCAGCGTATGGCACCACGTTGCGATCGCGATAATTAGACGAATAGTGCCACGGTTCGTCGATAACAGAAATTACAAAGAGAAAATGGCTTGGTGCACGCTACTAACTGAAGTATCGACGGTGAAACGAATATCATCGTTTCTGTACCGTGAAGTTGTTTCTTTTTGTTGCCGCGAATCACGTGACTGCACAAGCGGGGATGTTCACTGTATTTTATGAGTGGAAACGAGTGATTGGGGACCTTTCGTCACGATTCAAAGATTCTTCGTAAAAAAAAATAACTTTATTCGCCACGGTGGACAAATAGATTTACGAGTGAGTTAAATCGTAACATTACAAGCGATGTGACCCGAAGATAATTAAATTTAACAGGTGAGTCCTTTTCAACAATAATGCAGCGTTTATTAATAAAAGCGTTATTTCTTATTAGTTGAGACAATGTCTCGATATAATAATTCGTCATCTTGTGCCTCTATGGGCCGAATATTTTTCTTGGCGGTAAAAAAATTTATGTAACCGTAGAATCAACGAAACCTATAAATACGGATTAACAATGAATTCAGCGGTTTCAACAATTTGATAATAACGAATTAATAAAATTGACATTTCAGGATAGAGGTGATAACTGTTATCAAGAATGTTACTTAGGTTAATAAGGGGACATTGTACAGCAACATGTATACGCCATCTTGTGCGAAAAAGTTCGATTATTTAATAAAATATCGATATGTTGGCGTGTGAGTTGAAAATTACACGGGCCCGTAGAGGATTAAATTAACAAGATTTAATGGAAATTCAAGCTTTCCATTAGAAAGTATTAGAAACTTGCGGAAAATTCGCTCCACGCTTAATAATTCGAAAAATAAAATTACACGTGCACGTGCTGAATTCGGCCATATTGCGTGTGAAATTATCGTAAATTTTGATTGGTACGCAGTGTAAATTTGCAATGGTGTGGCGTATTTCACTGTCCTTGGACACAGCGAAGGGAAGCTGTAGCAACCCCTTCGTTCGATCGGCGAGCCATTTTTTTTTTTTTTTTTTCGTCAACTTTTCATCCTCTGCCCATTGAATGGGACCGAATCTCCCTAAGGGTGATTCATATGACGCGTGTCTCGTCAGTTCGTAATCTCCCTCTTTCTCTTTCTCTCTCTCGTGCATACGTAACTCGCGTTTATTATGCATTGTATCGTTGCTTGCAATATTTATAGTAGCCCGTTGTGTTATACAGTCGTCAGGTTCTATGCACGTTTCTATTTTATCAGATCGATTTTCTTATTTTCCACACGCCCGTGGTGGCTGGTAACAGTGCCAGAGAAATGCAAATGGCAACTTTTCTTGGCATCGTATGAATAAACTATTCGTACACAACTTCCACGAGCGATTGTTCCGATTTTAATATCATGTTGCAGTCAAACACACGAGCGATAGTTGTGAACTGTAGTTCATGCAGGTTGTTGAAATAGGGATGTTCGATTATTTTGTTTAAGAGAATTTTAGAACAATTTTACTCTAAATTTGAAAGAGACAGCATGAGAAATAGTGGTTATTGTCATTGATTACGATCCTCATTATCGGCCATGAGAATATTTTTCTTTCTTTTTTGAAATTTATTTGAAAAACAGTATTTTCAAAAAATTTGTATATTGTTTAAGTTTTTTTTTCAAATTCTTATTAATTTTATTTGAAATTAAAATATCACCGATAAATAGCGATGTGGGAAAACAGTATAAACGATAATGTAATGGAAGAGGTACAAAATTGTAAGTAATGCTTTAACGCACTCGGACATAAAATAACATACAAATAAATGCAAAAAAATAATATTTCGACAATTGTTTCGCGCATAAAAATAAAATACGTGCATAGATATGTATATATAATGCAATACAAATACATATATATAATACATTACAATACATATAATACAATACAAATATATATTATATATATATATATATACACGTATATATTTTCATTAAAAATGTAGGATGCACTGTGCTCTTTCTTTTTTCTTTACAGTAGAGTGAGACTTTTAAATAAGAATTTCGATAACTATTTTGAGCGTAGTTGAAACAGCAGCCGGATCATTTCTCCGCCATGGCATAGTGCTGTTGAGTCACGTGCAACGCATAGAGATGCGTTGCAGGCAATCGATTTTACAGCCTCTCCTTCTACGCACGTGTTCAGCCATGTATAGTCACACATTGAATTGCTTTGATCGTAACAGTCACTGACTATTATCTCACTGACTATTTCCCGTGAGAAGTTCGATTCCCTCGTTCCTTTCATTTCGAAAAAGTTAAGCCCGCGAAGAGCCCAATTTTAATTTTACAAGAGAAAGAATACTTCCAATTTTATTCCATTCACTTTCTTGCAAATCTTCGTAAATTTTTATTTTATTCCAACTGCGTGATATCGTGGACTTCATTTTATCGAGATATCACTGACTTGTTCGTAAAAGTCGGTTGCTTTTCAATTTTGTAAAAAGGGGATCTATCAGAGAGATGATAAATTCGGTCAAAATTTGAATAAAAATTTCTGGGACCAAATAGCAATAGATACAATAGAACTATAATGATACGAATATTAGTATTGATCGAGAGCGAATGGTCGAAGTGACAAAAAGAATCTCAACTCATCGTGCAAAACTTTTATTGTAACATTGAACGTAGGATTTTCTTTTATTTCTTCAAGATTTTAGAATCTTCCCAGACTTTCAGATTAAAATTTTAATTTCAAATTTTATTATATAAAAATGTTAGATTTATAATAATATTCATTATATTAATTCAACAACGTGAATAAGCAGCGTTTCTTCGATCATTATATCGTACGCGAGCAGATAGATAGAACATCGGTTATCTAGACAGAATTTTCTTAGCAAGCAACATCGATTTTCTTCAACAACGATCGATTCTTTCAAAGTACAAAAATTAAAAAGCAAACTGACTTTCACAGACAAGTCAGTAATATCACGATAAAATAACGTCCACGATATCATGCAGTTGGACTTCATAAAAATTTACGAAGATTCATTATTCGGTCGTTTCATCTGGGACATTTTTAGAACGTTAGAATAGTGTGGTAATTAAGTTTCTCGTCACTGTCAATTATCTTAGACATTGTCATAGTTAATCTCGTCAGTCATCCGTGTAATTATATATTTATCTTTAATCTCTTTATTGTGTAATTCTCTCCGCGTTATTTTGTACTCTTCGTGTGTGACAATGGAGAAATGAAATATGGCGGCGTCATGGTAACAGCATGATAAAATTATTACTTTACTTTAAATTTAATATATTCATTGTATAATTTCCGCAATCATTCATTTTCTATGAAATAGAATGAAGAGCATAACTGAAACGATGAAAGCTTGTCGGTATTTTAAGTTATCATAAATTTGTTCAAAAAGCACGACAGTCTAGTTGGTCTCATTTTAAAGCGGTAAAATCTCTACTTCGAGTTTTTTTCCCGAGTTTTTTTTTTTTTTCAAAGTATTCTTGCATTATGCAGCGGATGGGACAACAAGGATTCTACTATTCCCAAAAATTCGCAATTCAGACACTTCTAAAGACATTGAAAAAATTGCTTTCGTTAACTGGATCCACCACGTCTTGGTCTTGAAGATCGAAATTTCTTCTTCACGACGACTGCTGAAAACTTGCTGTACGATTTCTCTCTTTATCGTCGTGAATCGTTTCATCGAATTGAACGTGTCAAATGAAATATAAAGTGAAATGTTTGCAAGCTGTCGAACAACTGCCGAAAAAGGAAAAAAAAAAAAAGGAGATCGAAGAAGATGAAGCAGAATACGTAGGTAGAAAATTCAGAGACGACAAGTGGCAATTAACTTGAATACTTATCTATCCGTTGGCCACGTGTTTCCAGTACGGGGAAATTAAACTAAGGAAGCGGTCCCTTAGCAGTCCGGTGGTTCGCATTTATTCGCTCTTATCGCGCTGGCTGTAAGTTTCGAGAGGTAGAAGAGGGCACCTTGCACGTGAGACTTTTCACGAGGGCTTGCACACGTGTACGTCGTTGCTCGAACGACGACATGGCCGCTGCACCCTGCCGCGTACGCGTGCAGTAAGGTGCATGCAAGCTCTGACCCAGATCGCACGATCGATATTCCCTGGCCCAGATACGCTTACGGAGATTAATATTTTTTCCACGCAAGCCTGACGATGATTGATCCCTCCTCTCCCTTTTCACGAACTTCGTACTTAACTGCCGTTTCGAGACCGAGGTCTCTCTTTTTCGCCGCGTTTCAGGACTAACCCCCCTAACGCCACGCGTGTATGAAGGCTGTTGGACTTGTTGGGCTTGGATATAGTTTAAGCAGTAAACAAGTGCTATATATTTTTCTTTCTTTTTTTTTTATGTAATGTATTTGCCACTTGTCACGGAATGAAACAAGGAAATTATTTCATCTACGGCGTTATATAGAACTTATTGACTCGGGTCTTTCGAAGTTACAAATTCTGCTGAGGATATTACACGCGAGAGTATAAAATTAAAGTCTTATAGTTCCAGTGTATTCAAATGTTTCAAATGTTCCAAATGTTACTCATTTCTAGTACGAGAACTAATATTTTTGTTTAACATACTTTTTCCCCTTTTTGGTTTCTTAAATGAAACAACGATCATTTTGTCGTGTTATCTTAGCGCGCTGCTACCAAAATTGAATCGCTTGCAATGCATTTAATGAGGCGCGCTTTAGTTCAATAATTCGTACGTGTAATTTCACTGCTTGTGAAGTCAGCCATATAAATTGACGTCTACAATCTCTCGAACTGCGCACGCGAGTTTGATTTAGCCGTTTAATTTGGTGTCATTGATCTAGATTGATCTCTGAAATTTATTTCTCGCTACTAATTCATTTATAAATTACTTGCCACGATTGACCGCGCGATTGGACACATGACATAGGCTGTTCGAATAATTCCTCGTACAATGATTTATATTCAGAAGTAAGTTTGCATTGAAAATTATTTTGGACATTTTTTTGTTCTTTCTTTTTGCTTTGAAATAGCATTTTGGTACAATTTTCGCGGCATAAGATTCTTTTAGGGATTCGTAAGTGACCTTTCGATACTGCTGAATCAGTATAAAAATATGCTTGGGAATATGCATCAGCTTCAAAAGAGTTATGAATAATTACATAAACATAGCATGTTGCTTAGTGAATTAAACGTGCTATTAAAAATAGAGGGAATATATTCATAAATGTTGAGGACCTTCGAAAGCACGCGAAATTAGAATATTTCTCATTTCTTTACAAAGAAGGCTTCTTTCATTTATATACATATTTCTAACAGTTTCATAAATCAAAGCCGAATGTCATAAATCCATTCCAATAAACTTTCACAGAAGTGTCGTTTTAAAGACAACATAAATATAAAAGCTTTCGTTCGCAGCTACTCTTCCTTCTGTGTTGGAGACGATTATCAATATTCTGCACACGCATAGTAAACCTTACAATTACCAGCGATACCCTCCCAACAATTACGCAAATATTCCGGCGAAGAATGAGCACGATGCATCGAGTCGAGTCCGACGAAATCGACACGTAAGCTGCTGCTCCTTCGTCCACGTCAACTTCCAACTTCCATCTTCGATGCAAGCACCGATGCTCGGTGATCGGATGGCAATGACCGCTATTCCGCCTCGGTACGTTGTTCGTACGTTGTTTCGTCGAAATTCCGATACCCGCGGCTCCTAAGCACCGTCGCAGCGACTGTCAGGTGGATCGGCATAGAACTCGAACCGCGTGTCCCTCCTTCTTCGGTAAATGTGCATTGGCTGCTTCGTTAGCGGGTTGTATGCAAGCAAGCGTGCTACCTACCGTATAGGAGGGAGACAACAAGGACAACGACGACAGCGGGCGGCAGGGAGTCCGGGAGTCGTCTTGGTATTGCTTCGCGGATCGTTCGGCGAGGTCATGGTCAGCCGGCGTGCTGAAACCGAGAGTCAACAAACTCAGTAAACGAAGAGAGAAGAAGAGAGACGAGGGGCAGAAGCGGCGAACCAAAAGTACCATCCAACCGGACAGTTAACCAGCCTCTACCAAACATAACCCTCCGAGTGTCCGTTTCAGCCGTTGAGTTCCTCGAGGAAAGCCGCCCACTGCCAGCCGATTCTCTTCTCGCCATCTTTCTCCCACCACTTTTCCATTCTCTCTACTTTCTCCTTTCTCCGCGTGTGCCTTGCCTCTTTCAATCCTCCTTCTGCTCGTTCTGCAGCGAGAGGCCTCCGTTGCTAAAAATAATTCGCAATCATTATTTATAGCGCCGTTGCTTGAAGTTATGATGATGCACCTGCAGGTACAGGAAGTGGCTGTGATTCTTGGTGTGATCTAACTCCTGGCAGAGATCTGTGACCTCTCCGCCATGAGTTCGATTCGGATATGGTCGTCGATCTTTTTTGTTTTTCATGCGCTTGGTTCGAATAGTGGAAGCTGTTGGAAGGATGTTACATTGCAATATCGTGGAACGAGAAGGTCTTTTCGCGGAGGAAGATAATTTTTAGAGTGAGACAAAAATACAAAATGACACGTTTCTGCGTTTCTCATGTGTTTCGTAAAACTGACGTTGAACGTGTGCACGTGAGCACCGTTTCGTGAACTATTTTCTTCTTACGTGTGACGCATTAAGATTATATATATATATATATATATATATATGCAGAGTGTCAAAGAACAATCGACATAACTTTCACAAAACACACGACTCTGGCAACTAATTTTTCTCAGCAATACTCATCGACGTAATTGAGAATCCTACATGACTTTCTACTCTAAAAAGGAGTTCCAGCAATGTCACGTTAACTTTCCATGGGCCCTTCTATGTAACTTTCAAGTCACATACCAATATATCGATATTGTATTAAATAATTGAATTTTTTTGCGCAAGATGGCGTACACGTCTTGTTGTACAATGTCACTTTATTGTATAACCAGTGACATTCTCGATAACAATTATCACATCTGTCCTGAAATGTCAATTTTATCATTCGTTGTAATCAAATTGTTGAAACTGCTGAGTTTCATTGTTAATCTGTATTTATAAATTGATATTTGTTGATTTTACGTTGCATGAATTTATGTTACAGCCGAGAAAAATATTCGGCCCGTAGAGGGTTGATCGAGTTTTCGAAACCTAACCTAACCTTACCTCGCTTCAAAAAGTACTGCACGATTGCTGCAAAAGAAAAAAAAAAAAAGAAAGTGATATCTATACAAATATATTTGTGCTGTTCAATCTCCGAGGACATACATACGCGTGCTTATGTATGTACGTAGCCCGCAGCACGGCAAGTTTATCGACATTGGTAGTTGGTGACGTCGCGATTTACGGTGGCAGCGCCCCGGACAGGTCCGCGAGCTGTGACGTCATTGGGTAGCGGGCGAACGTTGGGCCAATGAACGCGTGCCACGTCATCGCCTGCCTCCGGAGACGGCAAGTCACGTGACGTCACCAGAGACGACACGCCGGTTTCCACGAGTTGAATGACCCCTACAAACCAAGTTCAATACACCGACGAGGAAAGACACGACCCGTGGACCCTGCGGAGTCTACGACCATAGTTCCTTCGTTGCTCGACGTTTCGTCTCCGTGCTTGGCCCCGAAGGGAAGCCCCGGAGTCTTCCTTCTCACTGCGTTCCGCGTGTTCAGTCGCGTTCGGCTGCGCTCGGCTCACTTCGGCTCGGCTCGGCCTTCTCGAATCGCCGAGTCAGTCGTTTGGCCCGAGTCGATTCCCGGCCAAGTCGCATTCGATCCGAGGAGGGAACGCGATTCTGCGGCCTCGACGAAGATTCGAATAGCTAATCCAAAATTGCCCGAGTTCCATCGGGGAATGTATATGCAACATATCATCGGGAACTCGTTTTCATCGATTTTGTATGTGCAATTTTGCTATAGGATGTCGTATCGAGGGAAATCCGTATCGCGAACTACGATTTATCGTCTAAGTTAGGAACTCAAGTTTTTTTTTAAATAGTTCAACGCGTTTGCTACGCGTGTGTTCAAGCTCTACGTGTCTCTTGAGTCATTGAACGGCAGATAATGTGAGACGAAAGATGCACGCGACATTTAATATAGCTACTTTTTACAACGGTACAATTTATATATTTATAGTTACTTTTTACAACACTTGCAATTTTGTACACGAATTTCATCCCTTATTTGATCATATGCTCGATATGTTCGATATACTGATCGAAGATTTGAATAACTGAAAAAGAATTCTTCTGAATAATTTTTTTAGCGAACTGTTGATAAAGTCTGCGAATATATTGGAATAGGGACCAACGAAATGTTGAGGAGTAATATAATTATTTTTATGAAAAAAGAGTTCCGTTTTTAAATTCTTTTTTTCCAATGAGTTAATAATAAAATTTTAAACAAATAAAATATTAATAAATTCATATATATATATATATATATATATATATATATATATACAGAATTAGACGAACATAAGATATTAATGAAATATTACATGCATAATGAAATATTAATCAAATATTATTAATGAAGTATTACATTTCCGATAACAAATGGATAATAACTAGAAAGATAGAGGGGCAAAGGTCACGCAGCGCATTGATTGCGTGAAATCATTCTAGAGAATTAGATTGTGCGTCGTGAGACCTTTATTACTTAATACATTGTTACGTTAAAAGCGAATCTAGACAATGTCAGGTAAATTGCAGGATATTTCGTATCAAGCGTAAACGTAAAAAGGTACTTTTTCCCCCTGAAGAAGGCTGCGTCTTGCATTGCGAAATTTGGAATCGCATGATAACGAAACTAAACCGCGTTTGTGCAATATTTTATATTTCTCATTAGAAGGTGTGTGCTTGAAGTAGAATTATATTAGAGAGAACCTGTATTTTATTAAATTTATAGCTTTATATATAGTACTGTGTATAGTACTGCAAAATTGCAATTGCTCAGAAATGTATTTTCAAATTATCGCGCGCATAAAATTTACGATTGAAGCTATAAGGTTTCTTAAAGCGTAAGGTTTGAAAGCTCGAGCCATTGAGCACGTTTAGATGTCGTTCGCGCGAGATACCGTTATTTAGGTCGAGAGAGCAGAATTTGCTATTCCAAGAAAATATATCTCCCGTTGCCGTGTGAATATCAAGAAGGCACGCGGTGAAACAGGAATTCAGCAACACGTTCGAAAACAAATCGAATCCAGGCGGGTTCGGTTCGCCCTTCGGTTTTCACTTCGTCGGGGATTCTCCCAGAGAATCTGGGAGAAAAATTCGCTCTTATTTCGAGTCCGAACGCCGTCTCGATCGGTCTGTTTTTATTCATATAGCCGGTGAGGAAGGTTAAAATTAGTCTACCGCGACTACGTTACATCTGGGAGTCAGTGACTCCTGTGTGCGAAACGTTATATTCGCATTGCGCCAAAGAAATCGCAGTTATGCGTCGCAGTTGCCGCCGCGCGGCGGACAAACGTTTTCTCTCCTTCTGTTTATCTCTCGCAATAAGTTTCCAACTCACGTTGGAACAACTACGGTTTTCGAGATAATAGAATGTTATTAGATTAGATGCGTGAAAATTCAGTCTGCTTATATTACGAAAGATAGATATTGCTTTCACAAATATGTGTATATATATATATATATATATATATATTTCATCAGCGGTGTTAAATAAAAATTCCAAGATGAGAGTTACTCGATTAAATAAACTTCGCGTGCCGATTAAATTATCCCGTCCGTAAGAATCGATTATTCGCGCCGTATGAAAGGCTACCATTAAGTATTGTTAAAACGAGACCGTCGAGCATCGGCGAGAAATATTTCTTAAGCAAATACAGGGTTGATTGGTGGAAACCGACCGCCGCCATTGCGTCTTCAGCTGCGCTCACGTGGGCAAAGGAAGTATGTTAATAAAAGGCAGGTGGCTTCAATGAGCAAACCGTGCGACGAAAAAAATTTTTCCTTTCCCCGAGTTTCCTTCCTGCGAAAGTTCATTTTCACAGCAAAGCGCGCTTGTAAAGGAATTACAGGAGGTTCTTTAAGAATTTAATTCATACGTTTCAGACTACTGATGAAAAGATAATGAATCTGGGAAGTAAGAAGTTCGTTTTACTTTCTTCTTGCCGGACGATAGCTTTCTAGTTCAAATTAAATTAATATTAATTAAATCACGGCTGTTGATTTTCGGAGCGTATTTTTCATTTAGAGGCGTTTTTGTCGAGTTGCATTATTTTATCGTGCACATTTTGTTCTGAATATTTTCTTTATTTTTAAATAGATGGTCGATTCAATTATTACGCAAGAGTGCTATGTGACAGAACGATTTTTGCATTTGTTTAAAAAAATCGCTAATACGTTTTATATGTGTGTGTGTGAAAAATGTTAAAAAAAAATACGTATAGCTATGGATGTAACTATTTGAAAATGTAAAGGCTGTCATCATCAATATTTCGATCTGTTAGTTATTTTATTTCGAGTTTTTCTTTTTTTTTTTCATACAACAGATGTAACAAAAAATAATGGAGCATTCATGTTTCCTGACTAAAGAACGAAAAGATTTTCAGTTACAATTAAAAAAATCGATTCAAGAAAATACGTATCCAGTTTCACTAGACTCGAACGTTAGATTACATCGTCGTTGTTTAACTTATTTACAAATAATTCACAGATACGCACAGACATATAGAGAAATATACTTTTTATTTTGTACCTTTGATCGCCAGCGTGAATTGATCAATCGAATGAAATATTTGACATTCGTATGTAAGAAATTTTTTTCTACAAACTGAATAAAATGTTCACGATCGTGTTACACATTTCAAAGATCGTTCGCATTTACATATCGCTGAAAATGCGACAGTCCGATGGGCGAAAGATAACCAGATCTTTAGGCTCGTTTTTAACGAATTCACCATGGTGCACACCATATTCCCGATTAAAATTCATTTGTCGCATAAACGGGGGTAATATCCGAACCGTGAAGTTAGATGCCGCGCGTTTCTCGCTCGAGGTATGACACCATGCTGTGCAATTTATATGCATCCATTTGTAATAGATGTCGTGAAAGTAAGTTGGCACAAGCACCGGTTTCCGTGGCAGGGGGGGAGGGGAGAAGAACGACAACCACCTCACGAACACGTGGTTAAAACGAAGTGCGTGTCACAGCCACGTGGCTCGCGTATCTGATAAGACCGGTCTAACGTGAACGTACTCGGTACCATTTAACCTAACTAACTGGCCGTTCTTTTCACTCGGGTCATTGTTAAAAAAGTTCAGGTCATTGTCATCAAAGCCAATTGTGCCATGTACGTGCAAAAAGTTACAAAAAGTATTTACAGAGAGACATATTCTTATTATTATTCTTTTTCTTCTTCTTTTAGGTTCTAGTATTATTTCCATAGCGTGGATTCGCGAACAGATTGACATTTCACGACAATGGTGTTTTGAGTAACTTCGATTACACGCGTGATCTGTTAATCGCGTAGCGAAAGCATTTATCACGTTTGTAGAGAGAGAGAGAGAGAGAGAGAGAGAGAAAAGAAAGAAAGAAACACTGTGCAATTTCCGCGTACAAAGCTCGTTCCATCCGAGTATCGTTCGTGACGTAGAATTCGTCATTTGTACAATGACAATGAAACGGAAAATTATTTATTTAAATGTATTTACACGTGGCAGGGGGGGGGGGAACCGTGCCAACCGCAAAGCTCGTTCGATCCGCGAACAACACGCTTGTAATCGCTTTAACACGCCGCTAGAGCGCTTTAAGCCTCGCGTGCATCGATATTTGTCGTCCGCGGCCTCGTGTCCCCGAGCACGTGCAGCAACTTGCATGCGTTTTGCACCGGTTTGCATGATCGATTGCTTTTTGCCGTACAACACAGGCGGCGCCTCGCCTCTGAACGAAACCGATCCATTTCCAGTTGACTTATCGATTTCACTGAAAGTAACAGTGTTTCCGTGGAAAGCGGAATTAGGCTAGATAAACGGTCTGAATATTTTCGGACATTTTCATCCGATTCGTTATCGGCCGCAGCAATTATTTCCCGTCGATTTATCGGCGTCGCGATTCTTTTCGTTTCGGGACTGAACTGACTGGCTGCTGATAAACTACGTATACATGCGTATTGCGTTATCGTTCTCTCGAATACCAAGTTTTCGATAACCCAGAGCAATATATATATATATATATATATTTATAGTTATATAGTTATGTAGTGTATATATATATATATATATACACTATATAACTTTATTATATAAATTACTATATATTTATATTATATTATATATACACTATATAACTATATAGTTATATATATATAATATAATAGTAATATATATGTATATATAGTTTTATTAACGATCGGCTATGTTCTTTTATTAAGAATTTGCAAATCACTTGGAAATCACACGACGTCGATTAATAGCATCATTATACATCAAATATACATTTTTGTCTTCTCCCTGTTCTCTTTCATTTGGCGTTCGATTTTAAAATATTTCGTTAACAAAATTTGCTCGATCGAAATAAGACGACTGAACGATTGAAATTTATTATTATTTTATTAACAGAATTACTTGTACATTTCGAAGGTAACGTTGGAGTTATCAGCGTGAATTCTGAAATTCTTCGATATCTTGAATTCTTCGATAAATTGACATAAATAAACTTTATCTACGTTCTCGGAGTGGTCCTAACTCCGAGTGAGTGCAGTCGAGATGTTGATTACACTTGCACGCACGAGTTGCTTGAAGCTCCGACTGTTTCTGAGATTTTTACATATTTTTTCTTTTTTCTTTAGTATACTTCTATTTGTATTTTAATTGTCACAGTTTCACGCGTCTTCTTAAACACTCGCACGTTTATTTTTTCGTATTTTGCGACGAATATTTCGTTTGTCGTGCTCTACGTGCCTCGCTTTATATATATATATATATATATATATATATATATATATATATATATATGTTAAACATATCAGGCAAATTGAACTTGATACGGGTTCGCATAAATGCAAATCACGCGAGACATTATTATTCGCAGAACCAGTTCGCCACAGGCTGAAACAGTCCGCGACACTTGCGGTGTATAAAATCCCGATTATTTAATCGAGCGACTTTAACCCCTTTTGCATCTGCGGGCAAGCTATCTCGCGGTTCGAAGTTGTTCGACGTTTTCTGTGACCAGATATCTCGCGTTTCCTGATATCGGCTCTGCTGTATTTCTCGTTTTTCGATGAAAAAGAAAAATAAAAAAATAAAGAATACAAAAATTGATTGCACTATAGGTTGGATTATATATTTCTGTTACAATGCCCGGTTAGAAAATATAATCGTAGAAGATTTTTATCGTTGGTATCGTCACGTGATTCTCGATCGAATGGAACCGTAGGTATTTTTGTTCGCGCGAAATTGGATTTCTTTGCAAAAGAAAAAAGAAAGAAAAAAGATATGAGTATTAGAAGACACGAGGTTCAAATGAAGCTTCTTAACTTACTCTTGATCTTTAATATCGATTATTAATTAATTAATTACACGTCGGTTATTAGGATCGGATTGAACTTTGGAAAGGCGAAATTTAGAATTTCGTTTCATATTCCCAGTACTTTTGCACGTTTTATCTTTAACGTTTGTCTGCAAGAAAATGAGAAAAATACAAACGAGCTGTAGTAAATATTACAATGGCCGATGATTATCGTTAACGCGGTAATTATTGTTGCAAATATGAACACAGATGAGCAAATGATCCAGAACTGCGTAGGAAATGCGTAGAACGCCATGATACTGGAAATCCAAGACTACGAATGCCGTGAAATTCAAACGGCAGACATTCAATTTTTCACCGAAGAATTAATATTCCGTGACCTTTACTCCTCGCGAAGAACGAAATTACAAAATATACTGCGTTTCAATACCACTTGTTATTATCTGCGAGAATTGCAAAATTCACTCGCAATCAGCCAGCGTGTCAAATGCTAGACTTTTTTAATGGTAGGATATTTCACTTCGTCCCACGTATTAAGGTATTATCCTGTCGAAAAATCAACTTTTGCCGGGCTATTCGAAATCAGGACCTGGGCACGAACGATATTTCCTTTTGGCTCGCCTGGCGCGTTCGTTAAAAATAATTAAATCCGAGCTTAAAGTCTCTCGCACCCTCTCGGCCGTTTCGAAAGAAAGAGTCGAGGAAACGAGATTGCAGAGATCGCGCGGTGTGTATTTTGGTAACGAACCTCCTCTCCGCTGGAATTTTCGCCCTTTTTCCATTCCATTCCAACGGGCCGGGCACTCGTCTCGTACTAATTCATCCGACCGGCTGCGTGAAATAATCTGGAAGAATATTTATTTCGCCTTTCACGACCGGAATCATTTGACACAATGTTAACCGTCGTTTTGTAATTGGTGGTTTCCCTTTTAGCGAGACTTTACGTCAGCCAGATTCCTTGGAGCTTCTCCCTTTCAGAAATAAACGTACGGATGATTAACTAGAACACTATAATAATATTTAACGATCTTTTTCAAATTTCTGTCTGTCGACGTCGGCACCGGCGATTTGTACGTGAAAAGTATGCAAATTTATTTTCACAGATTTCCTGTTATTTACTGTTATTTCATCTGAAAAGTTAGAGAAGAATGCTCCAAACTTCAGAGTAGCAACGCAGATTTATTTTTTTCATAATGATATGGAGTAACAATAATGAATAAGAAAATACAATAAATTTACAAATTTCTTACTTACTGTTTGCGTAAAAATTTTAAAATGCAGGTATTTATTTCATCTGAAGAGATGAGAGAAGAATACACCAAACTTCAGAGTAGCAACGCAGATTTATTTTTTTCATAATGATATGAAGAATAATGAATACAACAAATTTACAAATTTGTTATTTATTGTTTGCGTAAAAATTTTAAAATGCAGGTATTTATTTCATCTGAAGAGATGAGAGAAGAATACACCAAACTTCAGACTAGCAACGTAGATTTATTTTTTTCATAATAATATGAAGAATAATTAATACAACAAATTTACAAATTTGTTATTTATTGTTTGGGTAGAAATTTTAAAATGCAGGTATTTATTTCATCTGAAGAGATGAGAGAAGAATACACCAAACTTCAGACTAGCAACGTAGATTTATTTTTTTCATAATGATATGAAGTAACAATAATGAATAAGAAAATACAACAAATTTACAAATTTGTTATTTATTGTTTGGGTAGAAATTTTAAAATGCAGGTATTTATTTCATCCGAAAAGTGAGAGAAGAACTTAAAATTTCTGAATTTCTGGCAATACCTTTTTTAGAAGGTCTAAATTTCAGAGCAATGAGGTTTATTTCTTCACAATAACGAATAACGAATAAATATATAAATGATACGCGATCCATATATTTATACTCGTATCATTTAGAATGTTTACAATTTATATTATCGAGAATAGGAATTTAGCACTTTACAGGATTTCTTTTCAATAAGCGTATTTCGAAAGGATCTTTTTGTACTTCTGTAAGCACACGTACATTTTTTATGTAGATTTATATAGTAGATTATTTTAAAGAAGAATGTTCAGCAGCATGATAAAAGAGCCGCTGATACATTCACGTTGCCGCACGAATATTCAGATTTCTACCGCGCAAATTAAAATTTATTTCCTGCGGCGAATGCTTTTGCTGAAAATTCGTTTCGCAAGGAAATATATAACATATATATATATATATATATATATATATATAACGAGCGAAAATATATATAATTTAACATAGTTAAAAATTCCGCATTATCGCTTTCTACTAAAAAAAAAAAAAGAAAAAGAAATCGATTTTCAACACGGTCCATAAATTGTGAATTATACAAGAGTGGAATATTTGAGATTTTATTACTTTTTAAATTTAAAAAGGAATTATGTTTGTTTCTCTTCTTTTTTTATTGTACTCCGTCCCATAAGATTCGAATTGATCTTTCATAATGACCTTTAATATGAATCTCTTGCAATTAATGATTCTGAGATGATAGATCAAGATCCTTTTTTTAATCATCACGTATAAATTATTTATAATAACCCAAAGGAGTTAACATTCCTCAGAAAGTAAAAGAAAAGAAAAAAAATCTGAAATAAATAATGGAAACGAATAAATAAATAATAGAGTACGGTACACGTGATAACGTTACACTGTTACAATTGCGAATCAACGTGTTAATTTATACTTTTTTTTTTTTTTTTTTCAATTCAATTCGAAATCTCGTCATTCTATACGCGTTTCTGATAAAAATTACAATAATAACTCCACGTGGCGGAATACCTAAAGGTTATGTATCTCGTGCAAGAGATTTTCCCTTACATACTGATTATCCGGTCATATAATGCCGATATTTATGGAATCACGTCACGGCCAGAGCGTTACTTCAAAGAGTGAAGTAATCGCGCTCGCTGCGCTTGTTTTTATGTAACTAACCTTCGTCTCGTGTGTTATCTATTCCCATTCACTGTGCACAACAGGTAGAAAACTAATTCCTCCTCTCTCGGCTAATGCAACTTTCTCGGCTAATGCAACCATCAGATAGACTCGCCTTCATAAATATCACGTTTATCAATCTTGAGGCAGTAGTGTGTGAAATGTTGCCACACTAGAAATGTCGCCGCATTAGACTGTGGACGTTCGCGTAAATTGAAATTTTCATGAACATTGCTAAATATCGTTTTAGACACGTGTATTATTTTGCTACTAAGTATTACACGCGGTTCACTTATAAATTCGCCTAATTGGAAAATATCGAACGTCGAGAGAAATTGAGAAACTCGAAAGAGTTTCCTTCGTGCTGCGTGTTTGTTAGGAAGTTTTTCAATTAAATTAAAAACACTGGATATCGCATTTTTATTATTGACGCAAAGACTCGTGGGAAGTGTCGAACGATTATAATGTAAATAGCTATACGCGATACGAAAGGAAAAATCTTCAAAAATTTCAATAATCGATGCAATGAGTAAAATTGGATATTCCTAATTCTTGATAAGAATCGCTTCAATCGAGTCAATCAAGGAGTTTTTCCCGCATTTTAACTGCTTAACATATAATGACGTCTGGGAGACGTCATACGTTTTCTAAGAACTGTGAATTATTAATTTGTTTTTTCATCGTTTTTAATTAATTTTCTTTACGAGTATCGCGTTCGTGGAATTTCTCAGTACAAGTACAAGAGTATAAAAGTTATCTTTGTCGAGTTTACAGAAATGTTAAAAAAATCAAGAATATACATCGTTTTTTGGTTATATCGAATTTCATTTAATTCGTATGTTAACACTGGAACTACCGACAGTTAAGACGAAGTTATTTCTACCAAAATTATTTCGATTATTTTAGTAAATAGAAATAAAATAAAATTCATTATATTATTTCTTTAGTTATCGCTGTAAAAGTCATTGCATCGTTGCGGGGGGGAGGAAAAATTGTAACATGAAATAGAAATTTTAAAATAAAATTGCAAAACCAGTCATTTTGACTGGTGTGTGGTAGTTCTAGTGTTAAGGGGTTAAGAGCGTTTGAACGAAGAACGAAAAATCTCAGCCAGGATTTCCAATCCATAGTAGAGTCCCGTCTTGAAAGAATGTACTACCGATGAAAGATCTGATTTGCTCGTTGCATGGAACATGTTACTTTCGTTCTCGTGATCCGTGCCGGTTCTTCTACCAAGGTGGACCAGCAGAGAAGTCAGGGGAAAAAACCGTGGATGAGGATCACTGATGAAGTTTCTTTGCCCAGCGACGAGAAGTCGAGAGAACGAGAAAAAACGAGAAAAAAAAAAACGGAAAACCAGAAACCGTGGTGGCGCGCGTATTTTAGTAACGGGGACGACGTTCTAAGGGAAAACGCCTCGCGTTGTGCATCCGAACAAAGACGACGTACAATTTTTGGTGGAAGCCTAAACTAAAGAGGGCCTAACGCACTTCGATGTCGCGCACTCCTATGTATTTGATGTCAGGTCTATAAATAATACGGTTTTTCGGAGAGTCGAACGATTTACAAAACGACGAAACGATGCGATCAGCGATCACACTTGATTCATACGAGAAATTGTGCACTAATTTTGAGCGAGAATCAAGAATTAATTTATTTAACACTGTTCCAACCACGACCGGTCAGATGACCGTTTTTTAAAATTTCGATTAGAATTTCCTATATGCAGCGTTTAAAATTAAAAATCGACTTTGAACTTCACGACTTCTCCTCAAATATACGTATGATACGTATGATTTTTCAATATTCACTTCTTTTCTTATTGTTTGTTTGTTGAGAAAAATTTGTAGTCTGTCTTACTTATCTTGACCGGTAAAACGATTTATATCTTTTTGTAATGGTATTCTCTCAAGAGCTCAATTCCAAAGCTTATAGAGTCGTTAAAAACGAAAGGCAAATGCAGTTGTGGCATGATTTAGCCTTCCAGGGACTGATTTACGGCACTTGCAAGTGTTTATTTGCCTGATTGGTATCCGAAGCGGTCCAGAACCTCGGATTCTCTTACACCGTCTTATCTGCCGTGACTGTAAATAAAAAATAAATAAAAAATGGGATGAAAACGAATAAAATGTACATTATGTACTTCTGAATAAAAGAAACTATATTTTTATACCGTCAAATTGGCTTTCACCTTCATTCTATATTAAAAGACATAAGCTGTGCTAAAGACCGGTCATTTGACCGATCGCGGTAGGAATAATGTTAATATTTGTGGTTTTATTCTTGATTTTTCTTGATAACTAACTAAATATCCGAGGTTGAATTTCTCGTTTATAATCGGAGAACATTTAGAATTGGAGAAGTGAGATTTTAGGATCTTTGTCGATCCTAAATCCTAATCGATGGTCAGAGAATAAACTCTCTGTCGCTCCATCTGCCACAGCGAGAACCGTTTCCACCCGCATTTATAATTTATTTTACGCATTAAACGCGTTGCGACGCGGGCTTCCTTTCACGTTTTACCTATATGTAATGAATTGTATCCGTTTCCGTCTTCTCCCTTGTTTGAAATGCTAATAGACCTGCTAAATAGAGAGTTTTTTCGTGTGCGGCCAGCAGTATCCCCATGCGCAAACGTTTCATGTCGTATGTTGTACTCAACGAATCTATCAACGTTTTTCTAATCAACGCGTAATTTGGAATTTGGAAATTGAACAGAAAAGTATTATTGTATTATTTATAAAGTGATATCGCGGATGAAAAATTCAAGGGGATCTAAGGAGATTTTACAATCTATATATAGTTTTTTTTTTTATGAACGCGTATTAATCGTGCAGAGTGATTTATGTTATTTATAAAGACGTCGTGAAAGAAGAAATTTAGAAAAATCAGAGTTAATTACGATATGATGTTGACGATGATTTTCAAGATGACAGGTTGTAAATGATGGTAATTTTTTCCGCTCTATTTGAGAATCTAGAACATTAAATATGTCTTCGAACGAACAGAAAAAAATATAGTATATCATTTATTCGAAGTAATATGAGTATGGAAATGCAACGATTGCATTATCTGCATCTCGGTTTCATGGCGTAATGGTATGTACATTTTTCTAAATAATTCCAGAGAAGTTAGTCGACATTCAATCAGAACAACATTAAAAATTACCATTTCCTATTTCTTTACTATAAAGTCAGAGTATTATTTGTAATTTTTGGTCATCTTGAATAAGATTGATTCTACAGTTATAAAATAAATGTTACAGTAAAATAAATATAATATAATATCACACGCGGAGTAAGTAATTTTCAAGAAAATCTTGTACTAGAAGATTAGCTTCGAAAAAGAATGTGAAAAGAAATTCATTTGATCAATAAAAATGTATAGGATGTGGAGTATCGAGTACTTTTGTAAAGATATCGAACAGCCTTTTACAAAGATATCAACACTATGATAGAAGCTTGAAAACAAGTATCGATACATTTCATAGAAACAATATATTCAACGGTAATTTGTGGACTGGCATCGATTCTCATATATCGATCTGGATCATTAGATCTGCACGTCTATGATGTTTATCCGAAATTCAGCACGGAAACGACGGAAAGAATCCCACTATTGGAACTATATTGTATTTGGAATTCGATGAAGCCCTCGTAGAATGGCGGGGCCTTAACGTTGTAGAACACCCCGGTGCCAGATCATCACAGACGTATAATCAGACAATCATGCTCATAATAATAGGCTGGAATTCTCAGTAAACCGAGCGGTGTAGAGATTCGCCGGCCAAGTCCTATTTACCTAGGTGCCTTATGGGAAAGTTTGCAGTCACCCGGCCGCGAAAACCGACGTGTGCAATTTCGCGACGTCGAAAACGACGTGTCCTCCCTTCGTTATTGTAACCCGATGGGCTTCTCCTCTCGCGTTCGCTTAAACGCGCACGTGAGAATAATTTCGATTCCGGTTCCCTCGAGTGTGTGTGCGCTCGTCGTTGCTGTGAAATAAGGCCGCGCAACATGATAACGTTGAATCTTTTTAATCGCTGCGAACATTGTAATCATTGCGAGGTGCTCGTTTCGGTTGAAACAAGTTTGTTTCGGCGGTTTACATTCAGATAGTTACAGGTGTTGCATTGTAACGTGCTGTCTAGGTTGACATACATTGTTTTCGTGTATAATTGATTTACACACGACGAACGTATAAGGATACGAAGGCATTTTATAATTAGACGGGGATATCTTCGCGTAAAGCAGATAATCCTGCTTTGGAGGGAAGAATTTTAACGTAAGATGACCGAAAATGGGGGAGAAACCTGCTAAATTTAGAAAAAAACTTTAGGTTTATAATAATTTATGAATTCGTAAAAAGTTATAATATCGTGATTTTTTTCAATTTTACCGGAATTAAATGACTGGATATTTTTAATAACGTAAGGTTCATTGAAAATATTGAAATTTATGTATTTGTTCTTTCTCTATCTCTATCTAATAATAAGGTGCATGTCATTTAGATATAAATATTTGGACAGATAGAGTAATCCGTATTCTTTTTTTTTTTTTATTCATTAACGTGTTATCTAATCTTAGATAAGGAAGAAACATTTTTATGTTGTATGAAAACTAATTGTTAACAAACGCGTATTAATTGTCAATTACACGTGTTTGTTTATTTAACACTCGTTTAACGAGCAATAAAAGCACACAGGAAAATATACTTGACAACGTTATATTATTCCTTTAACAAATTCATTTAACGATATTAAAATTGTGACATAAACTATTTCAACAGTACTATGTTAGTAAAGTGATCCAGCAGTCTTTCTAAAGTTATCCTAAAACGTGTAACATCGTTAGTTTCAAAAGTGTTAAATGACAAGCCTACAAATAAAATATATGTACGTACAAATGTGTTAAAACAACACAGCACGTGTGTAAGATGCGATGAATATTATTCTGCGACACATTATAACGATAGCTCACTCTGACTGTGTCCATAATCTGTATTCAAAGTGTCCGAGTAATTTTTTTTTTCTTTTTTTTTTTGCAACAAAGAGGTTAGGTTGTCATGGTCGCTTCTCTAGCGTCGCGCGGTTTCCATGGGAACGTTGACACGCGCGAGAATAACGAGTTTGAAGAGACGCATGCGCGTGAAGGACACTGGTCAACATTGGCTACTATGAACAAGTTCACGTGTGACGTAATTCTTTGTGGAAAAAAAAAAATCATCGTAAGCTGAGATACGATTGTAACGCTAACGCGTGACGTCTTTAGTCCTGGCAGTACTGAATTATGGAAATGGAGCTGTTTCTAATTTATTGTGATCTTAATTCACTTCATTATGTTTTTTTTTCTTTTTATATGAAAAAGAAATTTGTACGTACAAAAAGAGCAGATAAGATTGCAAATGCTTTGAGTAAGCGATATTTGTTTAAATCAGTTGATTTAATGCACGTGTTAAGTGTTTTTCTTCTTTTTTTTTTTTTTTTTGCATGGAATAAGAATTGCAAATTTCCCGCATTCGAGATTGTTTACGATTAGTGCAGAACTGCATTTTGCTGTCCGTTTTTTTTTTTTTTTTTAACGTAGATAGGAATAATGTTTTCGCAATAAATTGGCATAATTCTTACTTTCATTAAGTTTTCAAAGTACGATACTTATTATATTTTTAATGCGACAGAGTAAAAAACCTCTAATCATAACCTAAAAGCGCAAAGATACATGCGAAAGTATGCATTTATTTTTAACAACGTACGTTAATTTGATCGAGAAATCTGATCTGCGAAATGCCGTTTCTAAATTGCATCCACTCCCTAGTTTGGTAAACCGAGTTATTATATCTGATTCCACGTTTAAATACAACCGCGAATAAAGGTTGCAAAATACCAAACAAGGTTGCAAACGTATCGAACGCGCGCGATCGATAGTCGGATGTTTATAAGCTTGCATTAAAACGGAAGGTGGTTGTTTTGCGCGTTCGATAAGCGAATATAAGCAAATGCAAACTGATGGGCCATAAAAATGAAAACACTTGCAATTCAGGGACGTATCGGAAGTCGGCGTATGAATTTACATCAATCTCTTTGAACGTTGCGTTAATCCGAAAAGAACGGGAGAAAGCGTACGATGATTTCTTTCCAACCGCGTAACACGAAAGGTATTTTAGAGATTAACTTGCAAACGTTCCCGAAAAAATTTAACGTGTTGATTTAAAAATTAACAGAAATATTGGGTCAGAATAATTTAAAAAAAAAGAAAAAGGGGAGGAAAAAATGAGATACTTAACATGATTCAATTTTTTCATGAAATCTATATATCTGTATACACATATGTGTACACAAAATGTTCATTATAATATTTTACGTGAGATTGTATACTCGATTATTGATATAATAAATATAATAAAATACCAGTATAATAAAAAAAAATTATTAAATTTTATCTATGTTATTTACATAATGTTAGTCGAATACTAAAGAACTTCAGTATAGATTGGGTTTAATTTACAGTACAGTCGAGTACACCTATACCAGTCTTCGCTTCGCAAATCACGTCGAAACTGTCGACAAAATTGGCCCTTATGTGAGGTTAACAGAAATCGAAAAAAGTGAACAAAGAAATAACTACATTGCCGGAGGCAACGAGCGTTTCACGGAAAGCGATCGTTAACCATTTTTTAACACCGGATCTCTGCCGATCCACGTGAACATTATCGATCCCCAATGGATTTTAAGAGAATAGAATATTACACGGAATTGGTATCGTGTATTATTACAGGAAAGTGTATTATCGTGTATTATTAGAATATTATATGTAGCAGTATCGTGTATTATTACAGGAAATTATTCAAGATGTTTCATGACACAATTGAAATCGACGCTTTTAATTACAACGGGTGGACGTGTGATTGCGTATCGTGATTGACTTTGGTTGTTGTATGTAGAATAATCGTGCGCTACGTGATTATTCTGGCAAGCTTTGTGCTTCGCTTATGTAGGTCTTGGTCTTTTGTATGACGTTCTCTTTCGCGCGGAGTAACGAAGCAGTAAAGAACATGCGAGAAACGGATTAGCAAACGCAAACCTACATCGCGGTAATTCGGTGTAATTCGTTAACCTTTCCGAGAATGGAATCCATTTCCATTTTACATTGCACGCGCGCGGCTATCTTCGGTTAGGCAACCTTTAAAAACTATCTACATAATTGCCAAATTATTTGTTAGTTTTATAATTATAATTTAACGGAAATCGTGATCGTGATACAACGACCTAGATTCGTTAACGCAGTGATAAAAGTAGTAATGTAGTCGCTTTGATAGAGTTGAAGAAATATAGGCGATAAGATTGCTCTCTCTCTCTCTCTCTCTCTCTCGAGAAAGAGCGTTAGGACAGCTGTAGTGACGTGACACAGACAGGGTGGATGCGTCGGGCGGTGGCTTGTCGGCGAGTGTCACGGTACTGTTCTAAAACAGGGCCACTACGCATGCGCGATTCCCCTATCGGTTCGCCGTTGTCTCTCTGCGTCCCTCTGCCGTGGCATTACCGTCGTTTCCCCCTCCATCTATCGTCGAGCATCCCCTCTTCCATCGTCTCCTAATCCCCGTTTGCCCTTCGCGCCAGTCGCGTCAGTTGCGTGAGAGCCTTTAACGGGGGAGGTGCTTTTTAGCACTTACCGTGCGCGGCACCCTCTCCTCTTCTAATCACTGCCATTAGTAATATATGTATATACATATACATACATATATATATACATATATATACACACATATATATAATAATAAATATAAATATATGTATAATCGAAAAATAAAGTAGAATATATATATATATATATATGTATACCCGTGGCAATACGCGAGGACGTCCGATCTGTGAATTAACTAACAAAACGTGAGATGATCCGTGAACTGTGACACGAGAATACGGTACAGTTCGCGAAGATCGGCGTGATCGACGATACTACAGATCGGCGGAGATAAAACGTGCCACGGAAAGGGAAAACCGTAAGTGTTCTCGTTTTCACGCCGTGAAAGAAGTGAGGTGAAGCATCGGCGGGGACTTATCGTTCTGTCCGTTGTTACTAGTGCACTGCTTCGTGTGGCGGAGCGCACGATCGCGTTTCTTCGTGTCGGACACACGTAGCGTATTCATCGCATCTTTCTCCCTTTCCCCTTCCTCTCTCCCTCCCCTTTCTTTCCCTCCTCTCTCTCTCTCTCTCTCTCTCCTCATTCGTCACATTCGTTTTCTTTGCATCGACACATTTACTGGCTGACGCGCGTTCGACGACGACCTTGTGTTCTCCCTTGTGTTCCTCTCGCCTTTGCTCGCGCGTTCGTTCGGCGTGTGCTAAGAACGATAACAATATGTCACGCGTGACGTTGCCGTGACCGAAACTGACCGCCGAAATTCTGTGCACCACGACTGAAACGAGGAAGTGAACTCGTGAACTTGTGCGTCGGTGTGGTGTCCTGAGTGTGATATATCCCCGGTTTCGATTCTCGTTTCCTACCTGTCGAAGATCCTCCCGCGAAAATTGGACGACCTTCCAGAGCGTACGTACGGCGTCTTCCTGGCGCTGATTGAGATTTAAATTCCACAGACCTTGGGCGATTTAAATGGTGAGTGAACCGCTTACTGATTCGCTGCGTGCTCGGCGTCGTGGTTGGGCACGCTTGCACACTTATATATACGTGTATATACATGTAAATAGGAAGCGTGTTTTTCTTGATGCCTATCATTGTGCACACGGCGTTTGCTTCAGGATTAATCGCCGTCTATATATATATGTGTGCGTGTGCGTGTGTGTGTGCGTGTGTGCACATATATATATATATGTATATATATATATATATATATACGCGCGCGTATTATTTAACGGTGAATCGCTAGGCTGACCAGAGTCAACAAGAGACAACATATTAGTCCGCGTTTTACATACGAATTAGGGAGCCGAAACATGAAATTTTTGTCCAGTGGTATACGATCGATGCCTCGGGAACGGTTTCGTATACGCCCTCGACTCGTCCTTTGACCCTTAAACGAGCAAGCGCCGTGTGCATCGAATATAGAACACTTTCCTTTCCCTAATCTTCTTTCTTCAATTATTTATCTCTACAATGTCGATTTCGTGCGAATGTAACGGAGACATAAAGAGAATATATATATATCGATGTATAATTGTGGACAATAATATTCACTGAAGTTCTTAGTAGCGGAACTATTAACAATTGTAAATTAGACAGATTGATTTGATCAAAATAGAAAATAATTAAAATTGATTGATTAAAGTACGGAGGAACACGTTGATGTAAAAATTGGCGAATATTTATTAAATTTACAAAATTCAACTTTCCAAAAGTACATTTTTGTAATATTTATATATAAAAAAAAAAAATTTACGAATTTCAACCATTGAATCCCTCATCGTTGTCAACCAATCTGCAAACGCTACATATTCATGTAACTCGTAGATACAACATGCACTGTTCGGTTAGGCTTCTTCCTCGTCACCTTGACCTGCATAACTCTTTCTCGCGACCGTTGAGTTACTTACCGATCGCCGGTATATTGCACCGAGAAATTCCGATAAATTCTAAATTGAAACTGGTAAGAGGGGGAAAAAAGAACAGCCTGTGGCCCGAGTCATGTGTTTGAGAAGCCATATTGGCAGGCAATCGTGTTCTCAGTTGGTTCTCATCCGACCTTGATGGAACCTTGATTCCCGTTGAAAGTAAACTTCTATTTTGCTCTGTCTCTTGGTTTGAAAATCGGTTCTGACGAAATCCGTAGAATGGCGTGCGTTCGCATCGCGGGAGGCTAGCGAACGTGGAAACAATAACGGCGCGTATTAATCGGCCATGAGTCTGAGTAGGTCAATGCAACAAGTCGCGTAAATGCCAAGCTCGATGATGATAATGCGTGAAAGGTTGAAGAACACCGGTGCGCTGGTAATTGCTGTCCGATGTGTGAATCGTTAACAAAGTGAAAAACTAGGTCGCTGTGTGCGTCTACATTGCGCGCCATTCACGTGCGAACGCACACTAACAGAAGAAACCATACCAAGCTCGACTTGCAAAGAACTAATTATAAGAAATCGTTCGATTACGATAACAGGATCTAATTAGCTTTGCTTTCGGTTTTTCGATTTTCTTCGCATTTCCTTAAGTGCAAAACATTTAGTTTAGTTTACTTTTGCAAATGATAAGAAGACACAGAAAATGTGAATGTCTTTTGGGCGTAATTGTTACATGGGATTACTATTAGTTTATTTGCACTTGAGGTTAATTAAGGCGTAACGTAAAAAATAAAGGCATAACGCAATTTTTGTTTGCATTTTACGATGTCATTAGATTAGAAGATATTTCTCAATAATTCGAAACTATTTCAAGAATCATTTCTTTACGAATACCACAAATAATCTTAAAAAGTTTTAATCCATCTCGAATATTACATTATATATTTACAAACATATTCGTATATTAACGTATACTCAATATTCAAATTGTTAAGAAATATTATATTGTGTCTTCGTTTTATTTACTACCTTGTTTATGGTTATCGTTTTTGTACGTGATAAGTTTGATGTAAGCAACAGTTCAATCTACTTGATAATATCAGCGAGGAAGCGGAACGCAATGAACTTTACACTTGGAACGGCATGACACTCTTTCCATCACGTTTGAATTACCCGCGTTTACGACTCGGGGCGGCAGGCATTTACGGTTATTACCGCGATCTTAAAATTGTTCCAGGTGCTTCCCAATCGTAGCCGCGACCGAGCCTAACGTACATAAAATTCCAAGATTAATTCCCGTATGATTGCTTTTTTTGACCCCGGACAGATTTTTATCTCGAACTGGTTCCTTTTCTCGCTGTAAATTTTTCTCGCGCGTAAAATCTTGCCTCGAATCGTGAGCGTATTCTCCTGAAATTTTATTTCGTGTATAAGAACATAAAAAAAAAAAAACCTAAAAAAAGCAGATTCCGAAATGTGAGGATACACCATTCGCTTAACCTCTTGCGCTGGAATCACGTGCCACGCACGTTCGAGAATTTTTTGTCCCAAAATTGCAATATTTTCTCCGTGTTAAATATATTTAAATATAACCCAGGCAAAACAAATAATAAATTTATTACTTTTCAGTAATTATTTCTATCCGACGAGTTCAAAAAGAACGCGACGAATCATTGTATACGGTTTGGTCACTCGTTATGGTCCGCGAATCAGTTGCCAGCGCAAGGGGTTAACCTCTTTTGCGCTGGAATCACGTGCCCCGCACGTTCGAGAACTTTTTTCGCCAAAAATTGCAATATTTTCTCAGTTTTGAGTATATTTGAATGTAACCTAGGCAAAACAAATAATAAATTTATTACTTTTCAATAATTATTTCTATCCGACGAGTTCAAAAAGAAAGCGACGAATCATTGCACACGGTTTGGTCACTCGTTATGGTCCGCGAATCAGTTGCCAGCGCAAGAGGTTAAAACGAATTCAGCTCTTAACGTATTTATAATCGTTAAAAAAAGACCCTGTCCACATCGGAGCGCAGTTAAATCCAAAATATCAAACGAGGCTACGCAATATTTATTCGAGTTTGAAATTCTTCGGGACTGTTAACGAAAATTATTTTCACCGTAGAGATAAACCTGGAAAAAAGGAATGAAACCATGCAATTTATTAAGAACGTGCTGTCAAGTATTTCGCTTGTGTCCCTCTGCTGGTTGATACGCATATCTGCATGCATTTCGTGTACATTTGTCGTGCATACGTCTCTCTTGTGTTTACGTTGCCCACGTACGGTCCCGTCCCTGGTGTTTAGCGAAAGAGGTGTCGAGTTTCAAAGCAGAGCAAGTCACCGCGACTACATCGAACAAAACGCGTATATACGTACCCACGTGCATTGTATGCGTGCAGACCGTTCTATACACGCTGAGCGAAACGAACATAAAGGGCGGAGTTGCTATCCGTGTATACCGGATGGATGAAAAATGCTTGAAACGTAGTAACGTGACGCAGGAAATAGAGGAAGTGGAACGTGTCTTCTCAGGATTAAAAAATAGCGTCTTCAAAGGCTCACGGCTAGACATAGAAATGCACCCTGAAAAAAAAAAAAAAAACTAATGACAGCGAGCTGGGATTTGTTTGCAACATTGTGGTAACAACACGAGTCAAAAGTCGCGGTTTAATTGGAATACGGAACAACCGAGTTTATAGAGTATGATTTATGAGAAGCGCGAATAGGTTTGTCTATGGGATATCCTCGCGGATTTTTAATGTAATGCATATTTTAGAATTATGAAAAAGGTTTAGGTTTAGGTTCGCAGAAATCAGTAGAGCATTTAGAACATTTTAAGATATGTGTAATGTTGCATTTAAAATAATATTTTTGAAACATATATTATTATGTTACATAAATGAAGATAACAGTTTTAAATGTTTAATTAGCAATTTTAAGAGTGTAGTTCAAACGTTTGGACCAGGATAATATTTAAAATTTAAAATACGTTTCAGTATTAAATTTTGAATATTTAGAAGAGGTTATGTTTTTAAAAAATATATCACAGTATTATATAAAAAAAAAAAAAAAAAATGATAATGAAAAAGTTCGGTTAGAATCGAAGTATAATATTTAAAGTATTTCAAATTATTTAAGAACTTGGTTCTTAAAGTAAAAATAGTTAAAATTCCATCAGGAGGAAGGAGGATGAAATTCCAAAGGAAGGAGATAACAATGTATCTAATTTTTCTGAGCGACAGGTCATCGTCCACGTTTTATGAAAATGTAGATTGACGTCTTTCAAAAATGCAGTTTCAGCGTCGAAGCGACGGGCGAGGGAGATTGAATTGTTTCTTTTTTTTCTTTTTGTAACGCCGCTATGGCCAAGAAATTCTGGACAATAAAACACAAAAGGAAGAGTAGGCGAGTCAGCGTAGAATTTAAATTCTTGATCTCACGGTCACTGACCATGGCATTCAGGCAATGCCACAGTGTTGTTGAACGAGTTGAAGATCAGTGCCCCCACTGCTTTCCGGGCCGAGTTCGATGAAAGATCCGATGATCAATCAGTCACTTATGTATTCGCATTAAAAGAAAAAAAAAAAAAGAAAAAAAAAGAAAAAAGTTGTCGCGGAATTTAATTAATGCGACGCGTCACATCACCATCGCCATGATGGGGGGCCTTGCTCGCGAGCAAGATTTCATTCCCAAGAATATGTTAATTGTTACTACACACTAGTGACTCACGATTAGAGTAAAGTTTAAACGATGTTTTCGATAGTGACCTGTCGTTTTAGAGAGTGAACTTTTCTTTTTTTAATTTTTCAAAGTTCAATACTCTTCTAAATACTCTTCTCTTTACCCTTTAGATTATATTATAATATTGTATTAGACTTGTATTATATAACGTTGTATAATATTACTATATCAGCATAGTTTAACTGGAAACAAAAAAAAAAAAAAAAAAAATGAGAAATATGATTTGATAAAATCATTGTCTTAAAAATTGGCAGTTTTTATTATAGTTCAGTGTCATTCTGGAACATTCTATGTTCCATTTAAATTCTAATTAAACCTTCTGTATTTATAGTTAGACACAATATTGATTATTTCGTTAGATTCAAAACGCGTTCCATAAATCTTTCGCATTATGTACGCTACTGCAGCCTCTGAAATAACCATAACTAGCACGGAGCATTAATGTAGAGTTTATGATTTCCCAGACTCGCGTATAATTCGCTGCATAATGTAAAATAACTGTATCTGGAAAACAAGTGACTCTGAAATGCACTTGTTAATTAGAATTATTCCTTTATTATCAAAATCTCTTTCTAGAAAAATCACTGCTTCAGAGATAACGGAGATTTAAAATGCAAAAGAAAAAAAAAAGAAAAGAGAAGAAAGGAAAAATTAACATTAAAAAAAGAAAGTCTTAACAAGATGAAACGTTAATCCTGCCAATTGAATTTGTATATAATTAATTTGTATATAATTAATTTGTATATAATAGTTTGATCGACTGTGAATCGTGGAGGAGATATTCTTGTTAATTTAATAAAATGCAAATTTCAATAAAAACTTTTAAATTATATTAATTTTAAAAAGTATAGCAAATGAAATAAAAGTATAATGTATAAGTACAAAATAAATGTACAATAATATAAATTACTATTACTTATATATATATATATATGTATATTGAAATAGCATTATTGAGCACCTTATTATCTCCCCAACAATTATACAAATTTCTAATGGCCTGTTACAATACGTTTAATGTAATTGTAAATAATAAATTAAAAAGGTGGATCAATTATTATTATTTCAGCGTTTGAATGAATTATTAACGTAATGTCAGTGTAAGCTGCAATACAATGCGAGGCCTATTGTTTAAAAAAGAAGAATTGCACAAATGCTAATCGTTGCCTCGTGAGTGATTAACTCGAGTCTCTGATAAGATACTTGTAATATACCATAACCTCGCTGTCAATCCAGTAGAATCGCTAGTGCGTATAATCGCACTGTTGATAATCTGATTGTACTGTTATCACATCGGGCAATTATGTCGGCACGACTCTCTGTCAGAGAAATAATTAAAGTTAATCGGTTTATTAATATGTGGGACATATTAACGAACATATTTAATAAATATAATTCTCATAAAATCGTAGTGTTTCAATGTTGTCTTCGCGTTATAAATTACATTAATTGGTTAAATTCTACAGTAGATGCTTGATTTCTATTAATTCTTTTTTTTAAATAATTTTCTAGGTATTTTAGCATTTATAGTACAATTTAAATAAATGTAACATTATAAACATTATAATTTTTAAAAAAAATTGAGAGAATTGAGTTTGGAAAGTTTCGATAAATTCTTTTAAATTACTCTAAGCATTAGACAACATTTTTTGTTCTTTCTTTTCAATTAATTTTTAACTTTAGAGTAAATTAAAATCTCATTCGAGGCTCGATAGAATTTGTGTTTAATTTAGCAAAATTTTATAATAAGTAAATAAGTAATCAAGTAATTTAGAATAATAGTAAAAAGTAACTTAGGTTCGCAATAAAGTAGTTTGAAAAGTTTTGCTTAAAATGTAATGAAGAAAATAATTGACAAAGTTTGTGGCTTAAAAAGCGGCTGGAATGATTCAGTGTATCGATGATTAAAACGGATGATGAACAGTTTCGAGGACGAATTCGTTTTAAATGTCTGTTATGGTCATGCAAATTCTGCGTCATCACGAAATAAAATTGGCTTTCGTATAATAATTTGCTAAGGTTGTCTCGTCATAGACTTGCAATATCCCTCTTTCGTAATGCTTCGTGCTTCAAAGATTTCCATGCAAGTAGTGTAATATACAATTTCATAATAATACACGTGTACCAATATTTTATGAAAAATGTACTTTCATGAATTATAATATAAATATAATGTAGAATAATTTATATATATAAGTAAATATATATATATATATTGTATGTTATATTTTATTCTATAATTATAGTTATAATTCATGAAAATATATAAACATTTTTCATAAAATATTGGTACACGTGTATTATGTGCATTGATACTTAATATGATTACATTAACACATTAATACTTAATAATATGGCGGCATAGAATACCGAACAATTTCACATTATACTATATTAACGAAACTAGTTTCGTATATATAGTACATTCGCAAAAATTTTCTATGATTAGCGTTCAGATATTTTTCACGAGTCGCTATAAAGAAATCAATGCATTTACGTAAAGCTGTATCACTGCCGCTGTTCAATATGAAGAAAAAAAGAACCGTAATATATGGAAAAATAAAAAAAAAAAAAAAATGTACATGATAAGCAGTTCGTTTACGTAAGAGGATAAGAAGGGACATTTTGGTCGTTTTGCGAGGCAAACGCCTCGCGATAATCCACGGGAGTAATTTGCACGTGAAACTAGTTTTCCAGCGCATATTGGAGTACGTGTCCGCGGTTCACAGAAAGAGATGCAAGATATCGTGTGTTCGTACGCACAGTTAGGCACAAGTACGCGTCTCTCTGTCGGAGAGGAGCCCAGCCTGATGATACAGGTACTAGAGAGCAGGTCGTTGAACCTAGGTTCCTCTTGTGTACACTGCACACCACTGTCTTCCGGCCGTTTTCGTTTCAGTTTCTTACATGTAGTATAGGAGAAGCCTCGCTAGAATCTAAATGCGACGAACGAACAGAGTCCTGGAGTAAGAAGCTGAACGAACACAGCGGATGCTACGCAGGAATAGATTGCCTAAACGATTAATAATTTAAACGGCAATTAATGGCAAAGAAAGGATATCGACGGCTGCGTATAATCTCGATTAACGATGCTGCGTGATATTTTCTTTTATCATTCGCTACGGTAGTTCGAAAAGAACTGTAAGAAAGATAAGTATTTCTTTACGTCGTTTTCTGCGAGCTTCAAGTGATTTCATTAATGAAAAGATTGTTTAATATGATTCGTTATTTCATGCAATTCAAACGTTCGATGTTTAGCGTGTGGCCCACGGACTTGAATTTACGTGACTATTTCGAGTTAATATTTTTCCGATTTTTAATTTGCCTGTTACTTTTTCTTTTTATTCTGTACTTCTTTTCTGTCATTTCCGCGATTATAAAAGGGTATAAAGTTTTATGTTGCACTGAAAAACATAAGTATAGAATTCTATAAACAATGTATTAAATATATATTATATTTAATTTATATATTGATTATTATATATATTATTATTATTTATTACATTTACACAATAATTTTGTCTAATTTTAGATATGTATTGAAGATAGTTGTAGCCTTAATTAGTACAGAATAACGATGAGAACATAAATATGTGCGTACGTAAAATGTAAAATTAACGTTCAGAATACGGCTCATAGAATCCCAAGTCATCAAACATTTTGTCCTAATCAAACGTTTTCGTACGTGCACGTAGTTTACGAGTTAACAATTTCCGGCATGTTCGTGGAATCCTGTTTGAAGTTAGTCACCAACTACAGTTAGTTTCCTGCCCTGCCATCCTGCTTGATCAAGGCGGTGCACACCTTGTCGGCTCGGATGCGTCTTCTCTTGTTTGTGCATCTTCTTTTTTACTTATATCCCTTCTTCTATCCGGCGCAGCGTCTAGCCACGGTCTATAGTCTATAGTCTTTCAGCGAGCGACTGGAATAGGGAAAAAGATGATAGAATCGAATAGGAAACTTGTGTATCCTCTTGTCCGTTCCCGTAGCAGATGAATTTATTGAAATTGTTTCTGATCATCTTTCTGAAATACAATTGGCATAGTTAGTATTTTCCTGTAAATACATTCATTTAACCTGGAATCTCGCGCTGGAATGACGTGCCACGCACGTTCGAGAATTTTTCTCCCAAAATTGCGGTATTTTCTCAGTTTTAAATATATTTAAATATAACATAAAACAAACTTTTCAGTAATTATTTCTATCCGACGAGTTCAAAAAGAAAGCGACGAATCATTGCACACGGTTTGGTCACTCGTTATGGTCCGCGAATCAGTTGCCAGCGCAAGGGGTTAACCTCTTTTGCGCTGGAATCACGTGCCACGCACGTTCGAGAATCTTTTGTCCCAAAATTGCAATATTTTCTCAGTTTTAAGTATATTCAGATAAAACCTAGGCAAAACAAATAATAAATTTATTACTTTTCAGTAATTATTTCTATCCGACGAGTTCAAAAAGAAAGCGACGAATCATTGTACACGGTTTGGTCACTCGTTATGGTCCGCGAATCAGTTGCCAGCGCAAGGGGTTAACCTCTTTTGCGCTGGAATCACGTGCCACGCACGTTCGAGAATTTTTCTCCCAAAATTGCGATATTTTTTCAGTTTTAAATGTATTTAAATATAACCCAGGCAAAACAAATAATAAATTTATTACTTTTTCTTAGTAATAACTTCTATTCAGTGATATTGTACCGACGAGTTCAAAAAGAAAGCGACGAATTATTGTATACGTATATTGGTCACTCGTTATGGTCCGTCAACCAGTTGCCAGCGCAAGAGGTTAATTCTAATAATTTTTAAAAATTTCAAGCGTACAAAATTATGGACGTTAAGAAGAAAAACAATTAGTCTCACCGTAGATAACGCTTTTCAGTGATTGGTAGGTTTATTTCAATGTAGATTATTTGTTCGAAAGAACTTTTTGAGAAGATACTGGCCAATGCTTCGAACAATGTTAAAGTAAATTAAAAATATTTGATACTTTTGATCGATTAACTCGCGCGAACTTGTAGAGTCAATTTTTTCCCCAGAATGTCGTTATTACAACAGGAAGCCGATGAAAATGTCTGCTTTGAAACCAGTACTAGTTGAGCCACGTGACTCATACCGGTATCATTAACTTATCATTTTACATTAGACGCTTCCATTATATAAATTACGAGCTCTATTTTTAACTAAGCTCATGCTTAAGCCATAAATCTCCTACATAAAAGAATCATTCGTCCAAGAGCACTCGTTTCCTCCGTCGTGATTCCCGTCTGTTGTGTTATCAACCGAAAGTAGTCTCGTGCATTTCCCAATGAAAGAAACGTGCGGGGAGACGCTTGCCAGCTACGTATCGAGCTAGCCATTCGAGAAATTAAAATCCACGGGATCTATTTTTACTGGCGTTGGTGTCAGCAGCCGCAACGCTGACCGTTCAGATTTCAATTAGATACACAGATGGACACATCTCGTTTTACTCTGGTTCCGGTGAAACGGAGCAGCAACCGACGCGCAGCAGCATTGGCGCAGGCTCGCCCCTCCCCCCACCCTCTCTCCCTTAGTTTGATATAACCGTACCAAAACGGCCGGGAAAAGGACAGAGAGAGGATGAACGCTCGTTCGAAACGCACACAGGGTGCCTGCGTTACGGGGTGGTGGCAGCGGGGCATCGCCGTAAAATCACGATACGAAACGAAAACAATATTTCGTGCAGAGAGAGAGAGAGAGAGAGAGAGTGAGAGAGAGAGCGCATGTGTGTGTCGCGGCAAAGCCACGGAACGTCCCTGAGAGTTCACTAGCTTCCTCGGATCGTTGTGAACCGTCGATTGCTTTTCTCTTTCTCTTCCTTGATACCTGTTCCTTTCTCTCTTTCGCTACGGCGAAGAGAGACCATAGCCGGGTGACGGTGCGCGCGTGTGCGTTGCATGTCAGAGCTGGCGAGCCCCGGAGGAACGGTCCTTTCTCAGCTCCGAAAACTGGTTCCGTATGCTTTCGTGCGCTATATCGAAGCTCTCCCAGCGCGTGTATACAGATGCCCGTGGCCCGGGACTCTATCTGTCCCAGAGAGGAGAGCAATAGAGGCTCGGGAAGACGAATTGGCCGGACGGGTCAGTCGTCGAATCGCGGCCCAGAGGGCGCGTCGTTAGAGACGGTTTAGGAGTGAGTTCTCGTGTTGGGGAGGCTCATCCTCCCCTCTCGTCCCCCTTGCGTTCCCTTCCTTTTCCTCGTCTTCCTGCACCTTTTCGTACCTCTAGTTTCGACCTGCATCTGTCTATCCTTCTCTCTCACTCCCTCCCTCACTCCCTCCCTCTGTCTCTCTCTCTCTCTCTCTCTCTCTCTTCCTTTCTATCTGTCTCTCTCGGTTTCTCTCGCTTTCTCTGCCCGGTACCGTACTCTCTCCCTTTCTCTTTCTCTGTCGGTCCAACTAGCGGGGGCTCGCGGGAGTGACCCTGAAAGTTCAACAGCCCTCCCTCGAATGGCGCCCCTAACCGCCTCCCCCTCCACCCTCGTACCTCTTCCCGTGTCCCTTCCCTTTGTGTTGTGCACTGAAACCTAACTTCGCTTAGGCGGCCGCGGTTGCCGCCGCAGCCACCAACACGCCGTTTTCTCTGCTGCACGGACTTACATTTCTTTCTTTCTTTCTTTCTTTCTTTCTTTCTTTCTTTCCGTTCGTTCTTCCTTCCTGCGTGCTGCACGTAGCAGTTTCATCTTTCTCTTCCCAAGCCCCGTCTATTTCTCTTTCTAACCTCTTGCCACCTTGTGTCTACGGTATATACGTTCCTGGCCTTTACCAGTCGCCAGCCACGATCGCGTTCCTAAGGCTAAGGACCTTTTCGCGCGGATCTGATTGACCGTACATCACTGGTCAGCCTTCTTCGCGCGAAACTTTGAGAGATTTTCGGCCAAGAGCGTGGTTCTTCGTCGCTTTGAGCTGCGATTACTGATTTGATCGACATGACGGATTAGATTAAATTAGATTAAATTAGCTAGTGTGAATCTTTTTTTTGTTTGGGTGGACAGGATTAGATTTAGGGGCTTCTTTCGGTTTAACTAAGAAAAGTTTGGTTAATTTTGGAGCAATATTAGCATTTCTATCTTCTTTATTTTTAAAGTATTTTTAAAGTTATATATATACACACACACACACACACACACACACACACACACACTGTTTGATTTATAATTTAACTGTTCAATTTTCACAAAACGAAGGACACGTACATTACACATGTATTCAGGGCAAAATAATACATTTTCCAATTTTAATGTACGTTATGTTACGAGGATCTTTAAGTCCGCCATATGCAAGAGCTGCCTTGTTCTTCTCAGATCCCTCTTTTACAATGAAATTCAAGTATCAATTACTTAATTAATTGGAACGAGAAAAAAAAAAGGAAACATACAAAGAGAAGTATAACACTGTTGCAGGTTCTTATTTGTAACGTGAATTTTCTGTTTCCTCTGCATTCATTAATTTATGTAACTTCCTTTTCGCATTCCCCTCGAGCTGAAAGGGACGGAAGTCGATACATTCTTCTCCCGTATTGTGATATCTTTCAATGCTACAAACGTTCACGTACTAAAATAATTCGACGTAACTTCGGAAATGTAAATTGCAGTGTGGAGGGCTTGTGCCCGGATACGTTGCATAAGTTGGGCTTAAAATCTTAAAACCTTGACCGTAAGACTGTCATTGTGTAACAGTAGCTTGGTTCGCTCGGTGCTATAGTAGTTTATTGCTTTTTCCTCCTACTACCGCATTTCGAATACACAATTTCGTTTCCACGTGTATATCGATGTAAGAATATCGTCACAGTCGGCCAATTTGTTATTTCCAATATACAAAAGCAACGTATTATCATGCAGATACGTGTGTATTATTATGTAGATAGGCGACGAGTTGAAATTATTTTTCTCGCGTTTCGCAACAGCGACGAAACGGACGAAAAGGAAATATTAATTATTTATAAGATCAATATTAATTTTATTGGTTCCGATTGAAATTATGATATTTCAATTTGTATTGGCGTTGAAATTAGTGAATTAATAAATGTTTAGAAAATTGTGAGTTTGATATTACGATTAATTAAGACAGATGCAATTGCAGAGATTGCAGACACAATTTTCGCACGATATAACATTCGAGTTATCCGAAATTAATATTCTGTTTACGACATAGTTGTTGGAATGAGAAATATTACCGCCGATGTTATCTATATCAGTGTTTTATTAATTTGGAGAACAGATGCACAATTTCATCGAATTTCCAAGCAAATTATCTTATTTTACATATTCTATTATTTTTTAGTTTTTGAAAAATATGATTCGATAACTAATTATAACTTTCTAACTTTCAACGGAGTAGTCTTTCGATAAATCAAGCGTGTAGTTAATCTTGTAATTTACTATTAATTAATTATTTAATAAATTTTTGACCGAACAGTGTATCATAGATATCAAATATTTTCACACGCCGGATATATATGCGTTGAACATTACTCTTTCGCGTAACTCGTTCGAAATTGAATAAATATTATAACTAAGTTGGACAACTAAGTAGGTGGTCCAATATTGTCGAATTAATGATAATTCAGTAATACGCATAGCTATTAAAAATTTGTCAAATTGTGAAACAAATTCCCACTCGTTCACACTTGTTTTAAATGATCCTTTGTGTGACCAACTTTTGGCCATTTAGATTAATCAACTTTAGGTTTCAGCATTTATCAACTTATCATTATTAACTTATTACCTGCTAGCTTGTTTATTGTGGAAATAAATTTTGCACTTTTTTTCCCTTTTATTTCTAACACAAACAATGAAGCTCGATCTCTGTAAATGCCTCACGTGGAATTAAATTAGATTTAAAATCATGTTGCCATTTTTTTGACAAATTTCTTTTCACAGAAATATAATTTAATTACAGGGGCGTTGTATCGTTATATAAAATACATGCAATTGAAAGCATTTCACACACGACTGAAGATCAGAATATCTCGAAATCTAACCAAAGAATTTTTTAGCGAGCGTGTGTCACGTCAAGTTTAAAAAAAAAACCAATCTCATAGTCACAAAAATGAAGGTTGCATTAAATTTCACTGATAATTATTTTCGATAACTCGTAGCAAACAAAGGGAGGGAAAAAAAAGACTTCAAAGTGTTGTTACAGAACAAAATGGAAAGAGGGGCGGTGGGGGGGGGTGGAAGAGGGTAAGTCCGGAAGTGAAGCTGCTGGCGATACGGTTTCTTTATGTTGCCAGATAGCCTATTGAGTAAGGTCAAGGCGGCAGCTGTCGAGCTCTGCCATTTTTCCCCCGTCCGTTTGAAATTGTTCCTCGTACGTGAAAGATGCGCATGCCATTGCAGGAAGTCGAATCAGCCGCAGGAAACCAGTGTTTGCTGTCGGCATTAAATCGGACTTGTTCGTGATCGTGGGAAATGCCGCGAGGTGTAGCCGGAATAAAAGGATCAACCACCTGGGAGAAAAGTGGAGTAATTCGTATCCGGAAGCGAAACGAAAGCCTTTCGTTTCGAGTGACAGTGTATGTGTGTCGGCTATACAGTAAAACCTGTTTTTGTGCGGTCTTTTTTTATGCGATTTTATTTTTGTGCGATTTTTTTCGTGCGATTTATTTTTATGCGGTGTATGAATCTTAGCGGCGTTAGCACCAGTTTAATGTTTCATATCAATGTACATATACATGTTGTGGACGAACTCTGATTACGCGGTCTCCTTGACAACGATGTATCTGGACTTCGCGATGCTCTGTTCATTTGTTTGAAACAATCTCTTGACAAGGCAGAGTCAGTTACGTACATATTGTCGCTCGACGCGCGAACAGTATACGCTTCGTATTCAGAGTTTTATCCACGATTCACGTTACCGAAAATGCGTCAACGTTAAATATATGCAGGGATCCAGATTTCTAAAAAATTGGAAACGCATTTTCTTAAAATAGATACCAATCCGGAAAGACGCTTAAAATTCCAAAAAGAGCTGAGATCATGCATGTCTCCCTATCGTGACGTTTACAAGCAATTAACCAGTCGACCGTCGTCACAAAAACTGATCACTGACTTTATGGTACCAAAAAACAAATCAATTGAAATCCTGTCTTCAAGCGACGAAAGCGATCTTGAACCAATTCATCGCAAGAAGATGCGCGTTTTAGATTATGACGAGTAGCAGCAAACTATTTAATGTATAATTTGAAAACTTCTCCGTGTACATGTACAATGAAGAATTAAATATTTTTACAATTTCTTCGGGTCTAATTTAAATATTTAATTTAATTGAAAGCATTCTCTCATCTATTTCGTAAATCATCGATGTATTTTCTAAGTCCGACTTTTTTTATGCGGTCCCTGTTCACCGCATAAAAAAAATTTTAGGTAGTATATCGTACAAAGTTGTTTATTATATGTAAGCATTTATAAAATTTCAGAATATTTTTTTGTACGATTTCTTTTATGCGGTCCCTATCCACCGCACAAAAACAGGTTTTACTGTACTGTTCACCAATATCGTTGCTGGAATATTCTAACGTATTTAAAGTGCAATTGTAATATAAAGCTGTGCAATGATATTCACTTAAAACGATACGCAAACGAATCGAACGAATGAAAACGTACCGAAAGGAATGAAACAATTTTGAGGAAACGTTGTACCGTAAGTACATATGTTACAACAACGGGCAATCGTTGTCGTTAAAAATTGCTCGCAGGTTATTTGTGAAAGAAGTGTGCGAGGTGTTAATACAAATTACGTCATAGTTGTCGGACATCTTAATCACGGTGATTCGGTTCCCGTTCTATCTTTAATAATCTCGGTGAGGCACGTTTACGCGACTATGTTTTGCACCCTTCTTTGTATTCCGTTCAGAATAATAAGCAGCCGTGTCCCACCGTTCCCCTCTTTCCCTATAATTTTCTTTTAGCGCCCGCACATTTTCGACGTTTATCAATGACCGAGTTCGAAATTACACAGGCGTATGTTAAATTTTATTTCCCTTTCTTTCTCGGCTTCATTTTCTTGCACACACCTCTTCTTTTTACTTAGGCTCTCCTCTCGTTTTCAGTGTTTCTTCTCTCCAATTTGCGAATACTCTTCTCGGTCTTTCGTCTCAGTTTGTTTTGATGATCACTTTAGTTTGATGATCTTCATCTGGCATCGGATTTTAAATATATAACCAATATAATCATCGTTAACGTGCAAATTATTATTATCATTTCGTAAGAGAATTAATATTTCTTGGTCGTTCTTATATTTCTGATGAAGCCTCGAGTATATGTTTCGGAGTAAACGTGCAAACTTCTCACTTCGACTTCTTTTGCCACTTCAATTAACATTATTTGTAGGTTTGTGTCAAGTGTTTTGTACGATTTTCTAAACTTTCGGAGAATCTCACTCCCATGAATTCAAGCTGCGGGAAATAAACTTCCTAAATAAATTATATTCGATGTAATTACTTACTTGATATTAAGTAACTAAAAAATTGCATAGACATCTCCTTTTTCTTTCGAATTAATGATTCAGTTTGTTCCTTTTACGAATTACGACAAATCACGTATCTTTCTCTCTAGAATGGACGGGACCAGAGGTATTTAATATTCTACAATATCTTAAAAATAAAATTTTTCAATTTAACTTGGTTCGCTTACCAGTAAAATGGGTTACCTTGTATTTATATCTAAATTCATAGAATATTAACAGCAATCAATACGGTCTATCTTCATTATCAAGGTACAAATGTGAATAATGTATAGAATAAATAATGTTTAAAATATATATATATAAAATTCTTTGGAATTACTAATATCTAAAATCGAAACGATCAGTACGACAGTTGTCGGTGAAAAAAAATGCACTGCGTATTAATAATCTAACCATTGATATTTGATCAATCACATTGTTTGACCAAACATGCATAGTTACTTAATCGTTCGCTTTGCTAAATTCCCTTCGTCCTTCACGAGGAACCAAGGAGCACGCTTCCTGTTTCACTTGGCTTCTGTTGTCAGCTGATGATCTCCACTAACGCGCGCGTTACCCGTGCTCATACGTACGGTATGTACGTACTTGAAGGCCTCGTCCTTCATATACAGTCGCGCAATATGCGTTTGCACGTGTACTAATACACATCACCGAACGGTAGCAGTGGACTTTGTTTGGGAGGGGTAGGAGGGAGGGATATCTCTGGCAGGAGAGGGGAGTGACGAGGCTCTAGTGAGGTTACGGTCGGGACGAGGGGCTGTGGAGGAGGAGAGGGGGGATGCATTGCCGCATTCTGCGAACGTTATACATGCAACGCGAGTTGCAGCCTCGGCGTGCGCGCTCGTTGCAGCGTCGCGTAATCAGCGCTTACGTCACCTCGGTGTGTGAGCCGTTGGTGAGCGCGTGCGTGTAACCGTGTGTGTCATTGCTCTTCGCTTTCGTTTTGTTTCTCTCTTTACCGGGGTGTCTTTTCCTCGCCAGCGGTTCTTCCTCGTTTCCCTCGATGTGTCTGTCTGTGCGTGTGTGCGTTGCAGGTTACGCGCATGCGTCCCGCGACGCGCGCTCAAATCTTCGCGCGCATGCGCGTACGCACGCGCACATCCCAGTGAGTTTAGAAAACGGTGGCTCGTCCAGGTGGTTGAATATTTATTGCAATTTTCTGCGTGTTAGATGAAGTTTTTTTCTCTCTCGAAATTTTATCGATACTAACGCGCGAAACATCATCGCAGAGAAAAAGATTTATGTAAGATTCTACGGTAGCAAGTAGAATTCGAATATTTTCACGAGCCATCGTTAGAGTCGGTTAGAACAGAGTCGTTTGCAATGTACCGTTAACGAACTTTTTCGAAACATTTCTTTTCTGTACGTGTTGGTTTTATGTGATATTTTATGTGAATGTCGTCGTTCGACGAAGACGTTTCTGACGGTGTTTCGCAATGTCATCGAGTATTCTACTGGCTGAGATCGACATCAGGTGATTTTTGTTATCGAGTAATGTAGATTGACCGGAGGCATGAAACATACGTACGTTTGCACGTAACTTTACGATGTTTAGATATATCGGTAAGAATATTGTGTTATTGCAACGTTTCTCTTTTAGATCAGATTAAGTATATACATATTCGTACGTTTCATGCTTGTCGTTGAAAGTAGCTAGAATTTGTTCGAGCGTTATTATTCCTACATGTAGCATCCGGTTGCTATATTTGAGGTTATGAAAAAATTTAACGGCTTGTATTCGTATCTCGTATTTATTATACTTTTCAATTTCCGTCGCCCCTATCATGGTTTCTTTTACACGAACATTTCAAAAGCGGTAGAAATGATTAAGATGCTATGGAAGTATTCATTCGCGATTCGTAGAATCTGGGACAGGAGAGCCCTCTGCATATAGAATTCAAAGCGTTTCTAACGGGTTGGCACACGTGCCCATTATTCACGATAACTAATGAAATTAGTCGATATAATTTTGTTAGTGTAAAAGCAAATGAATATATTTCGTATCCATTGGCACGCGTTAGAACAACTACAAGGAAAAAATATTGTCGGTATTTAAGCGTATTTGTACATTTATCGTAAGTTTTACATTTATTGTAGTACCAAGTTTTTGTAGTCATATGGCGATACTGTTAATTCAAAAATTTTATATCAAAGTAAACTTAACTATTATTTTAATGATTGTCGTACTAGAAATTTAATATAGTTGAATTAATCGATTAATGTTTAAATATTATAATAATTAACAAAGTGTATAATGTAAATTATTTGAATCAAATATAGTTACGATGATTATAGTTAAAAGGTTAATGTTATTGAGCATAATTTTGATAGAGTTTGTTTCAAGGTTCTTTACGATTCATTTGAATAAGATTTATATCACTTATAGAGTGTCTTTAGTTTCTTCGGTGTTTTATACAATCATATATTGCTCTATAATCAAGAGTGAATTATTGAATGTCGCATATATATATTTGTCTTTAACCAGGAATATTTCTTGACACCAAATATAGAGGCATAAATCAATTGTCGGCAAATATTTTTCAGTTTGCAGTATATTTGACAAATACAACACAAGAATAACGCATGAAAAATACTTAAATATATATGAAGTATTCTAAAATTCTTTTATACATAAGAAATTACATAATCACGTTAAAATAATATAATATTTTATTGTAGATTTTTAAAAATTCAAGGAATTTCTCGTAGAATATACAAGTGAAAACTTGTGCTGTTTATCGCATTATACAAACCTTTTTTATATTCCTAGCATTTTTTTTCATTTCTGACAACAAGTTCGCCAGCTGTTCCGTTCGAAACGGAATAATAAATAAACTTTCCACCGCACTGTTTCAAAAATCGGACGAACCCGAGAAAGCAAATTCGACGAAACATCCCTACGCGGCAACACCGTTTTGCTAAATGGAGGAATTTGTAAAAAGAATGTCTAAAACTATCGAACCAGGAAGCACCCTGTAACACATTGAGCGAAATGCGCGTGCAACGCATGCGTGTGTACGTATATGCATTATTAATGGCCACGATAATTCCGCGTTACATAACGTAATGTATCACGTACACGGAAGTCTATGGATATATGGATATAATTAATCGTTATAAGATAGTATAAATTGACGATGTATACGTCGTTGGTTAACATGCGTGCACGGATGCGTGGATCTTTATCTGATTCATTGCCCCTCGTTGGATGCAGTTTAATGCGTTCGCAGCGTGAAAGAAAGACGTTGAACTAACGATAAACTATGACTATGGTCAAACCTTGTCGCGATAACCGGCCAACTAGTGATGGGGATCCGAGACACTTCGAAGAACGAAACGGAACATAGTAGCGTACATGAGCATCTCCGACGATAAATTCGTGCCTCGTGAAAGTCTTGCAAGTCCTGGCACACTTACGATGATTTCAAGCTAATATGAAATATAACAATACGAAACAGGTATGTAAGTATTAAAAACGAAAATTTAGAAAGTGTCCGTCGCTCAGCCTTGTTGTAATGTAATTTCCGATTCTCTCCAAAAGCTTAACGTAGCGACTTGTTACTTCCCGGAAAGTTAGGTTTCAGTTTGCGTGAAATTCATATTTCTACTTCACGGTGAAATAATAAAATAAGCCAGAGGCTTCTCTAACTGTTCAATTTAAAAGGAGAAAAAGAGGGGGGAAATGTTGCTGAGGAAATTACGAGAAATCGCGAAGTCTACAGGGGAAATTCCTATATAGTACAATCATCGAATCAGAAGCAAAAACCAGCGTTGTTCGAGGATTAACTGTATCTCGAGTCCCATCGCTAGCGGCAGCTATTCTTAGGCTAACTTTCTACTTACTCGTGTAAGTAGTTACACGATCTCGCGTTGCATCCTCGCCAGCGAGAACACCTTGCCACTTCCGGTCGGCCATATAGAAACGACACTGCTAATCCGATGTCACGGCTACTAACTGACGTCGTCGTTCTGTTTTTTTTTTTTTTTTTTTTTCATAAAAAGGCTGTCGCTGTTGGCAAAACGATACGCGGAGATGTCGCCTCCGAGTTTTTCGCGAAACCGGTTTTATAGCTTTTGAAGTTGGAAAGTTGGCTTTTCTTTTTTTTTTTAAATCGTAATTGCGAAGCATCGATGATGATGATGTTGCAGCTGCAGGCAACTTATATACAATACAAAACTTACTATACAATAAATAAATAAATATATATATATATATACTAGAGTGACTGAATTGTACAGTTAATCAAGTTAGAGATCAGCAGGTAAAATTGAAGTCAATATCAGTTGAGTATTTAACCCAGCAGTTTAATCATATTACGTAAAAGATTTTGCTCATCGATAGCAGTATGAAAAGTTTGAGGTCGTTTGTTAACTAGAAACTTGAGCTAACAGCTCTAATTTAATCATGCTCGAAATTATTATATCGCAGTTCATCAACTATTCGAATATATAAAATACTGGATTTTTCTTAGTTTCACGGTTACTAAGAGAAACAGCAATGTTTATTAATGTTTCAGCTTTGGATGTACAATTGCTTGAACTTTCGACAAATGAAACATGGGCGGCGAATCGTTCGCTACGTATTACACGGAATACATAGTTTTGCAACGCGTTTACGTATTTTATATATTCGAATAGTTGATGAACTGCGATATAATAATTTTGCAGCGTGATTAAATTAGAGCTGTTTGCTCAAGTTTCTAATTAACAAACGACCTCAAACTTTTCATGCTGCTATCGATGAGCAAAATCTTTTACGTAATATGATTAAACTGCTGGGTTAAATACTCAACTGATATTGACTTCAATTTTACCTGCTGATCTCTAACTTGATTAACTGTACAATTCAGTCACTCTAGTATATATATATTGCTTATGAATGACAATAAGAATATATATAAGAGATATAAGAGATAATATAAGAGATACTAAGAATGATAATATATATATATATATATATATATATGTGTGTGTGTGTGTGTGTGTGTGTGTGTGTGTGTGTGTGTTATAAAATATATGCAATGCAATATATGCATAAATGTATACAATGTGTACATGAAAATTTAACAAAGTGTTGGAATATTTTCGTGATTCGCTCGTGTCTCATGAAATCACCTAGTTAACCAAAAAGAAATGTAGACTCAGATCGTGACGTGCATTCACACCGTGAACGAAGCGAGGTGTTTTCCATTCGTGTTGGTCCTTAATCGTTCGGACACAGAAGCGCGATCGGGGGGTTATATAGCCGCTAAAGTCGTTAAACGTTAATTGGCAATCAGGAGCAGGAGATTGCCACCACCTGCGCCGCTCAGCCCGTGTATGAATGTAAATTCGTAGATCGTTGAAACCGCGCTGTCGATCGCGCGTGTCTCTTTTTTAAATGCGACCAGTTTCGAGTACCGGCTTGTTCCTTTCGTTCTTCCGCTCTCTTCCATTTTTTTTCCCCCAGTTTAAACGATTCGTTCGAATGACACGGAGAATTACACGAAATTGAATAGTAATTATTAAATAAGCCGGTTTGAAACAAGTCTCTCTCTCTCTCTCTCTCTCACTCTCTTCCTTGGTGTTATTGATTCAAACTCGAATTGAAGTTATAATTTATCGACTTGTACATGCGTCCACGTGTTTAATTTTTAGAACGCTTGCACTGTTAGTTCTGAATTTATTTAGTTTACTATACTTTGTTATTCGGCTGATCTCGGAGGCTTTAACCGGAGAATCGTCGAGCTGAAAAAAGAAATTGTAATTGTATCGACGTGTTATTTACATTGTACGAGATAATCCTGTGTTCAATATTTTACGAATTTTCTGAATTGTTTCTCGTCATTTAAATATATATAAAATGATGATCTTTTCGGAACCCGTCAACAATGGCTGTTGATATTAACGAAAAAGTCAGACGTAATGCTGCGTGCAGGAATATGAGGGAATACGAGAGAGAGAAGAATAAAAGAAGAAGAAGAAGAAAAAAGAAGTTCAAACGCGACCTTTCGCGGTTATTTACAGCCGGTCCGCGAAAATATAATTGTCGTTCATTAACACACCGAGGCGAGATTACGAGCGGTATGGTTACGTCGCTCGCGTAAAAATGGCGCGCACGTGCTAACGCGAGAAGCACGTGACATTAAACTCGTTTCGCTCGGAACTATTAATAATACCGGCTGGTTGTATAATAGAACGTATTATTGCAGTACGTACGTACGTACATACGTTGGTCGTCGACGTCGACGGCATCGTTGAACTGCAGTTACGCTGCCCGCGACGATGTCACGGATTTTGCATAATTATCCACCACCCATGTGGCCCATTATTCGCTTACTCTTCGCCGGGGGGAGGGTGGATGTTTCGACGATAATTTCGACTATTGCCATGTACTCGACAAATCAGATTTGGAATATTCTGTGAAAATATACAGGGACAGCGGGAGTTCGTGTTTTACAAGAACTGAAGTAAGTCTGTCGCGTAGCATAAAGACCACGAATGTTTCATGTAAAAAAGTCAAGCAGAGTTACGCGATCATCGCTGCGATGATATTTTTGTGTAGTACCGATAATAGATTCGATAATAGATTGTGAAATCGAAATTAATCATTTACGAGTTTTGCGACGAAATTTGGTTTTATAATGTAATTCAGTCTTTCGTGTAATTTCATCGATCTTTTTTTATTGATAAAGACGACTGACTGGGAAAACGCATGCGCAAAAGTACATACAGCTTTGCTCTTTAATGAAGATCATTTGTGGAGACTTTCTTTCTTTGAAACATTGTAATTTTAATTTTTATCTATAGAATGATGTTATTAATATCGTGATGCAGTATACAATATACTATGATATAACGCAGTATATAATATAGTATAATATTCATCCACAGTATTGTTATGGAACAATAATCTATGTAAAATATTTGACAGTTTCATTACATTCATCAATCTTGAAACATGCAGTGAATTTAAAGCCTCGTTATATAATTTCATTATAATGAAAAACACGCTGTATCGTAATTTTTCTTGCAATTTTGCACTTTTTTTTCACATCTACTAGCTCGATTCTACCAATATCTAATTGTATATTCATGTAACATTTACACGAGTACACAGATAATTTTCTTTATCAATTCATATTAAATCAAATTTGCATTGGTTTGCAAGAAAGAAACGTGTAAAAAAACCAGACGCTCTATTAATGTTTCTCGTAGATCTCAATGAGAATTTCAGGTAAAAATCTTGAATTAACATCAATTTCAAAGTGAAGTGAACGCATTAAATAATAGGAACGACATGTTGAACTGTGTGATATATCGCTTATATTATTCAAAACGTATATCTCAACTTTCTTATTTGATCTGATCGTAAATACAATGAATAAATGTTTATCCAGAAATTCAGTTTGCTATTGCCAATATTTATTCAGAATTGCGAACATACGTAGCTTATTCATAATCATTGTGTTTTTCTACATTTTTACTTCTTCCTGCGCGCGATTAACAGAGGATGCAATTAGCAGAGTTTTATATATATATATATATATATATCGAGGCAGAATAAACCTTGAATTAAATAGATTCACGACGTATGTGTAACCGGCAGTTAAACGCACTTCCGACGGCGCACGCGTACCACCGGAAGTCGATTTATTGTTACATTTTGCTGCGCCCGGTTCTTCGTTTCCGACCACCTTTCATCGGGCACACTTGTGAAAAAGAAAATCGATATCATTCCCCCTCTCTCTCTCTGAGCGCCTGTGTTTCAACCCTCTAAATTTCATAAAATTTGTGTTACATAATAGAAAAGCGATATATGTATACATACATATGTAAAAGCTTTTTTTTGTATTTTTTTTCTTTTGTAAATATAATCAAAAAAGACGAAAGCTAGGTAGAGGTTTTAACAAACAAATATTGTAGTCAGTGTTATCATACTTTGTATATTTTTAACTAACAAATATTGTAGTCAGTATTATCATACCCTGTATATTTCTACACGTTAAAGTCTGTAGTCTTTAGTAATTATAAAGGACAAGATGATCGATGATTCCAAGTAAAGAGAGAACAAGATTTTTTTTCGCTTAACGTTGGATTTTTAAATTATTATCGTTAAAGTTATTAGTAGAAGTATTATATATATATATATATATATATATCAGTATACAGTAGATCTCTAAATCAGGATTCGTAGACATTTCATTTTTATAGACGTGTCATCTGATATCTTTCATCATGTAAAATCCAATACAATTATTAATTTATTAACGTTACATAAAATGAAGCTGTAAAAAAAAAAGAGGAAACGTGAAAAGTAAAAATATGATAATAATTAATAAATTTCTATGGTAAAATTTATTAACACTATTAACTACCGACAGCGAAGACGAAGTTATTTTCTATTTGCATAAAATTATTTCGATTTCTGATAAAATGGAAATAAAATAAAATTCATTGTATCATTGTATCATTTCATTGTATCGTTTCTAGTTATCGCTGAAAAAAAGTCATTGCAACATCATTGCAACGTGAAATAGAAATTTTCAAAATAAAAATTCCAAGAAACCAGTCGCTTTGACTGGTAAGTTACATCGATAAGCTGAACATCTCGCAGATTTTACTATACATGGATCCACTGTGTGGTGTAGTACAACTTTTGCTCCCCTTTCTAACGATTCTCGACTGCCGGTCGGAAAGCGCGTTGTTGCAAGTGTCGCAACTGGCGAAATCATCCTCGTGCTGCAGGAATACCACACACGCGCGAGGGGCGAGACAATAAATGAGTAATGCTCTCTCTGTTTCGATTGAATAACGAGGGTCGACGAGCATCGCGGGACTTGTGTCATAGGGGGTGGTTCGTAATACGTTCTCTTCTTCACTCCCCCGATCCTCCCCCACTGTCGATGCATCGCAACCCCCTCAGGGTCGGTTTGACCGCGGCACGACACAGTACGTGCGCACGATCGTCGATGATTTTTCGGGGAAGCAATCTCTCCTTTCCTTTTCCGGTTCGAATCCTACGAGCATGTGTCATTATGCATGCGACTACTGCCTATCGATTGCACGCCACCGGTTGGTAGCCATCTCGTTCTACGGGGTGTCGGACAAGTATTTAGAGGTCAGTGTACTTTGTGGCGACTAGATTTTTTCTTTTTTTTTTTTTTTAGAGCCTCTTTAAGTAATTTTTGGAGAATTTACGTGGGTACGAAATGTATCATTTTACACTTTACGCTGACGATTTTTTTATTTCATGGTAGATAATATATATTAATATATATTATCTAGAATAGAATGAAAAATCTTAAGTTTTACCCATTAAATCATTATCTATACTGAATATTTATTAACAATATTATTATTCTGACTTGATTAGGAGCTAAAGCAATTGAACACCCATTTATTGGACTTAACATTTTTTTTACATTCTCATATTTCTTTTACTACACGTTTTCATTTTTTTTAAGTAATTTTTTTGACCTATTTAATAAAGGTAATAATTTGTAGTAGATTAATGAACTTGAATAAGTATATATATATATAGTAGATAGTATATATATATATATATATATATATATATATATATATATATTATATATATATATATATATATATATATAGAGTATACTTAGAGAATAAATAAATATACTTAAAAGAAATATGAGAATGTAAAAAAACTGTTAAGTCCAATAAATGGGTGTTCAATTGCTTTAGCTCCTAATCAAGTCAGAATAATAATATTGTTAATAAATATTCAGTATAGATAATGATTTAATGGGTAAAACTTAAGATTTTTCATTCTATTCTAGATAATATATATATATATATATATATATATAGTAGAATTGTATTTATTTATGTACAGCAACAATATTACGTTATTTGAAGTTGGTGATGCGGGAAATTTTTCTTAGTTAATCATCAGTCTTTGTCCCTGTTTTCTGGGGATACACGGGGGTTCGATCGACGCGAGAGGCGGTCGGAAATATATATCGTGGGCGTTGTAATCGCGGTGAAACGCTTCAAGACCCACGCATACTTGTTTTGACAGTTGTAACGTGATCTTTATTGGCGTGCGTGTGTCGAGAACGTTGCTCCAACATAGCAGAAATTGTACGTGGTGTTTTAGAATGTTTTAGAAGGGTCGGGCGAGCAAAGAATCGCAGGGGATGATGGTGTACACCTACGAACTCCAATTATCCTGGAAATATTTCATTCCTAGTTAAATCATTTCTAAAATGAATGCTCGACATCATCGAGTCCTCTGCCTATGTATCTAAATAATTCTCTTCGATCTTTTTTTCTTAACGAACCGACCTCTGAAGCGAATTATTAACTCAGCGAATGAAAAGAAGAGAACTCTCCAACTACCAAAAAAAAAATTTCCAACAGGTAACCCGAACAATGCACCAATTTCCGCCGGTTTCGTTAAAAAGAGAAAGAAGAAAAAAAGAAAAACGATTCTCCCACACGGAAGAAACGGAGAACAATGGTGTCCGACCGGTTCAATTTCTACTCCTAAAAATTCGGATTCCTCGTTGTCTCTCCCTCTCTTGAAAAAAAATGGGGATTCCTGAATGCCACGTGTTCCCTGTGTTATCGAAGGTGTGTGTCAGTTCCATCGATTTTCGCGATCGTGGGCTCTCCGTTAGCCGGCGCGAACGAATATGAGCGAAAAGAAACCGGGAGAGGGAAATAATCCATAGACGGTCGGTTGTCATCCACGTGTGTATGTATGTATGTATGTATGTATGCACTTTGGCCCAACGAACAATAGATCGTCGTACGTGCGTACACGCGCGTGTATCCCACATATGAGAGCCTTTTTCGGCTTGTGCATACATGCGCGCGCATCTACATACACGTTTTGTGTATCGAGAGATTCTTTTGTGATCGGCGGACAAGTGCGCCGGTTCCGGTGCGTGCGAGTTGTTTTCAAACGGCAGTAAAAATCGCGCTGGAAAATCTTGGGATCAGGTATACCGTATTTGTCGTTGAAGTTGATTCATCAGAGAGACACTTCTGCGAAGTGTTAATGAAAACAGTATTTCATATATTTCATCATGTGGAAATGTGTAGTCGTCAGAAAGAGGAGCTACAACACTCTTCGGTGTTCGATTTACGATAAGAAATTTTTGCGCGAGAATGCTGTTTCAGAAGTTGCTGGATGAATCGATCACATCGATGTACGGATGTTTACAAAATTGGAGAACTGAATTTTGCATGGCGATGTGTATACTAGTAAGAGGAGGAAACAAGATTATTAAGAATATTTTTGCATTTGGACAAATTACATAGCGCGATATTTCTTCCTCTGACTTCGATATAATCAGTTTTGCTGGCTGCGTCAGGAATACTACTGTTGGAACTACTCAGGACTGTTATCTATTATCAAAGAGTAATTTGAAATCAGGACGTAAATCGAAAGCAGGCACGTTGCTACATTTCGAAATAATCAACACGTACTCTCGATAATTTAATACTCGTTGCGACTAAATTGGCTCGAGTATCGGAATACTTATCGAGCACCAGTGTATATTGTTTGCGCTGCTGTAGAAAGGGACAAAGCAAGAGGGAAAGAAGAAGGGTGAGTCGTTAATCGGTCGGAGGGGGGAGGTTCGATCCTCAGAGTCCGTACTCTGGCATCTGGCAACTTCGAATATATCCACCAGCAACCCTTCTGCGCCTCTTTTTTTTTGCAGACTATCAGACCTATCGAAGGAAGGAAGGGTTGCAGAATGGTCTGAGCACACATACATGTATATGCATAGAGGAAGGAAGGGCGAGTTACCCTTCTTTCTCCTGTTACCTTACCCCTGTCTCTCTGTGCACGTACGTGTGCAAAACCGCCGCTGTGCGCCTCTTCTTTCTCCACGATCGAGCGCGCGTACACTATGGCGAACACAGAGGGGGATTATGTACATATCTAGCCGCTTCGATTCGCTCGGATCGTTTCTCCATGCGTGCGCCAGATCCCGTAGGCAAAATCTTACGCCTTTCACGGTAGAGCTCCGATCAAATGAAATATACTGTTTCTAGCCGCTGAAATAGAAATTTTCTTTTTCTTTCTTTCTTTTCTTTTTTTTTTTTTTTTTTTTTTGGTCTGTGAGTATGAAATTTCCCTTTGGAAGTGAAAACGTTCGCTCTCTGGCGTATGAGGCAGAGGTTTGCAGTTAAATGTTCTTCTTCTTAGTTATAAAAAGAGAGGAAGTGAAATTAGATCAATGAATAAATGTGATTTCGAAGCTGAGTAGATGGTTAAAATTGTACTATCAAGGGTAAGAAAGGCTATAGATGTTCGGGTGCTTTTAGGAATAAAGTTCGTGCATATCCTCGTAAATATCCTCTAAATTTCATTATATTCGTTATATCTACAAAATGGACGGAGTTGGGGGAAATTTTGAAAGTGAATGTTGAAAAAATTAAGCTTTTTAATCTATTAATTTAGTAAAAATGAATGAATTAATTTGTATAATATATATTTTAATAATATTATTAATATTTGACTTTATTATTATAATTTAATCTTTTTATTAGTTTTAATATTTATCTTCAAATTTAGTTGAATAAACTTGAAACTATGTTCCATTGAATTTTGGTCTAAATTTTTACTCTAATGGATCAATCGTTATAATGTTACGAATTTTTACAATTATCATTATAAACTTAAATTCAGTGAAAGTGAATGTTGACCAACTCTCCCTCTTCTAAAGATAAGACAAATATTATTAATTATTCTGAATGCAGTGAGATTTATTTAATTGTTTTTTTTTTTTTTGCGTTTAATCATTTAATGTAACGAAAGATACATACACGTGTGTGTGATCACATGTGTCGTAAACGTTCTCTCGACAATTCAGTTTGAACACACGTTGTTGATTTTAATTGATCTCGAGACATCTTTAACTGGCTGCACGACCACGTGGGAAACAATTTCTCCGACTGGGTTCGTTTTTATATATGATGTTGAACGAGAGTAATATAGTGGAGGATGTGCTTGAATCCTTTGAGCCTACCTAGTTGAAACTTTCTTTGTTACCTACGAGGGTTGAAGTGTATCGGTTCAGATTGCTGTTCGCTCAGGGGATGATGTATATCGGAGCAGTTCAAGCCCTCTGCAACGTTGTATAATTTAACCTTCGATCTATTTAGCCAGAGTGAAACTCGAAAAAATTCGCAATTCTGTCATAGAGATTTTCTAGATTTTCTAGATTTCCTGCAACTATGACGCACTTTTTTTCAGTTACAACTATGTATTTTCGTGTAAAATATTTCTTGCCCTTTGTTCTGTCGTAGATTCTTTTCTTCCCGATTCTTGCGATTTTAATTTCAATTTAATTTGCTAGCTAATTGGACGTTTCTATTTCTATTTCTCCGTATTTACGTGGAATTTTCTGCTTTACGTAGGATTTCAATCGCTTGCGTCACAGTTAACTCGTCGACGCCACTTTTGATCGATCGTGTATTATTTTATTGGAATTCTGTTCTTTGTTTAAATCGATGCGAAGCGTGTTCTGTCGAATGTTCACTTTAATAAATCAGAAAATGGAACTTGGCCGCGAGAAATCCTTTTCGGAAATGTGTCATATTTCAATTGTACGAAACGGGTGTTGCGTAGAAGTGGAATTATTTGAAATTGAACTGTTCGAATCAGGAAAACGTGGAGTGGAAAATAGGCCAGATATCAATCAAAGTATCAATCGAGTATTTCTTCTTTCTTTTCGAAATAGGTCGCGATTTATTTTTATTTACACGAATTCGTATAATCGAATTGGATTTCAATTAATTGGCCGGAGCAGGCCAGGCAAAATTTAGATCTGGAACGAAAGTATTTAAAATCGTGGTATTATTACGCTACACAGTTAATCGTTCGTTCTTTTTTATTTTTACGTTTTATCTTACATTTTATTTCGTTTTTTTTTTTTTTTTTTTACCAAGTATCCTTATTAAGGAGTTTTCGAACGAATTTTTCATTGCTTTCATCATTTTAATATTTGACATTTAAAGAATTTTCATTAAGTAATTTAATCAAACATTATTATTCATTGATGTTACAAAGTATTATTGGGTTATTTAATTATTATCTCCACGTAATTACACGTGATTAATTTCACGCATAAAGCGTACAATTACAATATTACACCGAAGAGTATTTGTTATGCAAAGCTTGGACTATCATCAAAAGAGCTCTAGCTTCATTTGAATTGTATGATTGCATGTTGTAACAGCGTGGTAGCGATCATGCACCACGTTGAATGAATCATATGATCGAAACCATTTGGTAATCCCATAAATATTTATTTCCACAAAAATTGATTGAATGAGATATTGTTCAAATAGGATATGTTTATATCAAAGAAGAGCTCTCCTGTTGCATTATTCATGTACGTTTCCTTTTAATCCTAGATTACTCTCGTAATACTGGTAAATCCTAGAAATTTCAAAATTAATTTCGATATTTTTTTTTCTTTTTAATGGAGATCGATTTTACTCCAAATTTTTCAAACGAGAAAAGCTTTCGTAAGCAAGGTAGAAATTAATTAACAATTTTTAGAGCTTAGGTTAGTAAGTCAAAGCAGAGCAAGTCTATGCGAAATAAAACTTTGTATTAATGAATTTTATATTCTGTTGCAAGCTTGTCGATTATACTCGGCTGTTTTATAAATTTCCAATTTTTTACGTCGGCTAGAACAATCAGACGATCCGCGTAGCTCGTATAATTAATTTGTTTCAAGCAAATCCAGAAAATACTGAAAATATGTATAAACGTGTCTTTCGCAATATATGCTAGATAAATTGCATTGTATCAGTGACTGCGAATACTTGCATGTTTACGATTAAAATTGAAAAATCGAGAGAATATGGGAAACATATCCGAGATGTTAAACAATAATCATTAAGTAGGTTGCAGTCTACTACTAAGAAGTTAAAAAAAATTTCACTAATAACAATAATTCACATTTGTTTAAGTTTGCAAGTTCACCAAAACAGAAACACTAAAAGAAAATTGCAGTCTATTTATTTATCTGAGGTTTAATGATTTAACAAATATTTTACTGTTTAGTTATATATATATATTTACTAGTTTATATATATATATGTATGTATGTATATGCAATTTCTAAGTCAGATGGATGAGTCATCGTAGAAAGTTAATTAATGTTTCTAACATTAGACACTCGCGATCGTCTTCGATTTTACTTTGTCGGTTGCATAACGAAGAAGACAATAAATAACAGAAGAGTTTGAGTTCGCATGGAAGCCAATAAATTACAAACTGTCTTCAACTTCTGGTTGTAATAAATCAGCTAATGTAAATTGCCGGCTGGACTACTTATTTGTCGTTTAAATTCATTTTCCACATTGTTGCCGTGCGACAAGGAATGGTGTTGCAAGCCGAATTATGGTATTAGAATAGAATGTGGAATTAGGAGAATCACGGAATGGAAATTACACGAAATGAAACTAGAATTCATCGAAATTGTGAAGCTCCCCGCGAAATTATCAATTTGCGTGGCAATTTTCATGTTTCGCGAAATATTCTCCACGAAATTTGAGTGTCAATTTGTTTGAAATCGAATGATTTATTTATTTATTATTAATTTGGGGTAGCGTGAGAAATTTCATGCTCACGAGCGTTGTTACGTCTCCATCGAGCGGTAATAAATACAATTCATTGCTTCACCGAAAGTGTCACTTCAAAGATAAATTTTCAATGAACACGTAAACTATCATTCGATTCACTCCAATTTCGCTGTCGATAATTACTCCTGCGGCGAAGCAAATGAAAAAAAACATAATTACATGTTAATTGAAACATATTATTTGTCGTATACGTGGTAACCGATATTACGCGAAAATATCAGAAATTAATATTCGAAATAAATTTCGACCATGTTTGTTCTGTAGACGCGTGCTTTTTTTTTTCAGAAAACTTCTCAATTAACGTCAATTAATAGCGATACCTGTATGTGTGTGTGTGTGTGTGTATACAAAACTGTAGAATCGTTGGAACTGTCCCATTCATTCGGTATCACTCCGTATATTCCTCGCGTATCGGCTACTGAAAGCCTCGAATAACAGGAACTCGGCTAATTGAAAAACTCAAACTCCGGTTAATCAAGGTCTCGGCGTGCTTCCGTTTGAATAGGCGCTCGCTCGTTTTGCAACGAAATGGTAATTACACGTTTTCGCGTGCAAATTACAGGAAAAATGATAAACGACTCTCAGTCAACGGGTGGCTATTCACAGTGTCATTGAAAAAAAGGGGAACGATGATAAAATGTAAAAGGCGCGCCAAAAAAAAAGAAAAAAAAAAAAGAAAGAAAGAAATAATCGGACTGTTTCCATCGTCGTGGTCATCACTTGAACCTTGTTGTTCCTTTTTGTTGAAGAATGGCGAAGGAAGACACGTTGAATGATCGTGTTGTAGATTTCTATGGAAATTTATAGTCGATGGTAAAATTAAAGAGTAATATTAATTTAGATAATATCAAAAAATATTATTATCAATTTTGATGATATTTAGATGTTAAAAATATTTCGAGCTCGCATGAAAGAAAATTTACGCCTGACGTTATTTTACTGGTCGTATTATTGCGATGGAAATAGGAACAACGAATAGGACATTTTTAACGAGTAGCTTGCTAAGAATTTGATAATATAAATTAATTAAAACTACGGAACGAAATTTAGTTTCTTCGATGCAGTTTCTACAGTTCGATTATCCATGATTCTAATCTATTGCGGTTATATCCGTAAAAATGTAAATTTCGCTCGTGTTTGTTACAAATGATAATACGCGGTAGTTCGTCAATAATAATCAAACGAATGAAAAATCAGTCAATGTGATTGAATGATCGAGCTTACGTTTGCGTCGAGAACACCACCGTGACCTTGTCAGCAACTCCGCCTCTCGGTGTTAGTAAGATTATATCGTTAGCCAGTTAATATTATACGTGCGCCTAATCACGTAACCGAGTCGTGAATCTATCGGGACGGACAGCTTGCAATTAAAATAATTATTCACGTTGCTCCGTCCATGAAATTGTGCACACTGCCTTGTTCACAAGTCTCGAATGAAATTTATACAAAATTTATACATTTATGCAATTCTGTCGCATGATCGTGCTGTTCAATTTTATTATAGTTCTTCCACGACAATAACATACGTGCATAACGTCATTATAAAGTAATTAAAAAGATATTTTAACACCTGGAACTACCGACGGTTAAGACGAAGTTATTTCTACCAAAATTACTTTGATTTCTAACAAATAAAAATAAAATGAAATTCATTATATTATTTCTTTAGTTATCGCTGTAAAAGTCATTGCATCGTTGCGGGCGAAGAAAATTGTAACACGAAGTAGAAATTTTAAAATAAAATTATAAAACCAGTCATTTTGTCGACTGGTGTGGTAGTTCTAGTGTTAAATTGTACATCATTGAGAAGAAAAAGAAATTATTTGGTAATCCATTTGATCTCTGATTGTAAAGCCTTTAAGTTTAAAGCCTTTATTTCGACTCCACTCTGAGTTCGTTCTTTCTCAAAGATGTTTTCACATGTTTTTAGACGTCACGTTAGCAAGTGTTCTCGAAAATTGTGAAAATTCGAACGTCTGCGAGAAAGAAATACTGAAAAGTTTTCTCTGCGACTGAATTTCACTGAATTGAATGATAGGCATTGAAGATTGAAGTCGTCTCCCCCCTTTATAATGATTGCCATTTTATCGAGCTTCGAGGACCGGGGTTGTAAAAAGCTCAAGAAATCCTGTCGTATCTCTGTATGAAGAAGCTGAGTTTTCTCAATCGTGAGAATTACCGGAATTCTTACATTTTTATTCAGCGTCCGGTGATTTATGGACGGTGGTGTATAATACCATAATTGCATACGTAAGCAGCGAAAGGACCCTCGAGAGTTCCCGACGTATGATCTTCGAGCATGACGGTCTTTAAGTGACATGAAAACGCTTTTTGCGTGTACTTTGAGCAGCACTTTTGTCGAATTGCTTCCAATAACCGGGACTGCTCGAGTTGGAAGAAGTGGGTATATGGAGAGAGAGAGAGAGAGAGAGAGAGAGAGAGAGAGAGAGAGAGAGAGAGGGACATTCTTTTGGACTACCCTCTCGAGCGCTTTTTAACCGAGCCTTTCGACCAAAGACAAATATTACGTCGGCTTAATGGCACTCCTTGTAACGTTTACCCAATCCCATTAATATAATCGGTTAATTTCATTACTCATCTTGCGAGAGTTTTTAATCCTTCAAACAGGTTACTCACCGCGAGCCAAATAAAAAAAAAGAAAAAAAAATACAAACAGAGTTTGTAAATTTCGTTTTTTTTTCCCTAATAGATGGATAAATTTTGTACGCAAGTATTTTCGCAGAGGTAATTAAAAAAACGGGGGGAGGGATGGGAGTTGGAATAAAAATTCATTTTATTTTACTTTTTAGTTTATTACAATGTTCTATACAGTACGTATAGTTTAGATATTTTATGTTACTTTGCGTATTGTATTATATATACGCTTCGCGTGATTCGAAATTTCTACGTCTCGAAGTTTTCCGTGAATGCAATTATCCGAATGCAATTATCAAATGGGGAGTCGACACTCTTGTCGGATATATCAATTGTGTTCAATTGTTTGTAAAAAAAAGTTGAAAAATTGATTTCTGATCGACGTGGTTCGGTTTTTCCTATTTGTAAGATATTTTCACTGTTTTTCTTTTTTTTTATTTTTTATTTTCTTGTTACTTCGTCACACCCGCTGTTGGAAAAACGTGTTCGCCTCGCGTAGATAATCATTCTCAGAGAAGAATTCATAAAATTTACCTCGAAGCACACACACACACACACACACACACACACACACACGCGTGTGTACATAATCGCTTCTGGAGCCCATAAAAATTACAAACGCGTTTCTCTATCGATACGCGCGTTTCAATACTTTTTCTCTCTCTCTCTCTCTCTCTCCACCCCTGCAAATTTCGAGATATCGGAGGGTGCGGGGAGAGGAAAGGAAAAGCAGCCGCCAGTCTGAAAACTGTGTTCCCGGTGGAAAAATCGCTGCGTTCGAACATGGGGGAGCAGAAATAAAGAAAAATCTGATATCGGCGTCTCTGAGGGAGAGCGAGCGAGCGGAGCGATGGCGAGTTTCGACGGAAATCGCTCTCTCACAAAAGAATTATTCAACCTGAGTTTACATTCTATATGCGCGCCGAGTACAATGCTCCTGGAAACATGTGCGTTTATCGAACGACCGTTTCCACGCCGGGTTATTTTTGTGTTCGCGGCCAGCTTCGGCCAGCTTTCGAAGTTTCGATCGGGAATTGTTATCGGGCTCTTTTAACGCGCGTATCCCGTAGGCGCCTGCCATTTTTTTTTCTTTTTTTCTTTTCTTCTTCGGTGAAACAACGCGCCATCGGTCGTGTTCGCATCTTGGATCACACAGCTGAGATTTCCTTCGCATTTTCGAACGAGTTCTTCGTGGAATGGACTAAGAGAAGAACGAAAGAAAGTCTCTTCGAGGAACGGTTGGAAATTGAAAATTTCAGCTTAGAGTTTGGTTCACGTCTGGCTAAGTTTAGGTCAGAACGCGGAAATATTTCGTTGAGTTTTCAGTCGAGCAAGAACGCGGAAGTTTTTGTTTCGCGAAGATTCTAATTTCAGATCAGAACGTCAATCTGGAGGACATTTTCTTCGGACTTCAATGAACAGATTTGATTTGTAATATCGAGTCGTGCTCTCGAGCGGGCAAAACAAGTTTCAAGTACTCGATTCGAAGGCAAAAGTGAAAATTGTAAAAACCTGATGAGATCAGATTTTAAATTTAATTTCATTAAAACTGAACATTGATAAATAAAAATCACACGTAACGTTTTTTTCTTTTTTCAATGCTCTAAATTAACTTTGCAGTTTCAACGAGTAATGACTAGTTCATGAATTTGAAAAGTGAAGATTATACAAGGCAAGAGGTTTAAAATATCGCGAGTATTTCTAACGTGCTGTGTAACATTCGCTTGAAGGGGAGATTCTCATTTTCGTTGTAAATTGGAACATCTGAAAAGAGGATTGAAATGTTTTGCAATTAATTAATTTTGTTCTCTTTTTTTGCGTTTCAGGTAAGTGACTTGCAACACGAAGTATTGGTGCATGATTTCAGCTGAGTCGAGTCAGATCAGAGTGAGTAAATGAAGCTTATTTTTTAGGACTATTTATTTTTAGTTTCGCGTTATTGCTTGTTGCAAAAATTTGTCTTTCGTTCACAGTGTCGATCTGCCGGATTAAATTTGAAGTTCCTCGGCAAATTTAAATTCGAACATTTTTCGACAATTTATTCAGGATATATATACATATATATATATATCGATCTACGAAATTAAATTTAAATTTCTTTCCAATTTGAATCTATGCATACATTAACAACTCATTCATAATACAAATCTACCAAATTGAATTTAAATTCATCTAGCCTAAATTTATGCGGGTTATTCTGACAATTCGCGCGAAATATTGATCCGCCGAATTAAATTTAAATTCCTCGCCGATGTTCGCGCGAATTATTAATCACGATTCATTTCGAAATATTTTGGAAAGTTGAACGATCAGTTTTTAATCTAATCTAAATCGCAAAATGGGGGGTTCGCTTGTATACGACGCGTCTTTCGGTAAATGGAAAGACCACCGAGAGAATTTGAAAAAAATTTGCATTTTTTTAAACCTTCTAAATTGATATCAGAATTAGAAGATTCGTTGTTACGTTATCGAGTATTTGGTTGTTTTCGATTTCTTTTATTTGACAATGAAAAACAGAGCAAGGATTAACACTGTTGCTAACAGATACGATGACAATGACCGATATCAGTATAGTTTGTACCAATTGAAACAAAAATAAATACAGTAACTGACCACACTTTGGACCTCGTAATTGACCACCAATGTTTGGAATTATTTGGGACTATCCCCTGGCCGTATAAACCGAATTCGTATAGCCCGAACGTGTATCTTTTTGTGCTCTACAAATTACAGTTTCTTTTTACGCGTATTTTTTACACCAATAAAAATCAAGTATATCGATCAGACTCGATATACGTTTGATTAAAGTGTCCGACACCGGCCGAGCGAATATTGCGAGCGTCGGTCCCTGGGGACCGACGCCGCCTCGAGCACGCCAATCGACCAATTTTTCGCAAAAGAATTTCAATTTGCACTCTTCGTTGCATTTCCATCGCAACAACGATATATATTTTTACGAAAATTCGAATAGAGTTCGAAACGTATAACTCGTTTATGCGTGGTTGTTGATAACACCGCGACGCGTGAAACGTCGTTGGCGAAACGAAGAGAAAGGGCGCGAAAAATTGAAATGGCGCCGGACGCCTCGATATCTGGGGCGCAGCCTGTATATACACGGATCAATAAAGAGAGCGCGCAATTTCCGTCGCGCGAGCGAGTTGCCCAACTCTCTCACGATTGGCCGTGCCACGATCTCTCGCAATTAACGATACGGGACCGCGCACCTCATCGTTCTGCTGTGTACACACACACACACACACACACACACACACGCACGCACGCACGCACGCACGCACGCGCGTAGCGGCGTGTTACATCGGCGTGTCTACAAGGGTCTGAAGAATAAAAATATCGGGCAACGCGCGCAATCTCGGCACGTTTTTGTTCGCGGAGAACAACACAGGCTCTGGCGGGTAATTCAAGAGGCGATGCAGGCTAGAGAGAGGCTTCTGGCTAGCTTTTATCACCGCTCTCCTCTCTCTTCGTTTGCTGTTCTCTCCCGATGCTGTTCAGTCGATATGTTAGCCGTTTTGCAAGAAGGAAACGCTCTGACAGTTACACAATCAAGATTCAGCGTGGCGTTGAGAAAGATGGGTCGAAGGGGATGCGGGTGGCGGAGGGAACGGATTTCCCTGCAGAGTCAATTCGCTATTCCATTCAGAGTATTCTGCTCTCTCTCTCTCACTCTTTTTGTTACTCGCGTCCAGTCAGTTCTCTTCCTTGTCGCGACGTGTTCGTTTCTGCTCCTCCTGTGCCATTGTTTCCTTTGCATTTGCAGTTACAGTCGCTCAGAGAGAGAGAGAGAGAGAGAGAGAGAGAGAGAGAGAGAGCTATCATACATAGGAACCTCCTATGAATGTTTTATGCAAAACATTCTCGATACTTCATTATCATTTAGATACGATCGTTCGAGACGAATGTACGGAAGTAGTACGTAAAAAGTTAATAACCAAAATGCCACCAAAATGGTCAAAAATGAACCATTTTATACATTTCCGTTAGGTATTTCACAGATACGGATTTTTGCGGGCTCGAATGATTCTCTTCGTAAGATACATAAATAAATAGCTCCGTACACCGTGTTGTAAAGATTTTCTTTTACCTTAACGTCTCTGATGTTCGGCTTCAGCGTTACTGTTCAATTTCATCAAAGTTACTTCTAGGATAGAAATAAAGTAAAACACCCCCTCCCCCCCCCCTCTCCCCCTGCCGAGGATAACTCCAGAAAACTCTTGCAGATAAAAGCGTGTGTGCATTTTCGTTTCTTGCTCGAGACGAAACGTTCGAAAGCGAAATATCCGTCGTAATGTCGCCATTCGTGCGAGAACAAGCAGAGTTAAATTTTCCGAAGTGCGTTTACCCACACCGTTCGCAGGTTTATCTGTGTGTGTGTGTGTGTGTGTCGCGATTTAATGAATGAGAAGAACTTCGCCGAAGCGCGCTTTCAGCCGAGTGTTATTCAGCACTATGCGATACGCGAGCGATAATTATATCGTCTTGGCCGACGCGGTTTCCTCGCCTTCCTTTTTCCTTCGATTTGCTCTGGTTTGCTTTGGCTGCTTCACCAGCCCGTAAATATGTTACAACGAGAGGTGGCGAAGGCTGAGAGGTTTCACGCAATTGAAATAGAATGTGACGAAGTACTGAAGTTACTTGGGATAAAAATGCGTGCCACGTGACATTGTACAATCGGTGTTAACACTAGAACTACCGACAGTTAAGACGAAGTTTTATTTCTACCAGAGTTATCTTGAATTGTCTAATAAATAAAAAGAAAATAAAATTCATTATATATTATTTCTTTAGTTATACACTGTAAAAGTCATTGCATCGTTGCGAGGAAACAATCGTAACGTGAAATAGAAATTTTAAAATAAAATTGTATAAACCAGTCGTTTCGACTGGTGTGTGGTAGTTCTAGTGTTAAATATCGCAGCTTGCTGTTCGACTGTGACAAATACGTAAATAAGCGGCAAACATCTTCGCAATGCGTTACCTACATTTTCAGATTTTGCCCAGGCGATTTCGTCGTCTCTCGTCAGATGAAAGATATACTAGTCAGAGGAATTTCCGATAATTTCCACGTCTGATTTTCGAAGAAAGAAAAAAAAAAAAAAAAAAAAGAACCGCGTGCAGTACGTCGTGCGTCCAAGTTTGTTCTTCTTTTTTCGATCGATGGAGAAGGGAACGGAACGCAACAGCGGGAGAGCCGGTGGTAAAATTCACGGCAGACCGCAAAGGTTAGGGCTTCATTGTCACGTGTGCACGACAGAGCGCATATGGCAGCGAGACAATGCGAACGGTGGAAGCTTATTGCGCTCGCCGTATCAGATGGCATCGCGGGAACTTATTCTTCGCGCGGCGTTATGTTCGCCCGCACTCTGTGTGCGGTTTACACGCGCGAAATTACAATCCTACGGCGCAGAGGAGTCGCAGCCTTGCACATCGAATGCTCCTCCTCGGCTCCGCTTGCTAAAAGGAACTTTTCCAATGGAAATTTCCATCGGTCGTGAAAAACCAGCCGCTTAATTTTTTCATCTACCTCGCCCTGATACTTTCCTCTTCTTCTTTGCTTCGAACAGCAGTTTCCGACGTAACAAGCCTATGCAATTTTCCAGCCGCTCGAGCACACGAGAATTGTGAAACGCACGTGGAATATTCATTTGATCCTTTGCGTTCGATTGCGATCTATTCTGAGTTCGGACTTTCTCTTTTTAATAATTTGCTGATAATTATAACGAAAAAACAGAAGAATTTCAGAAGAAGATCATTCAGAGGAGAATCTTAAGTCTCAATTGCACAGGCTTGTTACGTTTGAAGTGTTTAAATAAATAACGGAGGACATTATTTTTCCAAGGATTGGAAACTATGCACGTACCGCGAACTCTTGCATTATTATGCTTGTTCTATCAAAACCGCAATGCACGTTGAACGAAATCTCGCGTTAAATACCATTTGAAATGACTATTTCCGATCGATTTTTTTATTATTTAAAGTGGTGCTTCGCAGATCAATTGCTGGCAGACGATACAAGGCAATATGTCGATTATATTACAAATGTATCAGATTTACGAGCTGAAGAAAAAAAAAAGAAGATCAAGAGTCGTTTAAGAGTCGAGTTTATCAAGGATATTTATTTTTTAAAAATACCGTGGTACGACGTCTCGTTTCGAATTCTCGTGTTCTTTCGACGTACCATCGTTGTCGAGGAGCGGAGGGGGAGCTTGATATATTCTGCGAAGCGGAAGACGAAGCTGTGCGTTTTTCTCCCGTATCTGTGGCCACGATCGAGCGAACATCCTCCCTCGTTTAGCGTCGAGGCCTATGCAGAGCTTTTGCTCTCTCAGCCTCTTCGCATCCCTTAACGCTTCATTCCTTAAAGCGGATGGGGCATTCCAAGTATTGACCCGTTTACCCTACTCGGCCCTCCAGGCATCGGAGCAATGGAGCACAGCTCGGAAATTTCGCCAGTCAATCGGTCGATTTTCCCTTGATTAATCACCAATTACAAGTCAGCTTCGTTTCCGTGTTTGAAAACCTGCGACCGGAGTGATTACTAATAGATGGGTGGGTATTGATCATTCGAATGCGCGGCGTTGTTTGCCGAAATTACGGTGCAACATACGGAGAAAGTGTGTGGAATTCTGCAGGGAGAAAGGGGGAGATATTTCTTTCTTTAACCTCTTGCGCTAGGCGCGGACCATAACGAGTGACTACAAACCGTGTACAATGATTCGTCGCTTTCTTTTTGAACTCGTCGGATAGAAATAATTACTGTAAATTAATAAATTTATTATTTATTTTGCCTAGGTTTTATCTAAATATACTTAAAACTGAGAAAATATTGCAATTTTGGAACAAAAGATTCTCGAACGTGCGTGGCACGTGATTCCAGCGCAAAAGAGGTTAACCCCTTGCGCTGGCAACTGATTCGCGGACCATAACGAGTGACCAAACCGTGTACAATGATTCGTCGCTTTCTTTTTGAACTCGTCGGATAGAAATAATTACTGAAAAGTAATAAATTTATTATTTGTTTTGCCTAGGTTTTATCTAAATATACTTAAAACTGAGAAGATATTGCAATTGCGATTGCAATATTGGCACGTCGTCCCAGTTCAGTAGGTTAAGGCCACTAAGTATCGAGAGCGCTTGATCTTGCTGAAAGTTTTGAACTTTATTTATTTAAGAACCTCCCCTTCGTTCGTCTAAAATAAATTGATAATGAAATTATAGATATTCATTCGCTAAAATCATCCATAAAGCAAATTGGTCGCGGATTTATGGAAATTTACGTATCGAGAGAAACGATCGATTCACCAATAACCAACTCGGGATCTCGCGTTTAACACCAGTCTTAAATTTTCCAAAAATTTGCTCGAGCAAATACTTATTGTCAGCACGCTTCCGGAGAGCCATCACTATCACCACCACCACCATCATCGTCATCATCATCATTATCATCATCATCATCATCATCATCCCCCTTCCAACGGCAGGCGAACGAAGAACGCAAATTACCCGTAATCTGTCGGGGCTCGGCTTACACCCACGAAGATTCACGAGTTAGACACGAAGGGCAAAGGTCATCCTCTCGAGGGTTTCCTCGACAGAGATTTTGCAAGGCAAATCTGCAAGGCCTGGGCCATCGCCTCCTCGCAGTTTGCGCCCGCACGATGCACGAAAATCGATGGGGGGGTTCGTTCTTCCGACCCGCCTCAATCACACCATCACCTAATCAGCGAATTTTTTATCACACCGCCTTTTGTCATTACATTACGAATGCCGCTCGCTCTCCCCTTTGTTTTGGGTTTTGTTGGGCTAGGTTGTGCTCGCGTCTCACCGCGACTTAGGCTTCCAACACGCAAGCATGCGTGCCCGAGTGTCGGTGGTTAATGAGAGTATCAACGACGTTCTAGTTTAAGGGTTGCATACTGTTGTTTCGACGAGTTTGACAATTTTCAGACAGTTTTCTTAATGCGAATCTCAGTTCATTACTAAGCTTGTGAATGTTTATGCTTTTTTCTCTATTCGAGAGAAAATATCCCTTGCCTTCGTTTGTGAAGTGAATGAAACAGTTTTTTTTTTTTTTTTTTTCGAAAGCTGGGCCACCTGGGGGTGTATCGTTCATTCGACTGTACCGGCAAGAAGAACCGAGGCGACGAAACTGCGAATCTTTAAAACTAATTCCGCCAGTAACGGCCAGAAGGGAAGCTAATTGTCGTCAATTTCTTCGTTCCACATTTCTTCGAAATGCAAGAAATACTGTCGGTTTCATCACTGGCTGGCTATAATGCCACGGCCTCTTTCTCGTTCTTCTCTTGCCTCCCGTTCCTTTTTTTTCTTTCCGTTTTCTTCATTACTCTAGGCCGGTGTCTCAGTGTTTCTCAACCATTTTCAACGTCGCCTCGTTTGTAAACCTGTACAAAACTGTTGGTCAACTTGACAATTAAAAAAAAAAAAAAAAAAGAAAGAGAGGAAGAAAAAGAAAGACACACTTGCTAGAGTAGTGAAATTTTTCAACAGTTTGTAGAGAAAGAAATTTTCTACGGGGGGAAAAAGAAGATTCTTTTCAGGTATCTTGCAATATATTTTCGCACGTTGTATGAATTTTCTACATTTTTAAAGTGCTACATTTGAAGTGCATAAAAACCCGCGATTTATTAGTAAGAGTCACTGTTAAACGCACAGGTTGGGAATTCATCACCGTCTTTCACCTCTTTCTATTATTTCTTCCCTTTCTTTCCTTTCAATTTTGTTGTTCCTTTTTCTTTCTCTGTCTTCCTTCTTTTTTTTTTTTTTTTTGTTTTTTTTTCACTCAGTAATATAACCAGGATCGGTCTTCTTCGATCTATGGTTTTTTTACTATAGTGATATCGGATAAATGACGAGAGATACGTGAGCATTTATCGTGCTTGCTGAAATTTGTACAGCTTCTACTTTGTTTCGCGCGGACTCGCGATTACAATTAGTTTTCGAGAATCGGTCGAATAGTTTCGTTGCAACATGTATGTCCATGAAATTTGCTTACAGATGGTGTAATTGTCTAGGAATGCTGTTCTTTCTCGCGAAACAATGCAATCGCGGAATGCATCGTAGTCTGTTTAAGAAGAGAAAGCGACGAGTGGGATAATGGCGCGATAATTGAAATTGACGATTGAACAAATTTTTAATCCAATAGCTTTCAAATCAGAGAAATTGTCAACGTTCCTAAAAAAATTAATTCCTAAAAAATTAATTCCTAAAAAATTGATGAAATAAATGACATAAATACTAGAATAATTACAGCAGAATAACGAAACTATTTTTCCAGTGAAAAAACGAATTGGGCAAGTATAATTGAATTGAACAGAAGAAATCTAATCGAAGTTCTTTCATCTTCTTGATAACTTATTCTTCCTATATTTATAGTTTCGTAGAAATAAATTCCAAGTCTTTTTCTCTTGTGAAATGGGCACGTAATAATTTATATTAGTTATATCGTGTCTAGAAATCCGACTCCAATTTTTTCACCGCGTCGTGTTATTAATAGTCGGTAGTGATAAGTTATGCGAAAATCTCGATTTTTCGTTTCCCAATATGTGTGTGTGTGTGTGTGTGTGTGTGTATGTGTGTGTATATATAATTTACGTTCATTGATCGTAATTATCACGCACGGTCTGTGATAATTTAAATTCCGCACAAACGGAATCTAGGTTAAGCAGGCGCAGAAAATGTGAGGTAGGTGAGCAATGCTCATAAAAGGACTCGTAATATTGAAATTGATGGAATTGTTGCAATTACGATATTCAATACTTGGGATGTTATAATGAGACAATTATCCGAGATATTAAATTTCTCCGATATTGGCTCTTCTATTTTCGCCCTCTGTTTAATTCAATCGGAGTACAAAACGAGGGACAAAGAATATTTGATCGAGTCGTTACGTTTTATCGATCGACTTAATGGCGATCTTGGATTTCTAAGAAAAAAAAGTATTGCGTCGCGCACTTGCGTCGATCGTTACGCAAATTAGAAACTTCGTGACGCGATATTTTTCAAAAAGAAATATGTATCTTCGTAAATAGACGATGAGGAACATCACGTAGATTTTGGTAAATTTTTTAACCATCAGATTTCAACGATATATCAATCCTTCATAATTTCGTGCACTATTTGCACGTGCGAAACATCGCTAATTACATTAGTCACGACGCATTTAGCGTTATTTTCTCTTCGATATCCGGAGATTCTCAACTCGGTCAAAAAAAAAAAAAAAAAAAAAAAAAAACAAAGAAAAGAGAAAAAAGAGGAAACACGTATTCGCCTATTACCACCACTCCACCTGCGTGCATTTTTCGCGGACGCGTGACGAGGAACCGGTTGAACGGTGATTAATTCGCGCGTGGAATGCCACCCTCCGCTTGGCAGCGGTCCAATTTATCACGCGCTTTGGATTTGCGCCGACGAGGCGGAAGGGGTGGCAGAGGGATGAAAAAGTCCGCGCCACTTCTTCGATACATACACACACACACACAGAGATGAAGCAAAGAAAACAAGAAAACGGAACTGCTAATATAACTATATGAAGAAAGCAAAAAGGCTCTGGCAGCGGGAGGGAAAGGGATTGGAGCAAGCTCGTGAGCGAACTGTGGATGTTTATGCGGGTTGCTAGTGTCTGGGAATATTATGTGAAATATGCAAAATACAGGGCGCGCGTCTGCGTACGGCGTAATACAATATTAGCGGCTAGGGAGTGATTCTGCGTGGAAAAATAAATTGAATGCGCAGAGTGTATTCTCTCGTGTATATACGCGTCATTTTTTTTTTTTTTTTTCTGGAGAGAATTGTTTTCGAAGGCTAAACATGGTCAATCATATATTCAAAAATGTATCAAGGCTTTTATGTATTCTGGCTTCTATTTTTTTCCTTTTTTCTCGCGTTTTATCAGATTGTTAGATTCCGTTGTTTCTCGTCACTGGATCATTTTCACACGTTCACGTGTTCGTTGAATCGATTGGAAAATTGATTCAGCTCAACGTCGCGGATGATGTTTAATAAAATTGACACATCAGATTATATCGAATTGATAATATGTTTTGTTATAAAAGAAATTGTTGTCATTATGACTCGCGCGAAGCAGGGGAAACGCTTTGATCGATGTAATTGATATTCGCGGCCGTGACAATGTAAAATGATAAATATTCCGTGGAAAGCTTGGACACAAAGTGTTAGACGAAGGCAAAGTGTCGAGAAGAAGGGGTTGGTCCGGTCGATTCCGCTGTACTCGGATTGAATTCGATCCAATCATATGTGATGATATTCTTTATGCCATTGAAATCTAATCGCATTTTGTGACGAGGGGCAGGCCGCCACGCAGACGCGTAGTAGCACATTTCGCACGGCACTTTTCAATTCAACCATCCATGGGAGGATTCAATTTCTCGGTCTCCCCTGGAGCAGCGAGCAAGAAGAAGAAGAAGAAGAAGAAGAGGGACATTAACGGATCTGCCGGATCTTTCGTCTTACACACTGGCGTCGTTGATTCGATGGGACAAGGAGGAGGCCATTTCGGGGTCGAAGTCCCAATTTTATTCGGAAGAATCTTCCTTCTCTCCCTCGTTTCTTCGTTTCTGCTTCTCCTTCTCTGTTTTTTCGTCCGTTTAAATCGATCGCGGTTTTCTTTTCTTCTTTTTACTTAATTTTATATATCGCGACGTGTTCGCTATTTGAGGATGATTGGATAAAATAATTTAGATCGATTTTCAAAATAAAGGGTGACGATTACAGGAAAGTGGAAGTGAAATCAGAAAATCTGATTGTAACCCTCTTGCGCATTAAGAGATTTGGAATCACAGTAAAGGCTTTTCTCTTATAAATGGACCAAATGCGGTAATACGCTTATTCGAGAGTCAGAGTCAGAAGTTTTTAAAATTCGTTTAAGCGTTGAAATTTCGAACACGCATATTCTTCGCCATACTTTTTATCGATTCCTCGCCATCGTTCGTTAACAGAATTTCCTCAATACGAGTTATTAAAAATTTCTCATACTATTTTGTTTCTTTTTCTTTTTTTTTTTAACCTCATTTCTTCCCTGTTTTTTGTTCACCCTCTCTCTCTCTCTCTCTCTTTCTCTCTCTCTCTCTCTCTCTCTCTCTATTTCTTTCTTGTTTCTCGTGTGTCGGTCAGTTTGGAGAAAAACTCTGCTCGGATATGCGTTCCGTTCGTGCTTCGGTGATTAAATGGTTGCGAGACCGCGTTGCAGCTTTCTCGATGCTTTGTGCGAGTCATGGGATCGTTAGCGCAGAATCTTTCTTTTGAAGCTGTCGACGAGGATCGTTTGGGTTTCGTGCCTCCTCTCCTCTCCTTTCTTTTCCTCTTCTTCTCAGCTCTCCTTCTTTCGTTCTTTCCTTATTTATTTGATTTATTTGTTTACTTATCTGTTTAATTATTCGCTTGTTTGTTTATTCATTAATTCAGGATAATTAACAAGGATAACATTACAGCAATATCATGGGAGAAATTTGCAAAATGATTGTTTACTAATATCGGCAACAAAATAAATGAATATAGTAAATAAATTTCACGGGGAAATAAATTTCATATCGAATCCTAATAATGTTAGTAAATAATCTGAGAACATGCAGACAGTCTCTCAGACAAAACTTAAAAATATTTCTCTCTCTCTCTCTCTCTCTCTCTCTCTTTCTCTGTACGTCTCAGATTTCTTTTCAACATTTTCACTATACGAAAAAATCACGGCGATTCGCCTATTATCAAGTCCCCGTCCTACAGACTCGTTCAGCCGAACGTACAAAAACAGCCATAGACAACCTTTCTCCCCGTACAAAGACCTCCGGAGTTTCCCATCTTTCGTTCGCCAGCCAGCCATCAGCTTGGCAAAAGAAGACACGGGGGGGGGGAGGGGAATAACAGAAAATAGAGAGAAAGAAAGAAAGAAAGAAAGAAAAAAAAGGAGAAGCCGCGTGAACGATGTGCATTCAATGTCAAAGGCCATCATGCCGATATTTCATCCAAGGGCCCGTGGTTTAGACAGGATAGAAAACTACACCGGCCAGCAAAATTTTCTTTTCCGCTCCGAAAGATTCGTCTCGCCTTTTTCACCATCCCCGTGAACACAAGACGCTATCACGTATATACTGTACGTGTATACTGAGTTTTATAAAGGGAAAGAATAATGAACGTTGTAAAATTATTATTACGTTATAATGTCTACTGGTACTTGCACTTGAATAAGAAATAGTTGCACATCGTTGCGTTGCGTTCATCATAGAATTTACCTGTCAATTACTAGATTTTTTTTTTATTATTATTGCTAGTATTTGTACTAATAATAAAGTAATTTTTTATTATTAGTTGTTTATTTGGTTAGTTACTAGTTGCTAATATTTATTATTTTCATTATCAGTTACTTTATTGGTTGGTTAAGTTTAAGTAGATTACTAGTTACTAAATAGAATTTTTATTACTAGTTACTTTATCGGTTGGCTACTAGTTATTAAATAGAATTTTTATTATCACTTTATTGGTTAATTGCTAGTTTACTAAATAGAACTTTCGTTTTATTTTATTATCAGTTGCTTAATAACCATATAGTTGCTCTATTGGTTGGTTACTAATTACCAAATAGAATTTCTATCATCAGTTGCTTTATTGGTTAGTTACTAGTTACTAGATAGAATTTTTATTACTAGTTACTTTATCGGTTGGCTACTAGTTATTAAATAGAATTTTTATTATCACTTTATTGGTTAATTGCTAGTTTACTAAATAGAACTTTCGTTTTATTTTATTATCAGTTGCTTAATAACCATATAGTTGCTCTATTGGTTGGTTACTAATTACCAAATAGAATTTCTATCATCAGTTGCTTTATTGGTTAGTTACTAGTTACTAAATAGAATTTTTATTACTAGTTACTTTATTGGTTGGCTACTAGTTATTAAATAGAATTTTTATCATCGGTTGCTTTACTACTGGTTAGTTACTAGTTAGAATCAAAATTAGAATTCATAGTTATCCATTTTTTGCGATGATAATTCTCTAATAATAAAAGTTTCGATAATTCCCTGTTTTGCTTGATTCGTCGCCTTGTGGAGAAATACCTATGAACAAGGGTGGTTGGTACGTCCACATATATATTCCATTGGTCTAGCTTGCACAATGGGCATCGGTGGTTCCACCGATGCCTCCTTTCACACAGCGAAAACCGGCTGCGCAGGCACACCGTAGGCATTTACCATAGGATTTTTAGAGAGAGAGAGAGAGAGAGAGAGAGAGAGAGTGGAGGTGGGTTTCTCTCTCCTCTCTTACAAAGTGGAGCTCTAGTTAAGTTTTTGTTGGCTTCGAAGCGTCGCCTTTAGTTCACCGGGGCTGCTGGCCCCTCGGCGCGCCATCGTCCCTTTTAGGTTAGGTTTAGGTCCCTGCCGATCCCTTTTGCTGCTGCTGCTGCCCGCGTTCCATTCGCTTCCGCCGATCAGAATCCATCTTAACCGATTTTTAGGACGGGCTCTCGGATAGCGATAGACGATCGGCTCCTTTCTTTTATCTGCCTCCGTGTGCCTAGTCGCAACCGTGATGAAGAAAACGGGAGTTAGGGGTGGGGGGACGAGGGATTTCAGAGACTTACCTGAATCCGGTATGTGGCTGCAGTATAATCAGAGACCGATGAAAGCGGCCAGAGTGAGATAGAGTCCGCCGAGCAATCGCTTGCTTCTTCCTTTGTCTATTTGTACACACGAGGAATTACAAGAGCGTGATATAGTTGATCTTTATCTATCTATTTATTTATTTATTTATTTATTTATTTATTTATTTATTTATTTACACAAAATGATCCTTTATTTGTTTAGTTGTGTTTGTTTGTTTGTAAACAAGGTTTGTTTGTAGACAAATGTCTGCAAACAAATGTTTGTTTGTTTATTTGTGTATTTACTTGTTCATTTGTTTATTTATGTAAGTGAATCCTTTTACGTCGACGATTGCGAAAAAGTGTAGAAGTTATGGAAGAAGATCGATGAAAATGAACTGTTGAACTGTTTTGTCTATTTCAGCGTCATCTTAGCGTTGAACATTATAATTTTTATGCATTCGCGGGAAATTTGAAGGTGTAACACGCCTACACGATGTATAAAATATAAAACAGCCAAAGTAGAGTAAATAAGAGAGAAAAACTTCTATGTAGTGTCTATCTCTTTAATCGTGTTCATAAATGTATAAAAGTAGTTCAGATAACGATGACACGTGATCAGTTTGCTAAATCGTAACAAATTAATAACAAGAAACGAATAAAATTGCAGTCTTTATATTAAATTATAAAGACGGTACGAAAGTACGTAAAAATACTCATTTCGTTTGCTACGTGGAACACAAGTGCAAGATACGATGGAATAACAAATATAACAAAACAAGTTGGAAATTTTTGGAAAAATTCGATCACCTATCGCGTGCTGCTTCTTGAAATTTCCCGTCGAACAATACGCGTTCGAAACATATCAAGGCCGAAGTTTATCGTCATCCGGCATCGACGTGTTCCAACATTCGCACACACACACACACACACACACACACACAACCAGTTTAAATTGAGCTCCAGACGATCGTCCACTTAGATTTCCCTCCGCTTCTTTTCCTTAACCGAATCTTCCACGTTCCAGACCTCAGCCACGGTTGTACGCAATTTTCCATTTTCCTTTGAAGCTGCTCACCTTCCCGGAGAATCCTCGTTTAGGAAAGAATTCGATTCAATGCTGCCCAACCTCCTGCATCTTCTTCTTTGATCTCTTCTCTTTTCTTTCTTTCTTTCTTTCTTTCTTTCTTTTTTTTTTTTTTTTTTAGTGTTTTCCTCCGCCTCCCTTCTTTCCTTTTTTTTCTTCTCTCAAGTCTATTCACGTATTTACGTTGGATCAAGCACCGCGGGGAGAGAGAGTGTCCGTGTGGCTGGTATTTGGTCCAGTTTTTCGAAGTATCCGCTGCGTTACGGTGCTTTCTTCGAGGCATCAGGCGTTGAAGGCACGTTGAAGACCACCGGTGCGTGCGGTTGAATAGAAAATAACCGAACAAACGTTTGTTGGAGAAAATCGCCAGGAACGTTCTTCTTGCCGTGGCTTCGCAACGTGGTTTCCGCTGTCCGCGCAAGTACGAACAGTGTTGTTTGTTAGTGAAATGTTTGTGCGCAGAACGACGTTGTTCTTTTTCAACAATTGGCAAAGTTTAAAGTTTCTTCCTTCGTTTTTAACGCTAGAACTACTTGACGATTGAAAGTGTGTCCAACCCCCTTTCTTTGTTCGTGTACAAACGAAGCCAAAGGGTTGTTTCAGTTCAAGCTGTGCTTTCATCGCGTCGATTAATTATTAATTGTGAAAATTTGAACTGAAACAATTTTTTTTTCCTCGATGAATTTCTATGCTTCCTTTGTATGTATATTTTGTGTCGTATGATTATATTAACTGTGGACTTTGTATAACTTCGGAGATTTTCGTTCACGTGAATAGTAGAAACTCGCGTTTGACACTCGAACTATACCACACCAGTCGAAATGACTGGTTTTATAATTTTATTTTAAAATTTCTATTTCGTGTTACAATTTTTCCCCCGCAATCGACGCAATGACTTTTACAGCGATAACTATAAAGAAATAATATGATGAGTTTCATTTTATTTTTATTTATTACACGTCAAAATAATTTTGGTAGAAATAACTTCGTCTTAACTGTCGGTAGTTCTAGCGTTAAGATTCCTTTTCTCGAAATTTAGCGAGATCGAAATATCTTCAATTATCGCATGGGTATAGTTAGCGAGTAATTTTTAAGGAAATTATTATCGTACAATGGGAAACTTTTTAGTCGCGAAGAAATCTCTTTTTTAAGGGGACACGAAAAATATTTAAAACAATTTCCTTTTTATTTATATATGCGTGTCATTAATCTTTAGAAAAGTTTCTCTTTTCTGTCTCGATGGATGTTTTTTTCGTTTTAAAGAGAGTTTCTGTGTTTTTTTACGAAGGATATTGAAAATAGATCGGAAAAGTTTGTGACGCGGAAACGAAGGAATTTTAAATTTCGCGCAGTGTGAATTCGAATCGAAGCACGCGCGATTATTTATTTTTCTTCCGCCGATGCAACGGAAGACGATCGTTTTTTTGTTTTTATTTTTTTTTTTTTCATACACGTATGGCAAGGCGCTGTTCCTTTCACTGTTGCAAAGCAAAAATGTGGAGCATATCGTGTTAAATATAACAGCAACAGTGCTGAAATAAACATTCGAGGTACGTAGACTTGCCAGATAAACTTAACAAACGAGAATAAATTGCTCTCTACTCCGAAACCGTAAAATATAATTATTCTTCGTGAAGACACAATAAGTTTGTGATATTTTTTTTTTAATTTCCTTCCCTTCTTTCGTGTGTCTATAAAATTAATAGATTATGACGACGTACAAGAACTTTGTCTTTCGAGAATGAAAAAAAAATTGCATGCAAATTTGTTCTAAACTTTAAATTTATTTCTACCTGAAGAGTTTCTTCCGTGTTGTATCGCGTGTGTAACGAACATACTTGAATATGCCTCGTGATTGTGTAATGGCTCCAATAGAATTAAATATTAGCGAGAAGCTGAAGCAAATATTTGTATGTTAAATACCAATTTGCCAAATCAAACCGATGGGAGGGGTTATTGGCGATTCGAGCAAACATAACCGGTGAACACCGGTCTTCGGTATGACGAAGGACGAAATAAATAAATATCGATAGAATTTTGAAATTTATAAAGTCGAGAGGGAAACGATTGAAATGAAAAATTGAACGTTTTCAAATAAATTTATGTATTCGTTGTTTATTTTGAAATTTTTGTCGATACTCTCCTCCAGAATTCTTCACCGAAGAGAATTCAATTCAGTTCGATTCCTGAAAGCCAGTGTTTTCTTTTTTCTTTTTTCTTCGTTTACGTTTTTTCTACCGATCCGAACGAATTATGTCGCGCATAGCCTGCTAATGCAATATTTTATCGCTCGTTTCCAACGAGTACACGTCACTTTTTTGATATCTGCGGGAATAAACGTCATCGCGAAGCGAATTCGTTCGTTCGTTCGTTCGGTTGCGAGGAACAATAGTTGGTAAACGTGTTTTCGACTGCGATAAGCCAAAATGATTATTACACGTCCGCGCGGTAGGGAAATGTCTCATCATTTTGTCGCTTGGTTAATCGAATCTATCGATCTTCTTTTTTCTTTTCGCCAGCGATGAAATTTATCGATAAAAGTTAAATTGGTAAACGTCAGAGACTAGAATTTGGAATTCGAAGTCTCATCAAATTTTTTCTTTTTTCTTTTTTTTTTTTTTTTTTAAATATCTTCAAATATTTGTTAATCCGCGTTAGAGAAGGGTTTGTTTGTTCACGAGTTTTCTAGCTTCTAAATTATTTCAAACAGTCAAACGTCCAATTATATATAGTTTCATTGATGCGATTGTTGCGTATCATTAATTCTCATGCACGGTGTTTTACACACGATAGATGGTAAACGGTGCATTATTCTATTGCCTAGCATTTATTATAAATCTAGCGCAGGTTTAACGGCACCGAGCCCGAGTGTACAGATGGATGACAGAAGATTTCCAAACCGTTGTGCAGTTTCTTTCGACGAATTTTCAAAAAAAACGCACGACGCGTCATCAACAGGGGATAATTTGTCTGTAAAAATTTTATTGCTCGAATGAAACGCTAATTTTGTTATTAAAATACATCGCACATATTTTCTTCAGACGTACGACCAACGTAATCGTGCCAGTCTGATCTTCGTTATAGCGTTCATAAAATGTACCAACGGGACACGATGTATTTATGAAACTTTCTACAAGCTTTCGTGTAGAAACTTCCGTGCGAGCCACAACTGTACGTACGTAATATCCATCAATTCATTCCACGTATATTCTCTTCCGCCTAAAACTCTTATCCCGATTCAGATTGTGGTGCCCGCTTACCTGAAAACTGCTCCCCTTTTGCCTGTTGATCCTCGAGGAAGACTCGTTTCGTAAGGGAACACCGCGTGGTATCATCCTCCAGCTGGTAAACAGCTGCCCACATCCTGTCTCACGTACGCTATGCGCCTCTCTTCTTCGTCCTTCTTCCCTTCCTGCCACTCTTCCAGACACCCAGTTCCCTTTTCATTTCGTCATTCTTTTTTTCTTCTTCTTCTTCTTCTTCTTCTTGTTCTTCCCTCTTGTTCCCCTCTGGCCCGATCAAGCTGAAAGAGAGGAAAGAAAGGGACGTGCCACGTACGCACAGGGTGTTCCCGCCGTGATCGATTGAAAGGAATAATTCAACGTGAATGCGTGAAGTGAAAAAGAGAGTCTTTCAAGGTTATTCGTTACACGAGGAAATCGAAAATGAACATTGACAAGGAAAGGGCCTTGTAGGACCTGCGAAAAACCCGAGAAGGAATAAAGGAGACTGCTAAATGAGGAGGAGGTCAATTGGATTCTATTCGAGCTATCGAAACGTATAAATTGTATAATTGTATACGTACGTATATCCTTTGCAATCACGTTTGAAAATTCGCCAGGTATACTTGAATACTTGAAACCAATCCTGAAACTGATGTCGCTGTTTGGTGTTCGAACTTGATCCACGTTTTATAAAAAAAAAAAAAAAGAAAAAATAAGGCGAAACTTCGTAAACAGTTGCAAGAAAGTCGCGAAATGTAAAAACTTTGTGATCATCAATGCGATTTACAGTGGGCTGAATTTCGTGACAATTTTCGTCCAATATCAATTCATTCGGTGGTAAAGTACTTCCGCTGTCGCAAAAATAATTAAAAATCTAAGATAAGGTTTGGCCTTGACCCAAAGGAGGTCAGTATTTTTCTTTTTTGTTTTTATATTAACTCCCTGTTGCAGAATATTTTAGTTAACATTTACCTGTAGAACGCACACTGACTGAAAATTTGATCTTCCGGAGACACCCTGTACATGGGAGAAGGACACTCTGTAAAGCGGTACCAAAATGGTGGACAGGTGCATCATTGGACATCACGAGTTGGACGGCACGCGACTGCACGCACACCACCGTCTGTTTACCCCGTTAAAAATCGTGCTTTTTCACGCGTGCAAGACGCAGGCAAAAGGGAGAAAGAAAGGTGTGCTTTGCGTGCGTGTGCGCATGCAGAGTGCCATAGTAAGTACGTGGACGCGTTATCGCGGCGATCCAAGGCGATGGATCGCCGCGCTGCTAAACTGTTTAAACGGTTACCCGGACAGATATGCATCGCGCCCACGAAGAGCCGACTGCACATAACGCCGCACCGTTAATTACCATGGGAATTGTTGAACCCTTTTGGCTGGCGCGCGTTTCGATTTCACTCGTAGATATTTACACGCGCGCGCGTTACAGCGTTTCCGTGGGTTTTTGATTCGAGGTCTCGAGGAAGCTTTGCAATCATGCCCGACGACATCGTCGTTTCTCATTCTTTGAAAGGGAAAAAAAGAAAAGGAATCTTTCGACTTGTAGATTTTCCCCAATTCGCAGGGTGTTCTCCAAAAATTAATCTTCGAAGGTTAGCCAAGATCTTTGAAGGATATTCTCGCGATTTTTAAATTTATCCGTTTTTAAAGGAAGTTCACATACGTATTATCATTACCACGTTGTTCATCGTTTTTCCAAAAAAAAGAGAAAAAATATCGTCGCATCGATTGTACCCCGTTTCAAATACGAATTCTCTGCGAAAATAAACGTCTTATGGCGATTTTCGTGCGTCATCGCGCGCATTGATAGCCTTGGCGACCTGATAACGACGCACCTTCGCGCCGTCGTTGTTCCTCGACCAGTCGTCTGACTACGAAATGGCAAGAGTAAAATAACTCGTGTCTCGATAAAAAAAAAAACAGGTGATCGCACTACCTGCCCCATACATACGTTCGAGAAGTTATCGAAGAAGTATTATTATATCGAATTTGTGTAACTCAGCCCCAGGCTGCTTGCCAATAAAACCATTGAAAATTTCGCGTGCAAGAAGTCAAATGAATTTAAATTGCTCGAATTGTTGAATACTACGTACACAGGGTGTCCCAGTCGCAAAGCAGACCGAAAGTGAAGAACCAATGACAAATAAAAGGAAAATGGAAGTTGCAAATTTTTCTATATTTTGCTCACATCACTGGTGTTTCATATTTTATGCTTTTTTTTTTTCTGTGTTTTTGAACTTTGCCCGAACGTATAAAAATCCGCCGCCTAAGTATAATAAATGGACAGGTGGTTGCATAGGTGCGACTATACATATATAGTTCGATTGCTTGGGAGAAATCGTTGGATCGCAATTTACTTGCATTCAGGGTCACTCGTATTTCACGTACGACACACGGTGTATATACGCGATCGTTAAGACGTTGTCTTGGCCGGGATAGGGGTTTCGACGAAGGCTGATCATATCTTTTGATGCACCCTGGTAAGATGCAAGATAAGAGAATGTCTCGCCTAGTTTTACATACTCCACTCTCTCCTGGCATTTTTACGTCGATACTCGTCTCCGTTCCCGTTGAAACGTATGGATGTTTTTAACTCTAACTCCTTGGAGATATCGATATACGAACATTTTAATATTTCATATTCATCGAGGCACGAATACGAAAGTTCACGCTAAAATTCAAAGCTGTCGAAATTTATCATACCAGAAGTAATTTTACGTAAAAAGCTTCTAGCTTTATTATTATTTTGTTTTCACGAACAGGAAGACAGACGTCCGTGTTTGCTCGACACGCTCGCGATGTCTGTTCGCTTCGCGCGTCACAATGGTCACGAATCCCATAATCAGGCCCATAAGTAAAAAGGCGCAAAACTCAAGCGTGCCAGCCCTAATGCACATTCGCGCACGATCGTCGTCAACCGGTTTGAAAGGAGCGCGGATCGCTAAAACTTAAGTGGGGTAAGAACAGAAGCGAGGTCCCTACAGACACCTTGTCCAACAAGATTTAGTTCAACTGCACTCGCACGATGCACCTGCGTGGCGCGTGCTACACGCGCGAGATGCATCTGTCGTATTCTCGCTCGCGGCCACGTGCCTGTATACGCTTACGTGCGCGTCTGCACGCTTCGCTCCTCTCGGACGATCCAAACGAAAAAATAAATAAGAAACAGGCGAGATATTAACACTTGCACGTATATATTGTTATACGTTTTTCTTTTTTTTTTTTTAAACTCTTCGTTCCAGTTGCGCGTTTAAGTTCCAACGGAGATCAACAAATTTTTTTATCGTTAAATTAATCTCTAGTATTGCTATTTCAGCATTTTTAGCATATCGTCTATATCTAGACTGTTGCGAGAAACGCAATAGTTATAACTTGGATGATGTAGATAAGATTCTTAAATTTTCCAGCTTTGTTTAATTATGCTCGCAAATGTGTAAACTTCTCAGAAATATTCGCACGCGTCTGATCATAACCAGCCGAATGTGGTTATGTAAAAGTAAAGTATATATTCATAATACATATTTTACTTCAACTACTAGACTTAACGATAAAATATCAATTTCCTATTTCTTACATGAAGGATAGAAAAAAAGTTACATGATAAATAATATAACGACAATTGTAAAAAATAATATAACGTGAAACGCGAGCTTTTCTATAGATATTCTGGCCTCTAAAAACTAGGTGTTGCAAATGTATAAATTTCTCAGAAATATTTGCACGCGTCTGATCATGATCATTCGAATGTGGAAAGTAAAGTGTATATTCATAATACATATTTTACTTCAACTACTAGACTTAACGATAAAATATCAATTTCCTATTTCTTACATGAAGGATAGAAAAAAAGTTACATGATAAATAATATAACGACAATTGTAAAAAATAATATAACGTGAAACGCGAGCTTTTCTATAGATATTCTGGCCTCTAAAAACTAGGTGTTGCAAATGTATAAATTTCTCAGAAATATTTGCACGCGTCTGATCATGATCATTCGAATGTGGAAAGTAAAGTGTATATTCATAATACATATTTTACTTCAACTACTAGACTTAACGATAAAATATCAATTTCCTATTTCTTACATGAAGGATAGAAAAAAAGTTACATGATAAATAATATAACGACAATTGTAAAAAATAATATAACGTGAAACGCGAGCTTTTCTATAGATATTCTGGCCTCTAAAAACTAGGTGTTGCAAATGTATAAATTTCTCAGAAATATTTGCACGCGTCTGATCATGATCATTCGAATGTGGAAAGTAAAGTGTATATTCATAATACATATTTTACTTCAACTACTAGACTTAACGATAAAATATCAATTTCCTATTTCTTACATGAAGGATAGAAAAAAAGTTACATGATAAATAATATAACGACAATTGTAAAAAATAATATAACGTGAAACGCGAGCTTTTCTATAGATATTCTGGCCTCTAAAAACTAGGTGTTGCAAATGTATAAATTTCTCAGAAATATTTGCACGCGTCTGATCATGATCATTCGAATGTGGAAAGTAAAGTGTATATTCATAATACATATTTTACTTCAACTACTAGACTTAACGATAAAATATCAATTTCCTATTTCTTACATGAAGGATAGAAAAAAAGTTACATGATAAATAATATAACGACAATTGTAAAAAATAATATAACGTGAAACGCGAGCTTTTCTATAGATATTCTGGCCTCTAAAAACTAGGTGTTGCAAATGTATAAATTTCTCAGAAATATTTGCACGCGTCTGATCATGATCATTCGAATGTGGAAAGTAAAGTGTATATTCATAATACATATTTTACTTCAACTACTAGACTTAACGATAAAATATCAATTTCCTATTTCTTACATGAAGGATAGAAAAAAAGTTACATGATAAATAATATAACGACAATTGTAAAAAATAATATAACGTGAAACGCGAGCTTTTCTATAGATATTCTGGCCTCTAAAAACTAGGTGTTGCAAATGTATAAATTTCTCAGAAATATTTGCACGCGTCTGATCATGATCATTCGAATGTGGAAAGTAAAGTGTATATTCATAATACATATTTTACTTCAACATATTTCAACTACTATACTAGACTTAACAATAAAATATCAATTTCCTATTTCTTACATGAAGAATAGAAAAAAGTTACACAATAAATAATAATATAACGACAAAATTGTAAAAAATAATATAACGTAAAGCGCGAGCTATTTTATTTAGACATTCTAAAAATTAGGTGTTGCAAATCTATCAAATTTCTATGACAAAATTATTGATCCGATTCTTGGATCGTTATTCTCAATTCGATCATTAATTATTCTGTTAGCTCTGTTATCGAAGTTTCTTCATAATTATCTCGAAGCACGAAGTAGATGCATTTTCGAACACGAAACGTACGGTCGTTCTCGTTGTTGAAGTTGTACAATTGAAATGAAGCAAAACGAAACGTACAATTGTTAAGATGATAGTGCTCTGCGAGGTCTCGTGTATGAAAAGGTGGCAAATTACAGGGGAGTGAAAAAGAGTATGATGGGCTCGAGTTGGCTCGTTAACATAATTTCGAAATAATTAGCCGCGCGTGAGTTGGATATCGTACGCTTCTCAATCTTCTCGAGCATTATCTTTCTTTCAATTAAAATTCTTGTTTGTTTAAATTCTCCCTTTTCTTATTCGTATTCCCTTTATTTTCTTATCCTCTTCATTTGGTAGATTCTTCTTTTTCGTCGAGTGATTCGTCTTCAGATTTGATCTTTAGATTCGCGGTTAGGATAGATAATGAGACTGTGAGCGATGTGCTCGTTGATCGGCAATTCCGGGCCGTAATTTGTGAATAATTGCGGGTTTTATAAATTGGATCGGATACCACGGGAAGTTCATCCTTCTTGCTCCTATTTTTGCTTAATTTTAGGGAACACCAGGCCTCGCTGTGTGCGTTCTTCATTACGCAAAAAGAATTTCAATCGTTTTCGAAATCAAATTGATTATTGGTACTTTGAATAAATTTGAAGGCGTCGTATCTTAACGTGTTCTATTTGAAATTCATGTTCTTCTCGTCTTGTTTCAATTCGTCTCGATTATTTTATGAATATCATAAAACGAAAGTACAATCGTATATTTACTTGAAAAGTCACGTAGTTATAACACTGATCTATATCGATCAGATCACTGAAATTTAAAATTTACTTCCTACAGATTAGAACTAAGGAAATCAAATGTTTCAACCTGTAACTTGTAACATGATATACTTTCGACAAATAATTCTCACAATTTTAAAGAAACAATTTCAAAGAGTATCGATGAACACAAGGTGAAGGATTAAATTTGTTGATTCTTGGAATTATTGGGAAATCAAATGGGGAAGATAAACGAAATAATAAATAATCTCCAAATAAAAAGGTACCCTTGCAGCGAGATTAATTGTGTCTCTAACAACATCCGTTACAGCCGACTACAGTTATTCGGGTTTATCGAGAAAGATAAAGTCAAAAGTATACTTGTAGTGGAGTGTACTTGTAGATACATTTCTCTTATCTAACCTGTCTGGGGGGCTATCGGCCAGAACTAGTACTTATTTCTTCAAATTCGATAGAGCTTTGCCACAAATCGTCTTTCCCTTTCTTCTCTGATTTTAAACAGTACACAAAAATGTAACATGCAGCGATGATAAATCTAACTGACGTGAAATTTCGTTAATGACAAAATATTAAAAATTGCATTGAGCATTTTAAGGAACGAACAAGGTTTGAAATAAATAAGGATTATTAATATTTTCTTCACGTACGATTATTACATTTGACAATTTAATTTCGCATTGTATTTCCAGGTTATCGATGTTTAATAAAACCTAACCTCGTTTCTCTTACAACACGCGATTAAAAATTCTCCTAACGAAATGAAGTTCTGAGTCTATTTTCTCTAATTATTTCTCTAAAATTGATCACTTAGTGGCAAGTTGAGGTTACGATCGAAACAAATGTTAGGTTAGGTTAGGATTATTAATATTTTCTTCACGTACGATTATTACATTTGACAATTTAATGTCGCATTGTATTTCCAGGTTGTCAATGTTTAATAAAACCTAACCTCGTTTCTCTTACAACACGCGATTAAAAATTCTCCTAACGAAATGAAGTTCTGAGTATTTTCTCTAATTATTTCTCTAAAATTGATCACTTAGAGGCAAGTTAAGGTTACGATCGAAATAAATGTCAGGTTAGGTTAGATCTTCGACAAGACAACATTTAGGTTAAGATCAATTTTCAATTACTTCTTTAGAAATAATCAAACTGTCTCTCTCTCTCTCTCTCTCTCTCTCTCTCTCTCTCTCTCTCTCTCTACGAATTTTATGCAATTTTCGAAGGCGCAAAAACCCATAGATTTTACGCACGTGAAATGCATAAAATGCAGAAATACATAAACAGAAAGGAAACATAGTACTCGTTGCAGTGTCCAATAAAAAAAACAATCTAATTACCATCGTGTCAGTTATATATTCGTATATTTATGTATAAAAGTCGCCGCAGTATATATCTTGTAATTACGAGGCAAGGTTTAGGTTAGGTTTAGGTTTAGGTTAATTAAGCAAGTACGTTGAACCCAGCTACCGTTACTAAAACATATTCAGTAGAAGAAAAGAAAGCATCGTCGTCGGAGCATCTTCGATCGATCCGCTCGATCGGTCTACCGTAGCGCGGCTCGTAACTGTACATTACCGGGCACAATGACGTTTTATCATCATCGCTGCGGAGGCGAATTAATTCGCGATACACCCGGTATGCCACCGGTCGAACACAAGCACACGGAAGGTATGCGTTGGTGGTAGTAGGAGTACCGTTGCGCACGTTGCATCGCATCGGCGAAAGAACCGGCAATTTCCAGCTGCACAACAATGCAGCATTACGCTGTATTGCGAAAGCACGTCGGACCCTGGTCTCTCTCTTTCTCTCTCTCTTTCTCTGTGTGTGTCTCTCGCGTCTGTCGCAACTTACAATCTAGTCTTAGGTGGTCTTAGACGTGCCCTACGATCGGAATCGGCGATACCTTGCCTCCTGCATACCTTGTGTCCTCGAAGATTTCTTTCGGAGCAAGCTGTTGCGATTCGATCGAAAGATCGATAGTTTGTAGAGAGAAGTAAAAACGTTTTCATGACCACTTGCTTCTTTCTTTCGTCGTAATAACTGGGATCGGGATCGAGTCGGTCTGAATCGGTTCGAAATCTCGCTGAGGCAAGAACCAGAGCAGCGAGAGCAGAATTCCGAGAATTTCATGAAATTCGTAGAAACTTTTAGAATCATCGCGATGATTTGGAAGCGTGGATTCTTTCGTTTTTATCTATCTTCAGTCGTTTTTTTTTTTTTTGTTTATCTTTGTATCAACTAGTAGAGCAGCTTTTTCCGGATTATTATTTTCGGTTGTCAGTGCTGTTTAATAAAATGTATACAATGTATCGAGATGAAAATTAAATTAGAAGGCAAAAGAGAAATATTCAAATCAGAGGCTAAGTTTGACTAGTATCGATCTGAAATAAATTCGTTTCGACCTCAAAGACAGAGAGAATTCGAAAATCGAGAATTTTGGGAAAAAAAATCAAGAGTTGAAAAGAAGCAAGGAAAATATAAGACCAAGCTCGTCGCTGTCGAAGATATAAATCGTACATCGTAACCGTTGCAATTTTGAAAGTATCGAAAGTCAAAAGGAATACGGAGAAGAAGAAGAAGAAGAAGAAGAAGAAGAAGAAGAAGAAGAAGAAGAAGAGGAGGAGAGACAGCTGGATGCTCGACGCAGGTGCAAATGCACGAGCTACCTTGCCGCAAATACATATGGTGTCATGGTGGAAATTAATCGATCCGCGATCACGATCTCTTTCGATTTATAAACCCAATTAAATTAAACGTTGCGAATGGAGTACTTTCGCGGATAAACGCGTGAAAGAGGCGCGGGTGTAATATTCATTAAGCAGCGTATGGATCGGATAACACTCATTGACACGCTCATATATCCGAGTACTTTTTTTTTTATTCATTTTTTTTTTTTAAGTGGCTCTTGATTTTTCTGATAACTCTTCAATCTTGTGTATTAATTGAATGTGCTTGAATATTTATCTTGCGCGCACGAGATGAAATATTTTTAAATTCCATGGATATCGATTGCGTTATTTGATCGAAACGTTAGTTCTTTTTTTCTTTCTTTTAACGTTGAGATAGATTTACAGACGTAAATTCATAGTGTGTGTATATATATATATATATATATATATTTTTTTTTTCTTTCAAAGATGTAAAAATTCTTTTGACCAAAGGAGAGAAGGATTTCTTGTCACGGTGGTTCAAACGGATAGAACATTCACGATCGCGTGACCATGTACAGGAAGCGATAGAAATTCGAGTTCGACAAAGACAGTGCGAGTTGCACGAGAGATCTTTTCCTTTTTTTTTTCTATTTTTTTCTTTTCTTAACGTATTCCCTTTGTAGTTTATTACGAGCCTGAGATGAAACAGAGATAGCAACAAGTTTTCACGAGAAGTTCGAGAAGTTAACCAATGCGGCGCCGGCTTCGGTCACTTCCTGTTATAAATCGTTGATATCGATTGGATTATACGCGTTTAATGGATATTCTTTAGCTAGAAAATAGAATTATTATTAATGGAAAATTGAATGATTTGGTTCGGCATTGACGGAAGAAAGTTATTCTTTCGGGGCTGTAAAATAGAAGATCATTTTTCTGCTATTAACGATAAACAATTGTCAATACTTTAAACTTTGAACTTATATTTCAATTGGTCTCGTTTTATAAAGCTTCTGCATTAATTTAAATTAATAGCCCCTTTGTTTCTTTCGACAATGTTCTCGCATCGTGTAGCGGAGTACCTCACTTCTCGTTCAAGCGTGAGTTTGAAAGTATCAAAAAAATTTCCATCACAACTGGAATCACCATCATGGTCTTAAAGCCTTGAAGATCGAAGTCTCCTCTTTCGTTCGCCATTTCAACGAATTTCGAACGTCAGGGGCGAGTCGTTGCGAATTTTTCGTTAATTTTGCCAATTTTCACGTCAGTCAATCGTGCGACGAAATGGAAATTTTCCAATTTTTGCCTCGTACGAGTCCTACGCGTTTTCGTCGCGGGAGATGGTAGACAATGGCGCCCACAACGCCGCGAGTACTGGGACAGGAAGGCTGTCAGAACGACAGACGACTAACAATTTCCTAGTGACCCACATCGCACGCTGCTCGTCGCCCCACGTTGCACTCCCACGCACTCGTCAGGCTGCATCGCAAGTCGCACTCTGGTGTCTCTCTCTGTCTGCGTTTCTGCACAATTCCGCTTTACGCTTACTACCGCCGGGTGTGACTAACGTTCCACCATTTTGCAGTGGCTCCTAATTTCTCACGAAAGCATTGCCAGTGAGAGCACAATCAAGTTCCTCTTGATTTTTTTTTCTACAAGCAGCTACAAGGAGCGAAGAATCGACACGCTTCTTTCATTTCACTTTTTCACCGATCTCTTCATTTCACTGTGGCGGGGTTAGGATTAGGATAACAACTTCGACAAAGTCCATTCAGTTAATCTGTGGAAATATAATCGGGCTACGGTTTCCAATGAATCAAGTGCCTGAAGAAAAAGCAAGAATGACGCGATAAATGTATGAACGACAAAGATCAGAAATGAAAGTGTAGTTTTGAGTCTTCGTTTAGCCACGTGTTTGAAGTCGCTTATTTACGCGCGGACGTCATCGGCCATTTGTAATATTTCACTCTGCGGAGCTCCGCCAGCTCGGTTTCAATGGGATTGAAAAACAGTTGCATAACCGAATGAAGAGAATGAAAGGGAAAAGAGAAAGAAGAGACACACGGTACACGTATAAATCCTTGGTATGGGTTCATTCTACCTCGTGAGCTCTCTCACTGAATGATGCACATTTATTATCTCTTTTTCTTTTCTTTTTTTTTTTTTTTTTTTATCTTCTTTTTCCAGAGCGCGGCATAACGCACGACTGCTTTTATATCCGGTGCATTCACGCCCACGCTCTCTCTCTCTCTCTCTCTCTCCCTCTCTCCAACTGTGATATCGCGTGTGGCCCTCTTGGAAAAAAAGTGTTATTTTTGCAATTAAACGTTCACTGATAAATTCCACGCGCGCGCACACGACGAAAAAGGTCAGAGATTTGATTTTTTAGGTCAGCGAGTTATTACTTTATCCGACGTGGCCGGTCAAGTCTTATTTACTTGTTTCTCTTCTTCACCACTTTTGACAGTTGCGTGTTTTAAATTACTCTGAAGACTACGTTAGTGTTACAGCTTCGTTAGGTTTCTTTTAAATCGATTGAAATTCATTTGCCAATTATTATATTATAAAACTCCCAAATAGGCAACTTCGAGATCTTTCGAAGATAAACCTTTTCGAAATTATTAATTATGATATTAATTGTCACAAAAGTGTCTCAAAGGTCATAGATTGAGCAACTTCTACAAATCTTCTACATTGAGCTTGCGTATAAAATATATACGTCGTCATAGTTTGAATAGAAACAACACCGCGGTACTAGAATTGTCAAAAAAATGTCTCAAAATCCATATAATCTTCTACATTGATCTTGTGTAACAACATGCGTATATAATATATACATCGTCATAGTTTGAATAGAAACAACATCACGGTGCTAGAATTGTCAAAAAAATGTCTCAAAAGTCCATAGATTGAGCAACTTCTACAAATCTTCTACATTGAGCTTGCGTATAAAATATATACGTCGTCATAGTTTGAATAGAAACAACACCGCGGTACTAGAATTGTCAAAAAAATGTCTCAAAATCCATATAATCTTCTACATTGATCTTGTGTAACAACATGCGTATATAATATATACATCGTCATAGTTTGAATAGAAACAACATCACGGTGCTAGAATTGTCAAAAAAATGTCTCAAAATCCATATAATCTTCTACATTGATCTTGTGTAATAACATACGTATATAATATACACAGCGTCATAGTTTGAATAGAAACAACACCACGGTACTAGAATTGTCAAAAAAATGTCTCAAAGTCCATAGATTGAGCAACCTCTTCAAATCTTCTACATTGAGCTTGCGTATAAAATATATACGTCGTCATAGTTTGAATAGAAACAACACCGGTGTACTAGAATTGTCAAAAAATGTCTCAAAGTCCATAGATTGAGCAACCTCTGCAAATCTTCTACATTGAGCTTGCGTATAAAATATACGTCGTCATAGTTGAATAGAAACAACACGCGGTACTAGAATTGTCAAAAAAATGTCTCAAAGTCCATAGATTGAGACCTCTGCAAATCTTCTACATTGAACTTGATAAATTGTCATAGTTTGAATAGAAACAACACCGCGGTACTAGAATTGTCAAAAAAATGTCTCAAAGTCCATATTGAGCAACTCTACAAATCTTCTACATAGACTTGCGTATAAAATATATACGTCGTCATAGTTTGAATAGAAACAACACCACGGTACTAGAATTGTCAAAAAAATGTCTCAAAGTCCATAGATTGAGCAACCTCTACAAATCTTCTAATATAGAGCTTGCGTATATAATATACACAGCGTCATAGTTTGAATAGAAACAACACCACGGTACTAGAATTGTCAAAAAAATGTCTCAAAGTCCATAGATTGAGCAACCTCTTCAAATCTTCTACATTGAGCTTGCGTATAAAATATATACATCGTCATAGTTTGAATAGAAACAACACCGCGGTGCTAGATTCTTTGGTAATAAAATCTGTCGAACGTTTCGAATTTTTCACCAGAGGGCGAGCTAAATAAATCGTCGTTCCGGTACGACCTGTTCGCCAGTTTCGTCCTTCTTCGGTGAACACGTAGGCGGGCAAATTCCGTGACACCGTAAAGCTCTCCGTATCGCTAAGAATCACTATAGTAGTACTATTATAACGAGCGTGAACCAGCCGCGATACGAAACGCTGACAAGGATACAAGCCAGGTAAACAAGAATTTGCGCGGACGAGATTCAACGCGATACGTGTTAACACGGCAGGTGAGACACCGGAGGTGCTTAGAGAGCTCTTGCAACTTAGTTGATGCAGTTTAGGTTCACCCTTTTTTTATTATTATTATTATTTTCGCCGTGGCGTTTCGCAGGATAGAAACGAGCTAGGATAAATTGTGCAGGCCAGATTCTCGTAGATGAAATCGCTAAATTCTCGATACAAATTTCAATGTTTATGGCTTCTCTGGCAATAGTCGTGCGGCGTGTGCAACGCGCGATGGCTTAGGGTCGCACTTAACTCGATGGTACACGTATTTCGTTTTTTTTTCTTTCTTTTTTTTTTTTTTAAGCCCAAGGAATTTTTCATTCTGTTGAACGGGGACGACTGTAGCTTTTTGCAATCTTGTGTTTTTTTACTAAATATTTGCCTACACTTTTTTGTGGTAAATATTTGTTTTATAGAGTATGTTGAAGTTAGGATCGCGTGATGACGAGCATGCAAGGGTGCACTGAATGAAAATAATTGAAAAGCAACAGGAAGAGAGATACAAGAAAAGAAACGAGAATACAGAATAGCAATAAATAACGAAAGAGAAAAACCTCTGATCTAACGTAACGTGCGTAATAACGATCTAATGATTAACTTATTAAGCTGAGAACTGCATTCGTGCGAATGTGAACTCGCACATTTCTAAAATATATGGACAAAAGTTACGATTTTTATTTTCATTTTATTTACGAAATTTCTCTGCTTCGCATCGCGAACGCGCTGGGAAAATTGCAATTTTCGCGTGGGTATGTTGGAAGGACATTCGTATGATTTTCTTCGAGGAGAATGGCGCTATTATTGCGCAAGAATGGCCGAGCAATACAAGTATACCTGACAACTATACCTAATAATACCGTGAACACGAACGTCCATATATTATACAGTGAACGAGAATGTAACATGTTCTTGCGTTTCATTGTTCACGTTTGTGCAAGACAATAATTGCGTGTGCAGTTATTAAACTGATTATTTATTAAGCTATACGCTGCATTCCACTGTCGTGGATTATACGTCTGCGATTTGTACTTTAAAATTGTCTTTCGATTCGTTTCCCCCTTTTTTTTCCTTTTTCTTAAAAATTCCTCCTACGGTAGGAACGTCGATAAATTGGTAAAACGAGGAAAAATGCGAAATAACTCGCAGGCGCCGAAAGATATAATCATACCGATTAGACTGATACTACTATTTAGACTATTGATGCAATCTCTCGGTGAATTATATCAAAATAATACAAGATATGTATTAACAAAAGGACGATAATTGATCCGCATAACTATCTTCCTGCTCGAAGAAAAATGATGAGAAAAAAAGAGAAAGAAAAAAAAGGAACGAGAGAAATATCATCGTCACGGGCGAGCGTTGTCGACAAAACGGCCATTAATAGGTCATACCGGCGTTAATTAATTTATGAGGTGTTAAAGCGGCCTGCAGAGTCGAGGAGGGTGCATTAAAATGCACCCTTCGAGGCTGCTGCACCGCGACGCGACGCGACGCGACGCAGAGAACCTGGCCTTTGCCTCCTTTACACGCGTTTACAACGCACGAAACAGGCCGGCAGCAGGAAATCCGAAATGCACCGGCGTTGTGTGGTACGTACGATAACTAAAGAGGAGAAGGAGGTCCTCGGCGATTCACGAGAAGATATCAACGAGGCGGTGCCTCGCCGCCGCTTTAATGACTTCATTTACATTCCATTTCGATGGTTTACGCTTGACGATTGAAAGTGTGTCCAACCCCCTTTCTTTGTTCGTGTACAAACGAAGCCAAAGGGTTGTTTCAGTTCAAGCTGTGCTTTCATCGCGTCGATTAATTATTAATTGTGAAAATTTGAACTGAAACAATTTTTTTTTCCTCGATGAATTTCTATGCTTCCTTTGTATGTATATTTTGTGTCGTATGATTATATTAACTGTGGACTTTGTATAACTTCGGAGATTTTCGTTCACGTGAAATAGTTAGAAACTCGCGTTTGACACTCGAACTATACCACACCAGTCGAAATGACTGGTTTTATAATTTTATTTTAAAATTTCTATTTCATGTTACAATTTCCCCCCCGCAACGATGCAATGACTTTTACAGTGATAACTAAAGAAATGATATAATGAATTTTATTCTATTTTTATTTATCAGACATCGAAATAATTTTCGTAGAAATAACTTCGTCTTTTTGGTAGAAATAATTGTCGGTAGTTCTAGTGTTAAATGAACGAGATCAACTGACGGAAGTTTATTTAATACTTAGTATATTAAATGGGTTGTTTCAATATAGTTGAGTAAAAATCTTCGCATGCTTTCGGTTAATTGAGTATTATTTAAAATTTCGAATTCGAATAAATGCTGTTTCTAGTTAAACCTATGAGAATCTAATTTCCACTTCATCGTCATTCTTCTTTCGTTTAAAATATTTGCAACAGATGTATGTAGACTTCTCTATTCTATCTAAGTAGAATATCTACTCTACGCATAGTCTGACACGGACTGGACGTTTCTACTTGCGTAAATTACGTTTTAATTACGTTAATGCTTTTAGTCACCAATCTCATCTGCTTTTCATATATTTGAAATAAAATGTCATTGTCCTTTGAGATCAATGTACATTCAATATACATTTTTGAATTACGATTGAACACTATTATTTGCAACCTTAGGTTTCTCATCAAAATACAAACCCAAAACATTACTTGGCTAACTATGTTGCTTAACAATCTCCTCGTTCTAAGTTGAAAATTACAAAAAAAATAATTTCCAGATAATAATGATAAACTGTGAAAAAAATCAAAGTGGGTACTCTAATGTCATAGTGATTAGATACGTGTGTCTACTTGTTTACAAAAAGAGTTTAGAAGCTTCAGTCATCGCTTTATCAGCAATCTTGTTTTATCTTAACTCTTCACTCTTGACTTGTTGCATTATTTTTAACAAAACATAGTAATACATAGTATTCCAAACATATCGATTCGCAGAATTATTTATCTACAACTTGTTACGATTAATCTAATTTACAAACAATTTTTAATTTCAGTACAATAATTGAAGAAAGTAATTAAATAAGTAAGAATAATAATAATATTAAAATAAATTTAATAAATAAAGATTAATGATCATGAAGTAGTGATTCAGTAAACTTGAAGTAAATTAACAGAAAAGAGAAAGAATGATCGTTATAGTAATTTTATTCTCGTTTACATAGGTATCCGAATGAATAATGTTTCTTTGGCGTGGCTTCGTTGACATAAACCAGCGTTATAGAAAAACCAAACGTACGTATTGTGGTATATTTTCAAAAAAAAAAAAAAAAGGTACATCGAGAACGGAAAAATTATTTATTCATCATCATATCAACACGTTTGTTTATTTAATCAATCGATCGATACTTATCTAGCAATTTCAACGTTCAAATTCACGATGATTATTATTGGAAAACTCTGTGTCTTATCTCCTGATAAGTATGTTTCTTTCCTACATGGAATTTTTAACGAATCAGCACTTTTAACGATAAAGAGTTGCTATTTATGATTTTATTTAAATACAGCTTTTTGACAATGAATCGAGAAATTAAATTGAAAGATGTAAACATTTATAAGGCAATCGTCTAAAAGTAAAAAAAGTTAACAATTTAAAAAAATTATTATGAACATTTTATGAACAAAAAGTTGTATATACATGTATAAAAATATGGTTAACATTCGCTTCAGTATATTTTGGAATACTAAAGAACAAGACAAGAAATTATTTTTAATACTAATAATTTTGGGTATCGTTACTGACATTAGAACCATAATGAGGTTAATCAATTAGATTTCCAAGGGAATTTTCTACTTATGTCGTTCGATAATTACGAATAAAAATTCTCCATATTATAACTCCGTGTTGGTCAACCTAACAACCTAGCATCTTATCTTTTTACGACGGTGCACTTGTACATTACGTTTCTTATCAAAACTACAAAAATATCGCGAAGCTCGAGTGATACGTCAGCAAACGACCCGCGAAGCACGTAGTTTAAATAAATTTATCAGTCTAGATCGTTGTGCATGCGTCGAAATGTGCTAAAATTTATCCCCAACTGCGCTTACGTACGTGTTAAAAACACAACGTCGCTCGTGAAAAAACTATAACACAATTGTTGTTACAATGGTTGTCGTTCGATTTATCGATCTGTATTTTTCTCTCTCTCGTTTTTTTTCTTTTTTTTTTTCTTTTTTAATCTGAATGATGAGTATCAACGTTGCTCGTCGGATCTAGCTAGCCGGGTACAAGTTGTTCTACACTGTGTGAATCGATGTTTCAACCTATAAATACGCGGGTCAATGGCAGCGGCCAACAAAGAGGTGACATCAGCCGTCAGAATCGGTATCGGTTTTCATTTCTGTTTCGTCATGGTTGAGGCAGATCAGTCACAGATCCACCTCCCCTCCCCTCAAATTGCTCAGACCTTTAACACTGATTGCGAGTTAATTAATCTGTAAATTATGCGTTTCTATTCTGAGTTAATTGATTAATCTCTGGATCGTGCGTTTCTAGATTGATATATTTCTTTACATTCGATTTAGCGAAAAATAACAGTTTCAGAAACTGCTTGGGAAAATTTTGCTATGCATTTTTTAAATATTTCTTTGTTTTCTTTCTTACGTGTTTTAGTATTCTAATCCGTATTTGTATTTTTAGTAATTTTGTAAGTAAAATAATTCTCTCTCTCTCTCTCTCTTTCTCTATATTTGAAATATATATTGAAAATTCCGCGTGCATTTAACACACGCGTGAGTCGACGTTCGTTCAAATTTATCATACTTAAATGATCCGATTGACGAACGCGCGCGAAATTCGAAAATTCGCCGGCTGGGCAGCGTTTTCGTTCGCCAGTGCGAATCGAACAGTTTCTCTCGCAAGCAAATATTTCGCAACACACTGTCTCGAGTCAGTGACATTTTCTGCCTCTCCCACACGAGCAGACCGACCGCGTGTAACAGTGACTCATTCCCGAAGACAACGAACCCCGAAAGGAAACGAGGAGTGAATGAAACGAATGAATGAATAGCCTTCTCGTGAATGAATTTACTACCATCTTTACGCCAAGACACCAACCGACTAATTTTCTTTCCCTTCTCCGTCTCCTCCTCTCGTAGTTCTTCCTCTTTTTTTCCCTTCTTCTTCTTCTTCTTTTTATTTTACCTCCGTATTTCACTGCTGTATTTTTTTTTTTTTCTTTATCTCGATCGTTCTACTTCTCATCGCGGGCGAGCACGAGCCAGAGTCGAGCTTCAATTAATTTGTCGTCGAGCTCGCCGCGGAATTAATCTTCTCGTTGCTTCCGTTCTACTCGTCGTCGGTCTTCTCGTTACCAATGAAACAACGATGTGTTCCTCCGCTTCATTTTACATCTTTTAAGAGGTAACGAGGCAATAATTTTGTCGGGCAACTCTAGGAAGCTCGTCAGGCTGTATTAAAGTTCTGTCTACCGTTTAATATTTGGGAAATTGTTTGGTCAGTCACTCATTGGGATCATTGTATTAGAATTTTTCTAACGTTTAGTGTGAACGGAAATTATAGTTTCACAGATACGATTGAAAAAGTAGAATCTCCATAGAAAATTATTCTATATAATTTTCTACAAAAAAGGTATTCTAATATATCGAGAAAACAAAAATTATTCTTCGAAGATCGAAGAAAAATGCAACGAGAATCCATTCGAAGGTTTGATTCACCAACACGTTCAACATATACGTTACTTCGTCTCGTACGTGAGACCCGAGCAGAGAATATTACTCAATCTGTGTACGTTGATTTAACGTTGGCTTCCGTCCAGCAGCCAACTCCTCCAAAAGCTGAAATAAAATGACGCCCGGGCAGCATTGCCGTACTTGGAATTCACGCTTGACACTTGCCAAACGGTTCGTTAAAGCCGATGATTCATTGCTTGCGAGAATATTGCAATTCTCTGCGTTCACGAGATGTCTCAATAAACAAGCTAAAACACTCGCAATGTTTGTACGTATGACACACTCTCGAAATCGTTACTTCCTTTTCTTTTTCTCTTCCTTTTCAAATTCTTCATCGGACATCGATGAAGAATTTTATTCGAATTATTTTGATTTTTTTTTTTATTATTTAATGTGTTTTTTTAAAATATTATTTTAACTTATTATAACTATCACTGTTAACAACGAATACATCGTTTCAAATACTCTTGTTGAAGCACGAAAATCATCGTTGTACAATCTGAAATGACTTGTTTCACTTGTGAGCCGGTCGATGCGCGAACATCGTCAGGAGGAAGCGTTGATTTCCGGTTCCCTTCGGTTGTGCTGCGAGCCAAGTCCGATTCGTTCAGCTTCGAAACTTGCCTCGACCGAGCGAACGCCATGCACCGTGTTATTTGCAACTGGCACAATCGTTATTGTTGCAACTGTCCATCGATTGTCCATCGTATGGTTTTTCGTCTGCTCTCACCCCTCAGACAGGCGGCACGGTTGTCGCGTGACAAGCCGCAACACCAAAGCCGCTTCCTGTCCATCCTCGTGCACGCGAATATAGAATTCGCCACACGTGAAACCTGTTCCTTAGCCGTGAATTTTTTTAACGAGCCATGATTTTCGTCGACGAGCTTCTTCTTCTAACAGTAGAACTTTAACCGATAGTTAAAAGACGAAGCTGTTTCTACCAAGACTGGTGACGCGAGATTATATTGATTTCTAATAAATAAAAATTAAAATAAAATTCATCGTGGTGTGTTTCTTTGGTTTTTATCATCTTTGGCGAAAGTCATTGCATCGTTGTAACGTGCGATAGAAATTTTAAAATGAAATTGTAAAAGTTTCATTTTGAGGGGTAGTTCTAGTGTTAATCGCAGAATCGGCAGAAGAGATTCTCAATAGGATAATCGAAGCCTCTTGCAAATAGATTCCGAGCTTATTTTTTTTTTTTCTTACGTATTTCGTACGTGCTTGAAAGCAAATTTTTACTACTAGATTCTTGTTAGTTTTTCGTTTCAAGTTTTATTCTTTATTCTTTAACTGGTCGTCCTCGTCACTGTCACAGAAATAATAAATAAAAAGTAAATGAAATATCGATTCAAACAGAATCATGGTAATTTTTCTTTTTCTTTTTTTTTTTTTTTTTTTTTTAATAGCAACTTTCGTTTGCTTTTCAGGGCCGTGAAAGCATTCCAGCAGGTGCTATGGGTGGAGCCAGGATTTCCACGAGCCTGCGAGGTTCACCTACGGCTCGGCTTAATGCTGAAGGTCCACGCTGACTTCGACGCCGCTTTGAAGCATCTGACACTCGCTCTGATCGATGCCACAACACCTGCCTCCTTTTCCAAGCTTGAAAGTGAGTTTCTTGGTTCTCTTCTTGTTCTCCCTTTGACGATCGCCTACGCGCGCGTCTCCCATCCTCGAGAACGTAATTGAACGGTGAAACAGCTGCCGACCGTGTATACCGTGCATTTCTACTGCCCGAAATCTTACACTCCGGTGCCATATGTTCGCTTCCTCGTGTGCCCTTCCTTTCTTCTTTTTTCCTCTTCTTCTTCTTCTTTTTTTTTTTTTTTTTTTTCTTTTTTTCGATGGTAATCGAAAGATCGCTCGCGATGAATAAATTAGGTTTTCGCCAGAAACGAGAAGTCGAATTTCTGGAATATTAATACGACAAACTCTGCATTTTAATATCCCATAATTTGAACTGACTTGAAAGATTGAAAAGCTGCTTAATTATTCAGGCGGTGCTGAAACCCTTCACGATCGAACCCTGACGATTATTGGACAAATGAAATCGTTTCGAACAATTCGATTTAAATTCGTTGGAGAACGATTGCATCGTTTCGTGATAAAGGAAAATTCTTACGGAAACGTGGAATGTGAACTTTTCACTTTCCACGGGAACTCTCGCTTTTGTACAGATATCTCATCCGAGAGGACGAGAGAGAGAGAGAGAGAGAGAGAGCTTTGCGTCAACTTAAAAATTAAAAGCCGTCGATCTCGTTACTCTCGGATATCGGGTCGTGCGAATTCACTTTCGCCTGAAACCTATTGGACGATATTGATTCTAGATTCACGTTCAAACAGAGATCGTTCGCCGAAGCGATTTTATTTTAATTCTCATTCAATTTATAGCACTCAACGAAACGAAAATCCCTATAAGTTCTCGCGCAAGTCCGCGAACGGGCGACAAGTCAAATAAATTTCAACCGATTGTAAATTTCTTGAAATTAAAAACACTCGAGCTGGAAAGATCACGGCTAAGCTCTCTCTCTCTCTCTCTCTCTTCTCCATTAAAATTCTCCAACGAATCCGATGAATCCGTCAAATGTGCAGGCATTGACCTACAAACGAAAGGGTGAAAGGCGAATGGAAAAAAAAAAGAAGAAAAAAAAAAGAATCCCGTAACGAGAGATACGAAAGGGGTTGAAATAATCCCGATACGGTTTCGCGTGCGCGCTTTTAACATATTATTTAACGAGCCGCGATGAAATCGATATTCCTCGCCGTGTGAAAACCGCCTGTTATAATATACCTGCGCGCCACGTCTTGACAACATTTTGCTTATCGCCTCGAACTTGACCCCCCCACCCCCCCGTTTTTTTTTGTTTAACGTGATACAGCGATTCGTGTGTCATGTGTGACCTACGATAACACATATCGCGCAGTGGACGATGTTTAAGGGTGCATTAAGCGCGACCTTAACGATTTTTCTTCAACTCACCTCGTCAACAACGGGGGGGTGTTTTCATACTTTTGCTTTCTTTCGCACCCTTGCGAGCGGTTATGATGTCAGTAGGTAATTTTTTAACCCTCGCATAAGGGGACGATGGGATTAAGAGAATAATTGCACAGTTTCTCTAGATCTTTTGCAAATCTTCTCTCTGTTATATTTTAATTTCATTCTTAATTTCATTTTTTTCCCTTATGTTTATATTTCTTCGCACTGTACGACTTAAGCTAATATTAACTAACTCTTGATACTACATAAATATATTATATGAATAATATATAAGTAGTTATAAAAAATAAATATTTTATCTTTTCTCTGCCATATTTTAATTTCACTCTTTTGTCATTCTCGTGTTCCCTTGTATATTTCTTCACACTGTATGCAACTTAAGCTAATACTAACTAACTCTTAATACGGTATAAATATATTGTACGAACGATATATGAACAAACTTTCAAAGGAATTTACTGACCACTTGGATGAATAACAAATTTAAGGTGCAATGAAATTTATCAATCGTCTGAAAATAGAGCTAGGAATAAGTTCTGAATCGAAGTAGCAAATATTAAAACATCAGTGACCTCGTATATAGATAGTACATGCACGACGATTCTACGTAACAATTTATCAAGCGGGGTACGAGTGGAATTCGTTCGATTCTTCCTCTTGGAATTTCGTTTTGTTGCACAGCGTCACATTGAATTACCAAGAAACACGAATGAATCGACCGGAACTCAGCTTGTTGCTGCTGGGGGGTGTTTCAAGTTTTAAATTTAGTGTACCCGCGAACAACTGGCACTACACAATGACACTCGATGATGTACTCCAAAATTGAATGATACAGAAGAAACTGATTCATCGTTCGATGGAAATGTTCATCATCCAGCCTCAGATAGAAATCATTTTTGTTTACTGAGAAATTGCGAACGGAAGTTGGTTATAAAATGAAGCGAACCTGATAAAGGCACGATCCATCGAGATTTTAATTCAGTCTTTCGCCAACAATCCTAGGGAACTATTTACGTATGCCATAAGTTGAATCGATGTGGAGATGTACGTTTGAATTAGTAAGTAAATTTGGAAATATAGAAAGTAGAAAATAATATATCGAGAAGAATATAGAAAAATAAATAACAGACGCTAACTAAGTTAGAAATAACCAAATGTAACTGAACTATTAACTTTTATATTGTTTCATAGTTGGATTATAACTGATATTACTTTGATCAAATTCAATTTGTAATTATTAGAAAAATATTTCGTTAACTTATGTTGTTTCTAACCAGTTTCACATAAAAATAAGATTCCCACCGGAAACGTTCAATTAGAATTTCTCTGAATCTAGAAAATCACAATGACAACAAAATGCGCGATTATCCTATTCTGTTTAATATGTATGTATGTCTGTCGTAATTGTAGCGTATAATTAATAATAATATACCCACGCGATGTGCGCAACATCATCACGTACATGTATCGTTGGAGATATTCAAATTTACACCTCAACATTATAAATTCGAGTGTGTTGTACAGTTGATAAATACAGCTGTACAAAGAATTGATTAATTCATGGCATACTAACATTGTTATTCGTGTTATGATTAAATTACAAATATTCTCACTCAAATCGATTTTTAAATTAATAAATTGTCGAATTAATTTTTCCAATTCATATTCAGAATTCGTGTATGTATATATATATATATATATATATATATATATATAAATTCTTGACTGCTCATGTATTATATAGAAAGATAAAATGTTAAATTAATATTAAATTAAGGCAGTTGTCTACAAAATTTTACTGTAAATACAAATTTCATTATAATTGTTAACATTAGACAATGAAATCAAATTTGAGATTACTGTTAACTGTTATATATATATATATATATTCAGTGTATTTTACAATTTTGTACTCTACGATTTCGATATTGAATTAGTTGTTTTTCTCTATTGTTGCAGTAAAATTTCACATAGCCCATTTGTACGAGGTCCAAGGGAAATATCGTCTTGCCAAGGAACATTACGAGGCATTGCTTAAGGAGAAAACTTTACCCTCCCACCTGAAGGCCGACATTTGTCGTCAATTAGGTGAGTCGAAACAATAATTCACAATTGACGTCTTACCATCGTAATTACACTTAACCTTGTAGCACCGTATCAAATCAGTCAGAACAGCAGACTTGTCCTAAATCTAATCTGAATATTTTCAACTAAATTTCTAGTAAATCAATCACATAATATCCGGCACAATAATTAACTAATAGCTCGAACTACTAATGAAAAAGAAAGAAATCAGTAAAACGAATTTCATCCGTCTACAATAATTATTTGCAAACCGGAGTCTATTTGCTGCAGCGTTTCCACGATAGTAATTAATTAGATACGATAATCCAATGAAATCCATTAATTACATATCGTCATTGGTTGGTAGTAATTTCACAATTCACGGGTGAATTTAAACAATATAAAAAAGAAACATATACGATATATTCATAATGAAATTAAATTTCACCCCGTGATCGACAGTGTTTTGTGACTCCGTCGCAAGCTCTCTTGCAACATATATGTGTCGCATATATGTACAACAACAAACATTCTTCGCTAATTAACCGATTCAAGCCTCTCTCGCCTGCGCGCGAAATCACACGCCGATCACGGCGCGAAATCGGTTTTTTCTCGTCTCGCGATGAGCTGTCAGCTGCTCGCGACGATTCGGCTTAAGGCACGAGCCAAGTGTACGTGCAAGTAGCAGACACGTGTATTGATTTATTCCGGGTTGGGGTGGCCTAGCGATGAGATAGGGCGGTGAACGCTGCCAGCATGGAGGGAGGACAAGGGAAGAGAGTGTGCGTATTCGAGAGAGTGAGAGAAGAAAGCAGAAAGCAAGAGAAAAAGAGGAGAAAGAGAGAGAGAGAGAGAGAGAGAATCGAATTCGATAAGGAGACGAGATTGTGAGAACCATTCTCTATCCCGTATTTCACCCCTTCTGCGTTTGTCTTTTTCTCTTCTATTCTCATCCCCTTTTTTCCGTTTGGATTTCAAACTTTTCGTTGGACTCCTCTCCAGGCTAGTTTTTTCGCGCCATTATTATTTTACGTTATTTTCGTATGTGTGTGTGTATGTGTTTTATATAAGCCTTCTTCGTTGCATTGATTTTCGTTTAAGGGACAGAAAAATTAAATTGAGTAATTGAGTAATTGTCCAAGGGTTAACGAGAATTAAAACCGCGCGTATCTGCAATTTTGAAACTTCTCTCAGTATCGTAGGAGAACAAACAATGTTGGTCGATGATTCCTACGATGATTTCAATCGATTATCATCGTTATGTATACAGTCGTATTGGCTGTTTCAATATTTGCTAACGTTAGTATTAATAATATAATTGTTTTAGCGACTTTTAAATTTCGTAAATGACGATGTAATTTCCTATATTATCTCGTTAAATATCGTTGAAATGTTTAAATATTATTTGATTTTAAGAAATGGCCAAATATCATTGGAAATATCATTAAAAAAAATGACTTCTCCAGATTATTTCATTCTAATTATCGAATATATTATATAACGAGACACTAATTATCGAATATATTATATAACAAGTTAATAAATATCCTTCGTTCTCTTGAAATTTTTCAGCTCTCTCTTCTTTATCAATTCCCTTCACTTTCCCTTCTTCTTCTCTCTCTCTCTCTCTCTCTCTCAACTATATATCTCTCATTCTTATTAGCTCTTCGAGTTTTTCCCCTTTTACAGCGACTCTTGCTCTCTCTCTGTTTCTCTCATTAACTTTCATCATTCTCTGTTCCGTTATTTCTCATCCTCTGCAAACCACCCTCTCTCTCTCTCTCTCTCTCTCTCTCTCTCTCTCATCCTCTCAATATTCACCTCGCTTCTTTCCTCGCCCTCCAGCTCTTCGATTCGCTTATGCCAACGTCTCGCGGCTGGCAGATGGCACACGATGATACCTTCAACCCTCTACGGAAGCTATTTACCTTGAAATTAAACGCGTTTTCTTTTTCTTTTATTTTTTTCTTTCTTTTTTGATACACGAGTTAAAGGAAGAAAATTGTTGCTTGAACGTTTGAATAATTTGTGTTATTCGTACGTTGCATACGAATAATTGCGAAAATTATGTAACGTGACATTTGCCATTTATTAAATATTAAGAGACCTCATTGATCTCGTGCAGAAACATACGATCTAGATTAGATTAGTAATGCTTGATACCGTTCATGTATTATATAGAAAGATAAAAGATTAAATTAACATTGAATTAAGGCAGTTGTCTAGAAAATTTTGTCATTAATTTTACTGTAAATACAAATTTCATTATAATTGTCAACATTAGACAATGAAATCAAATTTGAGATCACTGTTAACTAACTGGTACTAGTAATTAATACTAAATAATCATTCTAACTTAATTTAACTTCTATCGTTTCTTAGGGTGGCAGGATCATACTTTAACTATAATAATTGGGAAATTCATCGCCGTTAGAGTTCTCAGTTATTTCAATCCTTTTGTATATCCGTATATAGTTATGAAATAAATTTTAAATCTTGAGTTCATTGAGTTTGCGAAGAAGATCCGAAGATTCTTTGACGGGCAAAGCAGTGTTTTCAAGTGTGCGCATCCGTATCTTTCGTCGCCGCGTTATTAACTCGCTACCTCGCGGATTAAAGCGTGTAGTTAAGCTGGTGGAAGATTGCCGGTTCGAGTTATGGAATTATAATTGAACTCCGTTACTAGACGAGCATTTAACCGACAAATCGGTGTTTCAAACACCGATGAATTTCAATTTCAAGTTGTGCCGCCTCGCGTTTGTCGATTTGTCGATATTTCCCAAGTTGACGAGTCTGATACAAATCTAACACACGTTTTGTATTAATTTTTATTTACCTTGTCTTCCCAATTTGTTTTATCTGTCAACCTTAAAGAACCTGTTCCATTTGCGAATTCGAAGCGAACGTTAAATAAATTGGACAAGAAAAATTTTCCTCGGACATCACTTCGAGAGATCTAAGAAAGAGAAGCGACAACTTCTTGAATTATTATTCGAATAATTTTCGTAATATTAATACCAAGACTGAGAAAGGACTCAAAGGCACAATCCTGTGTCTGTTCTTGCTTCTCCAAATGATGCACGAAGAATTTTCATCGATCAGACGAACTGCTCCGAAACTTCTAAAACGTGTGTCTGCATGTCGGACGTCGACTAGCTTCGATAAAAAATAAATAAATAAATAAATAAATCGCGAGTATAGAGAAGACGCGCGCGACAACTACTTGAATTATTATTCGAATAATTTTCGTAATATTAATACCAAGACTGAGAAAGGACTCAAAGGCACAATCCTGTGTCTGTCCTTGCTTCTCCAAATGATGCACGAAGAATTTTCATCGATCAGACGAACTGCTCCGAAACTTCTAAAACGTGTGTCTGCATGTCGGACGTCGACTAGCTTCGATAAAAAATAAATAAATAAATAAATAAATCGCGAGTGTAAAGAAGACGCGCGCGACACGAACGAGCGCGAACGATGAAATATTCAAAGTGTCTCGACGTGCATTAAGGCCGAAAGAAACACTTCTCCGGCAGGCCGGATCGCGAAATGTGTGTTGCGAGCGTACTCGAGGCTGCCGTTTAATGAGGTAGTATGCTGCACTCTACGTGACACGGCAGGTACAGCCGAAAGATTATACAGGTCAAGCTGCACGTCGTGCTGACTGACCCACTTCGCGCGGTTGCAAATCCCTCGGCGAAGCGGAAGGCCGTGCAGAGGAGCCGCGGACAGGCTCTGAATAGAGAAATGCCTCAAAGGAAAACGCGGCACGACCGTGGATCCTTGCACCGACGACGACCGATCGAGGGGAGAACACGAGAGAGACTCTTACTTTCACTGCTGACCAACCTTCGAATTTATGTATTTTGTATTTCGTGTCGTTGCTTGCCAGCAGGGTGAACATATCCTGGCCGTGAGAACGAGGGAAAAACACGACGGATCGAGGAAGTATTACGCTCGATGTGTCTTTTGATATTTTTCAATATACGCGTGTTACGTATTTGGAACGTATAGAAACATTGTGAGAGCTTCACACGGTCGAAGGAAGTATTTCATTCGTATTGAAGGATATGCGACGTTATTTTCCCAATTAAGTGGGAAAAACAAGCTTGTCGATATTTTTACGAGTATTATTTTCGTTCGTCTTTTAATGATACATTCGATATCACGATACATCGCTCTTTCGTAATGTGAAAATATTTCGATATTCAGTTCATCGAGTTCATCGTCGTAAAAGTCCAAAAAAAAAGCGTTCGAGAATCAGCCAAGTTGGTCAGAATTTTGCTAAAAATCTTCAATCACCGTACTATGTCACCGTGACCAACGAATTCTCACGTGAGTCATTGACCTGTACAGGTCGTACAGGGAGAAAGCGCAGAAAATGATCGGAATCCCGGGATCTCCTTTGAAATTTCGTGTATCGTTCGTTTCCGGATTCTTCTCCGGTTCTCATTCGTTTTCCATTCCGTTCTCGTTTCACCGGCGTTTATGACGAACCACATCGCTCGCCTCTGAGAAAAGGAAGAAACGCGAGGTCGAAACTCGTCACGGTGGCATTTAAACGATGCGAGGCGCAGGATATCGACTCGATCTTTCAACGTAATTTCCAGATGATGAGGGCCGCGTGCCGATGTAATGGCGGTTTTATCGCGCTCTTCATGACTCGCGCTCGATCTTTCGAGGCCACACGATCTTACGTAAGCGTTTCTCTTTTTCCTTTTTTTTTTTTCTTTTTCTTTTTTTTATTGACGATTGTACAGAATGAAATTCGAAATTCGAATATTTGTTTCACTTCAATCGTGTAATTACGATGTGACATTATCCTCGTCCATTTCGCACATTTTTCCTACCTTGATCTCAAACTTGGCAGCACATTTCGAAAATGTGAAAGAAAACACACGCTGCATATTAAAACAAAAAAGAAAGCAGACACTCGCGGAACTTTCGATAAACGTGCTTGCGCGCGCCAGAGAATGATACAACTTTTGGCAAAAAAAAAAAAAAAAAAAAACGTGTTAAATTGGTAGAAGGAGCAAAAACAAACTTCCAAACGAAACTGCTGAACTGGAAATTTATACACATTATTAGTCACGCCTCTCAACCCTTTAATTCTGAAAACACGTACCACTTTGAACGTAGTTCCTGCAACATGCGATAATCTCGAGCAAACAATCAAACGCAAACATATTACGCGGTCACTGCCTTTTCGATTATTCTTTCACATCCCCAAGGAGTTAATTGCTCCGAAACTTTTGCACCGCCCTGTACAGCTCGTTCTTATTGGTCCCGAAAACGGTACAGGACTCTTTTACAACCTGTTTACGGCTTCTCGCGTGTCGACGTTGGGACCGGTTCGATGCGACGTTCCTTTTCTCCCCTTTTCTCTCTCCTCTCTTTCTTTTTCCCTCTCCTTTTCTGCGCGATTTTTCCCCCGGTGTTTATTCCTGTGTGGACGGAGCTTAAACTCGACGGACGAACGATATTATAGAAAATACCTTTGCTCTAGTTGGCTGTCGATTGTTTTCGCGAAGTTATTTCGTTCGTTGAACGATACATTTCGATATAGTTCGAAATTTCGGACGGAAATTCATTCGGATCCCTCGGTCGAAAATTAGAAACTATCATCTCGTCGCGTTTTGATTGTCGTTTCAACTTAATCGTCGTTGTCCCGAATATTACATCCACAATGATGATCGGTAATTTTTAAATTTCTAAATTGCAGGGAAACTTGAATTTTGCAATTTAGGTCGTCGTCGTTCGTTTTGCAACGTTGATTCTCTCTCTCTCTCTCTCTCTCTCTCTCTCTCTCTCTCTCTGTTTCAAACATTGCATGTTTTAACGCGCGTTTAAGAACGATAAATCAGTGGACAAAATATTTGATTTAAAAGGAAACTATTTGAAGAGATGTTTCGTAAATGTACAACTGAAAGGTCAGTTTCTACGTGCAATTTTATTGTGTGCGTGTTGATGTTGATTAACCTTTAATGTAAAATTAACTTGAATCTTAAATTCGACCAATTTAGAATGAAAGAATCGTGCGCGATGTGCACCTCACGTAAAAATCGACGAAGAACGAACGAAGACCAGAGAGACACGCGTTTCAAGTCCGTGAAGAGAAGAAGAAAAAAAAAAGAAAAAGGAAAAGAAAAAAAATGAATAGAAACGATGAAAATAAAATGTCGCGGCCCATTGTGTAACAACGGATGGAAGAAACGAAAACACACGAGCTGAATGGATGAATGAACGAACGTCGGAACGACAATTAGAACACAGTGGACGCTTTAATTTCGCCGGATGGTTTATGAACCATCGGCCGACTTAATTCCATTTAGAATCGCCGCGCGTTTAAGCATCGCCGTTCTGCGATTGTGTAACAACTTGTTGCGAAACTCTCGTTTTCCCACGGCACGTATTTAATTTACAGGGTGTATAACACGGTTGTGCAGCGCGAATTGCTGTAATTAAAATTGAACGTTCAGAAAGGTCTGTCTGTCTGGTCGTTTCTGTTTTCGGAAAAAAAAAAAAAAAAAAAAAATAGGAGGAGAAGAATTTCAAAAAGGAGACGAAAAACAGTTAAACTGCTTTGATTTTCGTTACTTACTGTCGTCGCGTTGCTGTCGCATTTTTATCACGATAAATGCAGCAACTGAATCGAGAGATTCGCAACAACGAGAGTATTAAAGGAATAAAGATTTTATCATTACATTCGCTAGGATTTCAAAGACCGAGGTTCCTTCGCGAAGAAGCTTTTTCAGAGCACGCTTAATTTCATTGAACATCGAACTTTGAATAATCACCTTGTGTGTATGATCGAATATAATTCCACGAATGTCTGTTGAATAATTCCCTGAACCTTCGAATTCAAATTTGACAAAATCCCACCAATCTTCAAATAATGTTTCTTATTTGAACTTATAGATAGACGAAGACTCTACGTGTCTCTCCTCGTGTGTCTGAAATATCAAACGAATCACGTCTGTGAATTCCAGGTGAATAGTTTTTCTTCTGCAGAACGAGAGAGAGAGGAGTCGTCGATCTCGAGGAACGTTTCGACTATTTCCCCAAGACAGAGAGGCCGCGTGCAAACGCCTATTTCTACGCCTATGTTTTATAGAGGGTTGTAATTCGAGACTGCTACGAAGGGAGAGAGTGGGGTAAAAGTGGCTACCCTAGGTTATACCTGCGAAAATCTATTCAGTTCGGTACTCGTCTAGCGTTCAGGGAACAACACGTACCCGCGATTCGTAGCGCAATCCACCAGGGAGAGAAAACGCGTTGTTAGTCTCCCTGGCTCGACTTCATTTTGCATTCGCGCGCCAAATCACGCTCGAAATCTCGATTTTTCTCGCGCTCGTTCTTTGCGTTGCATCTGTCCCGCGTCGTATAGATTTCAACATCGATGCCTGTGACGTGTGACACGCAACGATTTTTCCTACAATTTTCGCTGAGTTTTTCTTGCTCGTGCAGGACAAGACCCTTTGACGACAATCTCGATGAAGTGCAGAAGAGATTGAAGATTCACCGAGAACTCGGAGATCGAATCACCTAATGCAGGAGTGTAACTGCTAGGATTACTATCACACGGACTGCCTAATGATAATATTGCCAATATGCAAATGTAAAAACGAAGATCGGACAGAGAAAGTATGATTGGGGATCATTTTTTCGACATCGATACCTGTGACGTGTGACACGCAACGATTTTTCCTACAATTTTCGCTGAGTTTCTCTTGCTCGTGCAGGACAAGACCCTTTGACGACAATCTCGATGCAGTGCAGAAGAGATTGAAGATTCACCGAGAACTCGGAGATCGAATCACCTAATGCAGGGGTGTAACTGCTAGGATTACTATCACACGGACTGCCTAATGATAATATTGCCAATATGCAAATGTAAAAACGAAGACCGGACAGAGAAAGTATGATTGGGGATCATTTTTTCGACTCTTTGTGCTTGAATGGGAATATTTGAAGAGATGAAAGGATTCGTAAAATGTATTACGTGATTAGGCTTGTCCGTTTTAAAAGAGATCTTTAAAGCGTAGATATTGCACGGCGTTGCAATATTCAAAGGAGAATCAACATCAATTCCGCTCGTTTAATTATAAACTCGACAATTTCAGGTTGCATTTTACTTTACTCGAGTAGGAAAAAGATAAAGGTGAAACACACATACACCGTGTGTTAGAAAAAATTATCTTACTTACCGGAGATTTCAAGTTCTCGCGTTCTGTCAATTTACTTGTCCTTACACCTAAAAGATGATAATCTTATATTTAACAAGTAATTTCACGATCTTGTTTTATATATATATATGGTAGTCCAAATTATACCAATTATAAATATATAAAATACTGTACTAAATTATAATATTATAATAGATAACGACTATCATAATGGCAACCCCTTAAATCAATTAACCCCTTATTTATAATTATTTATAATTGTAAATATAAATATTAAATTGTAATTATAAATATAATTATAATTATTTATAAATTTAATCAAGTAATTAAATTTACTCAAGTAAATTAATTTTAAACTTGATCAACGTTAAGTCGATACAAAGATATCAAGCGAAATATCTCTGAAAATTATTCAACACACTTGATATTATAGTACTCGAAATCGTTTTTAAATTAGGATCATTAATGAAATTGACAAATTTCCGTATATTGACAAATTCATATTGAATTAAATTCGTACAACGTTAATTATCGCATCGCGATCGTGGTTAAATAATCTTTGGATAACCGATGGATTTACAGCGCTCAGTTTGAAGAGAAAGAAATTCGATTTGATTCGAACGTGTTAAATATTTGAATATAAAAATCAGAACTCGAGTACTGGAACCCCGTTCGTTTCATTTCTATGTCATGGCTTGTCGTTATATTACATCGTATGTCAATTTATTTATGCCGTTGCAGGATGGATGTACCACGTGGTTGATTGCACGGTGCTTGGTATAACGAGACAGCAGAAGCAAGCAATCGCCATCCACTGTCTGCAAAAGTCTATCGAGGCGGAACCGAAGAGCGGGCAAAGCCTCTACCTGCTGGGACGTTGCCTCGCCGCCTCTGGAAAAGTTCATGATGCATTTATTGCTTACAGGTAATCTGCGAGGTGCTTGAAATCTTGCGAGGAGAGAGCGTTAATCTCGAAATTATTGCGCCGATATATTAGCCAGGCGTCTCTTAAGCCTCTTAGCTTCTTGAGGCAAGACTGACTAATTCCCGCCTGTTTCGTAGCTTCGTTCTTCTCGAACGCTTGAGTTGATGTTAAGTTTAATGCAAAAAAAAAAAAAAAAAAAAAAAAGAAGAAGAAGAAGAAGAGAAAAGAAAACGGAGGAAATTCTTCGACAGATTTCTCTGTGCTGTGAAATTTCATGCGAAAAGTTAACATTTTAACACGCTCCTTGCGTATAATTTTACGTATTAGCCGTACAGCAGGATTATAAGAGATATTGAAAACGAAAATTTAATCGTGCCAAGATCATTCCTTTTTTTTTTTTCTTTTTTTCTTTGATATTAAAATTATCATTCTACTGAAATTATCAAATATTTTGAGATGATTAGTCGCCATTTTCTTTTTTCGCAATTAACGCCGCGTGTTGTACAGTTAATACAAGCTGTTATTGATATTTTATGTGCAAATAATTTTTATATTATATATATTTTTTTTTAAATTATATATATATATACATAATTCTTAAACGTTGGTTATTCTATTGTTAACACTAGAACTACCGACAGTTAAGACGAAGTTATTTCTACCAAAATTATCTTGATTTCTAATAAATAAAAATAAAATTCATTATATTATTTCTTTAGTTATACACTGTAAAAGTCATTGCATCATCGCGAGGAAAAAATTGTAATGTGAAATAGAAATTTTAAAATAAAATTGTAAAACCAGTCGTTTTGACTGGTGTGTGGTAGTTCTAGTGTTAAAATTATATCATATTTTACAATATATCATGTTAATGTTATGTCATGCTTCATAATATATCATGTTAATATTATGTCATGCTTTATAATATATCATATTAACACTAGAACTACCGACAGTTAAGGCGAAATTATTTCTACCAAAATTATCTTGATTTCTAACAAATAAAAATAAAATAAAATTCATTATGTTATTTCATTAGTTATACACTGTAAAAGTCATTGCATCGTCGCGAGGGAAAAATTGTAATGTGAAATAGAAATTTTAAAATAAAATTGTAAAACCAGTCGTTTTGACTGGTGTGTGGTAGTTCTAGTGTTAAAATTATATCATGTTTTACAATATATCATGTTAATGTTATGTCATGCTTTATAATATATCATATTAACACTAGAACTACCGACAGTTAAGGCGAAATTATTTCTACCAAAATTATCTTGATTTCTAACAAATAAAAATAGAATAAAATTCATTATATATTATTTCTTTAGTTATACACTGTAAAAGTCATTGCATCGTCGCGAGGGAAAAATTGTAATGTGAAATAGAAATTTTAAAATAAAATTGTAAAACCAGTCGTTTTGACTGGTGTGTGGTAGTTCTGGTGTTAAATCAATTATCGTGTATCATAGATGATCCATGCGACACGGAAGGTGTCATCCACCTGCCTCAATGCTTTAATCCAGATCATCATTACAAATCGTCATCGTCAATTGCAGAAATTCCGTGGAAAAGTCCGAAGGAAACGCTGACACGTGGTGCAGCATAGGCGTCCTATATCAACAGCAGAATCAGCCTATGGACGCATTACAAGCCTACATATGTGCCGTACAGTTAGATAAATCACATTCGGCTGCTTGGACTAATCTAGGCATTTTGTACGAAAGCGTTAGCCAGCCAAAGGACGCTTTAGCTTGTTACGTCAACGCATCCAGGTAAAATGAATTAATGAACCCAACGCGCCGAAATACATTAACAACTATATGCCTTAACCCTTGAGAACCTTTATATTTATAAAGAAAATTACGCTTATGCGTGAAATTCCAGTGCATATAAATAATTTTTTATTGCTTGACAATATCAAATATTTTTTTTATTATTGTTAGAAATTTTTATATTTATAAAGAAAATTACGTTTACGCGTGAAATTCCAGTGCATATAAATAATTTTTTATTGCTTGACAATATCAAATATTTTTTTTTTATTGTTATTAAAAATTTTCGGCGTTAGTATCATTATTTGGTGTTATTTAGTATTAAAAATTTGTAATGTCGGTTCATTGTTTATTTATATCATTTGTATCATTTAATATCATTATCTCGTTCGATATCAAATTTCTGGTAAGAGAAAAATTATTATATATTGTTATTATTATATAATTATATAATTATCATTATAACTAATATGAGAGAGGTTTATTGTATTGGCAGGCCAATAATTAATATTAAAATAAAATTTACGTGAAATGAAATTTCACCCATGAGAGTTAATTATATCATTATTTGCGATATTATCTGGAAATAACGCTGTTTACGAAGCAAAGTTTACAATGTAAATATATTTAAAAAATTTTTACAATCAACATTATACATTTATCCCAAAACTAGATTTTGGTGTACATTTTGCCAGTATATATCTTTGGTGTATATATATATATATATATATCTTAATTGTGATATAATTATCAGTCGTTTAATATGACTGTACGAAATTTTTTCCATAATTAGATTCTTTGAAACAGAGAAAATACTTATTGTGTGAGAAAAATTCGTCCAGATTCTTCATGTAATTACGTATGCATTGTATGTACCTCTCGTATAGTTTTTTCGCCGCATAATGAACTACCACCTCAATGATGTTTCAAGAAAAAATAAGTAAGTCAAGGATAGGTCAGCATTTCATAAAGAAAACAGAAAAGAGAAAAAAAAAGAATAAAAAATAAAAAGAAAGAAGCAAGAAAGGAGTGAAATGAAGACCTACCATGGAAATGAAAGCATCATGTAATGACACGACAATTGTTTTCTTCTATAGGGGTAATAATAACACGCCAAATTGTACGGGCTCACTGGCGGGCCTGGGTGGCGCTAAGTCAGGCGGTAACACCCCGATGAACCCATCGCTTCAACAGCGGATCAACTTTCTGCAAAGTCACCTAAGCCAAGCACCAATGCCTTCCGTCGCCACCAAGTAAGTTACTACTATCATGTTTTCTTCCTTTTAACTTTAATTTCAATTAGTTACATTTACCGTAGAACCTTGATCAACTCATTGAAGAGCAAGCAACATTGTACATATTTGTTTTATCATCATATCAGAATAATAGATATTTTGGAGAAGTTCAACACTACATTAAAAATGTAATAAAAAATCTTGATGACTTCATAAAAAATATAGACTACCATATTGTAATAAACATTGGTAGAAGTAAAAATCCAATTCTGAAACAAAAATAATTACTTATGAAATAGTTATAAAAATTGTACAATATAGCAATAGAAAAGAATGAAATAAATCTTGGAATTTCGTTTTATCGTTTATATGTCAAAAGATGTAGTATTCATACCGTATCACTCAGATACAGTGTTAGTCTTCAATGTGTTAATTTGATTTGGATAATCTTTGTAAGGAAGATTGGTGGACAATCTTAAAAAAACAACACATGTTTAATTTCAAACACGATTTTAATAACATGGAAACATACTGAAAATTACTTTCTTAACAAAAAAAGGAAACAAAAAAATGTGTGACTTGTTATGTTCTTGGCTTGAACAGAATGTGTCATGATTAGTCCAGATAGACCAAGGTTCTGCTGTACTTTAATAATCAATTAACTTTAATGCTAATTATTTTCTGATTTTTTTTGATATCTTATCTTAGGTATGAAGAAATTGGAGATACTTAGAAGATGATTGAAGTTATTTTAATCCTGACAAGTATAAAGCTCAAGGTTGTTACGTATATATATGTATATATATATATACATTTTCACATACACGCACAAAACAATTTTTGGATAAAGTAATCATTAACTACAAATACTTTAATGAGTAAAGTATAATGACTAAAATATGACTCAATGATGTATGGCGCAATTGGTGTTTAGCAAATATATAAATCTGTATGAAACAAACAGTGGTGACATTGTGACCTTCAAAATGCCTCAACTTTCTTTTTTTCTACCTTATGTACAGTTCGATTTGGTCTAAAATTTCTTTACTCCAACAAATGGAGACAATAATAAGTCAAGAATTTAGAATCTATGAGATTCTAATGAACTCTGGTCAAAAATTCATTGTTTGCAACGATAAGAATTTGAAAATTATGAAAAATAATAGGTCTCTCATTTTTTTGCAATCTAAACCGAGAAACGGAGAAACTTAGAAATCATTCACGTACGTACGTGTTGCAGATGAAATGCAATTTCGTTAGTTAATGCCCACGCGAGTTAATCATTGAGAAATAAAAAGGAACGGGACACGAAAGATTTTTTTGTTTAGAACGTTCGTTCATACCACCGAACGATTATCAAAAAAGGAGCATGCATATTTAAGCGTTAATCTCCTTAACGTGTAAAATGTTTTTGTTTTTGTTTCCATCAAGGAGGCGGCAACTGCCGTCTATAGAAGAGGCTTGGAACTTACCTATTAGCGCTGAGATGTCTAGCAGGCAGCAACAACAGCAACAACCACCCTCTGGTCCAGGTTATAAGTATGGTACGACACCTTCTGGACCACCACCTCCCTATCCTCAAGGACAGGGACAGGGGCAAAATCTTAATACAAAAAGATTTAAGGTAAATTGTTAAGTCAATGCTCTCGGAGAGCCTTTCATTTAGAAAGCTGTAGTAAATTAGGGCTTGATTTAGAAATAAATCGTAAATTTAGATTATTCAAAGCTTAAGATTTTTAATAGAATGTTTTGGTCTTTGGTGATACCTAGGTCGATCGAACTTGTAAAAAAAATCACCTACGAAGCGTTTATTATTCGCCCGCTCGATCGAGCCTCTATAAAAAAAAAACGCCACTAACAATCGATGTCACGACTTTAGCGTTTTTGTTCGAACGACACCGCGGATAGACAAAGCATTTCGACGTCGCGGTCAGCAAACTCTGCCGAATTTGAATAACCAACGTCTTTCGTGTTGGCAATAAAAGGACGGCTATCATCCGTTTGCCAAACAATTCGTACGTGTTACTTCACGCCCTTTGCGAGTTCTTTGTACATATTTTTTAAATTAGTTTTGTAAGTGGCTCGTCGTTGTATAAGTAAAATCCTTCCGTGAGCGTATTTTCTTTTGTAAAAATTCTAAATTATTCTTGTCCCTTGAGACGAATCGGGAAAAATTTCAAGAAGTTAGAAGTTAAAGTAAAACAAATGTGTAAAATATGTGTAAAACATTTATGATTCGTTTCTTGTATTTGTTTCATCTTTTTTATAAAAGTATAAAAGTACTAGATACTTTATAATTCTTGTTTTTGAGTGATGAAATGAATTGTATATTTTCAGCCAGGAGAAGAACCAATCTCTCCAGGCGGTCAGCAAAGACCGGCACCGTTTTATCTCACATCTCAACAACTGCAAATGCTACAGTTTCTTCAACAAAATCATGGAAGTTTGACAGCGCAGCAGCAAGGTCTACTTGTTCAATTACAACAGCAATACAGGTGTATGCAACAACACCAACAACAGATTAGATTGCAACAACAGCAAGCTGCTCAGAGAGGACTGCGACCGGGACAACCGGGTTATCCTACAGGCTACAATCATACACAATTAGGACAACCTGGTGTGATCAAAAATTATGGAATACCTCAGCAACCGGTACTATACTTTCCCTTTTATATATATATATATATATATATATATATATAGAAGATTTATTCTTGTCAAATTCAAGTCAAAAAAAATATGAATCTGTATAAACAGTTTACATTCACAGTTTAATCATGATAAAATGACAAATTTCAAGTGGATACACAAATTGGTATTCTAAATAACTATCCTTTGTTACAGCTGCAGCAAGGTGGAACTGTCGCATTGCAAACAGGATTCTCAGATTCGAATGTCGGCTACAACACAGTAGCGACTGGTAACAGCCAGACGCCGGGTATGCCTTATAAATCTGCCTCTGATCCAAATTATCCTCAGAGACAATTGACATCCAGCCAATACAACCAATACCAGCCTACTAATCAGTACACTGCCCAAGGTTATACTCAAATATCGTCCACGACGAGCAATTACCCAGAAGGTTCCGCAGGAAATAAAGACTTGGGTGTAACGGATCAAGAGCTACAAGCTCTGTTGTCGCAGAAAGATATCGCAACGTCATTAGCGGAGGATCTGTTAAAGCATTTCGGCTCGGAAGATTTAGACGTGAAGGAAGAGGCACCGAGTATTATAAATAATGGCACTTTAAGCTCAGGTCCGTTTTCCCCGTCGAATCTTGAAGAGAGTACAGAAAAAAGCAAAGAGGTGAAATTAGAGAAGGTAGACGACACCCAGCCGTCGTCCACGTCGAAACTCGAGACATACGAAAAGAGCAATACGAAGGCACCAGCTCCGGCTGTCGAGACGGTGAAGTGCGAGGCGACGTCAAGTACAAATAAAATTGAATCGGTCGCGCGGATCGAACCAGTTCTCAAATTAGAAAGTTTGTGCGAATCGCAACCGGAACAGGAGCTTAGCATAGATATGGATTCCAAGGCCATTATAGAGGCGTGCAAAGGTCAGGGATTGAACGGTGTACCGAACTGCTCTATATTAAGTGATCGTTCACCTCCACCGGCGCCGCCTGATCCTCCAAATCAGAGGCTAACTAAGGAGCAACTTCTACCTCCGACACCTAGTGTTTATTTAGAGAATAAGAAGGATGCATTCAGTCCGCAACTTCAAGAGTTCTGTCTAAAACACCCGATAGCTGTGATTCGTGGCTTGGCTGCCGCTTTGAAGCTGGATCTCGGCCTCTTTTCCACTAAGACTTTAGTGGAGGCGAATCCAGATCACGGTATCGAAGTGAGAACGCAGATGCAGCAAACCAGCGATGAGAACTGGGATCCTGTGTTGGGGAGAAAGGTTTGGGGTTGTATCAGCCATAGAAGTCACACGACAATCGCGAAGTACGCGCAATACCAGGCCTCGAGTTTTCAAGAAAGTTTGAAAGAGGAAAGGGAGAAGGCTCAAGGTATACATACCTCGAATCTGTCCGACTCGGACTCGAAAGATAGTACTGGTGCTGTCAGGAGGAAGAAAAATGCTTTTGGATTGGCGGGTCGACCAGGTTCGAAAATGTTACGATTTGGGACCAATGTAGATTTATCAGACGAGAGAAAGTGGAAACCGCAGCTCCAAGAACTAATGAAATTACCGGCGTTCGCTAGAGTCGTCTCAGCTGGAAATATGCTCAGTCATGTGGGACACGTTATTTTAGGCATGAATACTGTTCAATTGTACATGAAGGTATGCCTAATTGTTTAATTCTATTTTTGATAATAATAACCATTATAAATAACTATTATATCCTACAGTGTTTTTATAACTCACAAGAGTAGTAGATTTAAAGAAATTCGAGAAGAATAATATTGGAACACTTTCTAAAGCATTTTACAGCATTTTCATTTTCTTGTTGCGCAGGTGCCTGGTAGTAGAACACCTGGTCATCAGGAAAACAATAATTTTTGTTCTATTAACATCAATATTGGGCCAGGAGATTGCGAGTGGTTTGCAGTGCCTGATGCATATTGGGGTGTGATTTGCTCCCTTTGTGAACGCAACAATATCAATTATCTTCATGGTAGTTGGTGGCCTTCTTTAGAGGACCTTTATGAGGAGAACATTCCGGTATATAGGTTTTTACAAAGACCAGGCGATCTTGTATGGGTTAATGCGGGTAAGTAAACCCCAAATAATTATAAATTGTGCAACACTAATTAAATAGATCGTGTGATAATCTACAATTTGAAAGAAACCTAAATAGAAAATGAATTATTATTGTTATTATTTTATTAACATCAAATCATGTTCAAAGTTTCCATACGTCAATGCCATGTTATCTCTCTAGGTTGTGTGCACTGGGTTCAAGCTGTTGGATGGTGTAACAACATCGCATGGAACGTTGGTCCTTTGACTGCTCGGCAATATCAACTGGCAATTGAACGATATGAATGGAATAAACTGCAATCATTTAAATCTATCGTACCGATGGTACATTTATCTTGGAATTTAGCAAGAAATATCAAAGTGTCGGATCCCAGATTGTTTGAATTAATTAAAAATTGCCTATTAAGGACAATGAGACATTGTTGCTTAATATTAGAGTTTGTGAAAAGTAAAGGTGTAGAAGTTCGGTTTCATGGACGAGGAAAAAACGAAGCATCGCATTACTGCGGCCAATGCGAGGTAAGATAATTTAAATTTAAATAAAATTAGCTCATAATTTCCTGTTCTGCTAAAAATATTATCCCGTATATGTTGGAATTAATCGATTTTGTTGAAATTTGGCTGTGATATATTTTCTTTGAAGTAAAAGTAAACGTAATGCAATTCAATACCAGTTTAAATCCCAAAGCCAATTTAAATATTGTATAACTTTGGTATATCTGATAATTGTGAATTTTGTTCTTTCAGATTGAGGTGTTCAACATCTTATTTATAAGAGAACAAGAAAAACGACATGTTGTTCATTGCATGGATTGTGCACGAAAACAGTCCCCATCTCTGGAAGGTTTCGTTTGTTTAGAAGAGTACAGAATGCGCGATTTAATGGAAGTTTATGACGGATTTACTTTACATTCTTCTCTGACAACTCCCTCATCAGCTCAGTCTAACCAATCCTCCTGAGAATACATGCAACACAGATATCTGGACTTCTTAGGCACTTTACAGTGACTCAAGAAATACAATATCTGTGTTTAAGAGGAACCATTACAATAAGCATTATTCGAGTACCTGAGAGCTATCATAAAAAAAAGAAAAAAATGTAAAAGTCAATTAAAAAATTTCTATACGTTCACAAAAGTCAAACATCCCGATGTTCCCATGTTAATTTTGATGTACGCACAATATATGTAAATTTGGAAATTTAAAATTCATTAGCGAAAATAATTAAAAATTATTTAGCATTATTATAACGCTACAAACTGAAAAGTGTAATATTCGAAGAATTTTATATTAAATTGATGTAAAAACATTGTTTCAGCTCTCGGGTATAGAAAATCGAAATTAAGTAAACGAAAAAAGACTGCGTTTTACTTATAAATTACTCGAATTAATCATCATTTGTAATCCTTTGATGACGTCGCCGTGATATTGGTGCAAAACTTTTGTAACAAGACATGTTCCGAACATAGTGATTAAACTTAACCGCGTTTCTTATTGACTTCATATCGCGGCAAGTGTCTGCAAAGCATTTAATATTTATTTTCATCAGGAACGACAGAAATTTATTATATTTTGTTCATAAATTTCACGCATTTTAAAAATTTTTTACGAATAACAAATCGATAAAAAAAAGAAAAAAGAACAAAAAGAAATTTCATTCACTCGAAAATGTTCACTGCCAATCGTGAATATACATATGTATGTATATATATGTATATATATATATATATATATATATTAAAGGATTACACTTGTCCAAAGTGATGAGGGATAAGCTGTCGTTAATTATTGTTATGAATTAAGATACGATTGTTAAGTATTGCAAAGCTGCTCAAGATGAACTTGTACATTTTTATATACAAGCGAATTGAAATGATTATTGATTTTTATGAAATTCACGGAAATTATTATAGCACAATTTTGAATGTCCTACTGCCAATAACAATTCAATTCTTAATGTTGTAGCAATGATTGTGTTTTCATATCAGTCTCGGAGACAATGAAATCAGTATCGGATTGAAACTTTTATTGAGAAGATAATTGTCGAACTTTTTTTTTTATAAATTCAAATGACGTAGCCAGAAAAATACAAAACCAGCAGAGTGGCATTCGCGACGAGTATCGTGCTTCAAATAAATTAATTATTGTGTCATAGCGGCTCTAAAATATTTGTACAGTAAGAAAATACATTTTGTAATAATGATTTCTAAAATATACCGACCTCCGTGTTTGAAACAAGAAAGATAACAAATGGCGTTTCTCAATCTCACAGATGAAAACAAAAACGGAAACATCAGTGATTAGAGATTCGGGATTATCTGCTGGAATTTAAATTTCAATCTATCGATCATGTTATAAAGCAGTAGTAATCGTAATTGTAAATGAATTTATTTACATTGATTTTTTAACTATGCAAAATGTTCCATTGGTTTATGCAATTCATTTCAACAAATGAATGAAAACTGTATAGGCTAGTGATTTATTTAGAGTGTTATTTAAAGTAATATAATTTTAACGAATCTAAGGATTATGTGTGAAAACAGATCAACGTTTAAGAGAACAGTCGAGAAACGTACCTTCAACTCAGTCTCGTCAATTCACATTGGTGTAATAGCTACGCCAAATGTACGTGCCAGAAAACAAACAAAAAAAAAAAAGAAGAAAAAAACAAAAAAAAAAAGAAGGAAAAAAATTCTTCACTACCACAAGTGTATAAATAATGCAATTCTCGTTCCGCCGAAAAAATGTATTTTCACAAACGCGTGAGAGAGAGGGAGAGAAAGATAGAGAAAATGAAAAAGAAAGAACAAAAAAAAAAAAATGGTAGATAGTACAGGTCGTAATAAGATCATCGAAGAACGATGTATTTTTGAAAATTCTAGGAAATGCTAGTTCCGCCGAGTTAGTTAATCACGAACGACATTCGCATTTCTTTCATAACGCGCAATCAATTTCGATGTGCATCATTGCAATATATGCGTGTGTGTATATGTATGTGTATATATATATATATATATATGTACATATACATATGTACATATATATATTTCTACATTATACACAACAATGGCCGAATCTAAATGCTAGTTTCTGGATATGTTAATACTCTGTCATTGATGAATCTGAAACAAAAATTGTACGGGTTCGGAAACTCGTATCGAAGAGTATTTTAATCCATGCACTCAAATGATCTCATTGCATGTAATATTGGCAGTAAACGACAATGAGCTCTCTGCCAGTATTTCGAACTGACAACTTTGATTAACAATTAATAAATGATGTATAAATATATTTAATGTAAAGAATAAGATTAGGTAACGTGAAACGAATCGAAAACAGAACAGCTCAAGAGCTTCGATAGTTAATAACGAACAAACTGAAACCAGTGCGTTGTGCCTGTTTTGCTGTGACCTATGGTTGATCCAAGCGAATTCGTATTTAAGATTGGGAATATGATGCCTCTAATCGTTTGCCACGTTATGTAGAAATTTGTTAACTACACTAGTTAATTCAGTTCAGTATATACGTGTGATTTGGATTCGATTGTTTCTTTCCTCTTTTTAATAAATTTGATAAAGTTTCTTTCCTCTTTCATTCATTATCTGTCTATCATTGATTGGCAATATGGAGCAAATGTACACATATTAAAAAATATTTAATGCAAAATTCAGAGATTAGAAATAATTCGTTCGAAATATATTATTACACTTTATAACATGAAATGTACATGACATGAGAATGACAATTAGATGTGTGTATGTTGGAATTTTATCAACGATAAAGCGTATTGAGATTGCACTGTTTAATAATGATTTAATTGCAAAACGTTCACAGCACTGGCAATTCAAGTTTGTTTGCAGTTTAATGTTTTAGAAAATTTTAGATCATTCGAATCGCGTGAAGTTTTGGTGAACGAATTGAACACGTAACATGATTTAAGATAAGGAAAATTGTGCTTTTCTTAATAATCACACGTGTTACTTATAAATGAAATACTTGCGATTAAATGGAAAGTAATTTTAGTACATTCGACATAACGAAATAATTTGTAAACGATCATTGGTAAAAATGTAAACTTGCGACTAGATATTGGTAAATCCTGAAGCGAGAAAATTTCTTTGAACGTATAAGGCACGTATTCGAAATAAGAGGAAATGTTTTTCTTTAGAATTTTTTTAATTCTTAATGTTTCTTTTAGCATATTTTATAAAAATATGCTGCAATTATTGTATATATTATGCAGGATGATCTAGAAATCTAGTATAATAACTTTGGACAATTGGCAGTATTATTGCTAATAACATTTTTATAATTCATTAGAATTGTGAATAATTTAAAATATATCACTACTTTAAACATCACATGATGAAAGAGGTTAAATAGCATGTTATTTACCTAAAGCAAAAAAAATTCATTTGTAAAAGTACTGTAAATTAAAGTACTGTGCTAGATTTTTCTAACAACCTGCAAAAGTATCGTATCTTAAGTTAGGAAAAGGAAATATGAAGAAACATTAGGCTTGAAACTGTATTATTTGAAATAGCAGACCAGTTAATGTAAGCTTTCAAATACCATTTGTGTTTTAGTTATAATTTAATTGGTTTTTGGAGAGTTTACATTCACTAGTCAATATATATATATACATGTATACACTCATGTATTTATATATATATATATATATATATATATATATATATTTATATACCTTAAGATGAGTGTGTATAATTACACAATCACTTAAAGTTCTAATATTTTTTTCTTTCATTTAATCAAATTTATCATTACACATTTCTAATGAATTATGTAATTCGAGTAAGAAAACAAGAGGGAACTAGAAAGAATCCGAGCAATAGTTATATTAACTTATCGTTTAACAAAATTGTAAGTAATTGTAAATATTTGATTTTTTTTTAAAACCGAAGAATGAGCAGCAGGAGAGCAGAATTGTATAATAAGTACATTTATGTAATAATCACTCAATTGTTTATCCTGCACGTACGCAGATTTCTCAAAGTCTTGTATTTTGATACCGACTACACGAGGAATAATAATAATAATCGTGACATTGGTGATTTTTAGAAAAAAAAATTATGCAATTTAGTATTGCGCACAAAACGCCAGATAATTGCTAGAAGCAGAGGAAATCGAGGGAGATCCCGTTGAATCCGTTATCTTGAATAGTTTCTTGAAATTCAGAAAAAAAAAAAAAAACGTCGCACATACGAAATTGCGTACCTTCATACGAAAAAAAGCAAAGAAAACTAAAGAACACACATAAAACATATTTTCGCTAAATAATGTACGAAAGAGTTTAAGTTCTAATACTTACCGAGTGGCTGAAGTTAACAGACAAAAAAGAAAAAGATTTATTTTTTCTGAACAATAGCGGGAAAAAAAGTAATATTTTCGAATTCGTCTGTAAAATGAAATGTAGCAAACCGTAGGAGAGAAAAAAAGAAAAAAAAAAAAAGAATGACGATGACGATGATGATGATTCACGTAGCTTAAAACTTGTAAAACTTGTATTTTAAACGTGAGAACGTTCACTGCCAAATTGTGATAAACAAATCCCACCTTTAAACCGGAGCGTTTTCTTAACTTCTGATCGCATTGACCAATTAATTTCCTCCTAAATAGTTACCGTGAGTTCTGCACATTCTGATATAATATAATAGTCATCTATATTTTTCCTTAATGTTTAAGATATTATATAGCGTCGAAGAAGATAAAATAGCGTTGACCAATGCAGCTAGAATCGAAGGAAACCGCTCCCTATTTTAAGTGCGTAGCATTGTAACAATGAAGGGAAAACATAAAAGAAAAGAAACAAGCAAGAAAGAAAAGAAAGAAGATCGTATCGATATTTTTAAACGGGCACATTTTACTGTTTAAAGAAAAAAAAAAAAAAAAAAATACCATCTGGACCGTCTATAGCGCTCTTCTATATATTGTATGTTTACGTGTACAGTGCCTTTATACCTGAAAAAGAGACAAAATGAAAAAAAAAAAAAGAAGAAGAAAGAACGAAAAGGAACTTTTTAAAAGAAAAAGAAAAAAAAAATGATACCTTCGCTTTCGAGAAATCAATGTACACACGCACACACATACACAGGATTTCCCTCATTTTAGATAGCATGACAACATCTCCGGAAAGACAGGAAGAGAAAAAAAAAGAAGAAGAAACACACACGGGAAACCTGATTGATTTCAGCCTCTTGCATTAATTTCTCGAAAAGTCAAGGCGCGCGGTCCCTCCTACGTGTCGCAAACATTCTTCTAACTAGGTTCAGATTGTAATGATTACCTAATTATAATTAATGTAATTAGATTATTATTATGAAGTACGTTGTAAAAGTGTACAGTTGGATTGGGTGATCTCTTCACGCGGGAGATCACGCCTGTAGCTAGCCTTATTATTATCATTACGACTATTATTATCATGGATTATTATTACGGTTAATTAAAATATATTGTGTTTACCATAATGATGTAATATACAGTTACACAGAACTCAACTGTGCTGTACATTATGATTATCAACGCGAACGCTGCTGCCCTGCAATTATTATTAAATTGACTTTTCCCCCTGAAAGAAAGAAATACTGCACGAAACTTTTATTTCCTACATACGAAACTCGAAACGAAAAAATTGTAGATCCTCCGTCGTGTTCATCATAAAGCAGGCATATATGTATAATATGCTTCAATCGATTACTTTAGCGATCACTTTTAGTTATTAACTTATTTATTACTATATCGACAATGTCGTTCTATAATTTAACTTGTCGCATGTATTCTCGAATTTATCATTTATTTCACATATTGAATTAATATTTACAGATATCGGAGTTTGTTTAATTATATTAATAAATATAGAACGGAAGTGTAATTAGAAGCAGAGAAAAATTGAGAATGTATAAGAGTTCATTAATTACGTGAAACTGATCGATCGTGAAATTTCTATAGTATCATATAAAATTTTAAACTTAATGCTTAGATAGGTACTATTTTTGGCATCGACTGATTTTTCAGCCAAGTCTGTCTTTCATCCGTGCAAAAATTGCATCAGAATTTCCATTCATTGGAAACGATTTATGTGATTTTTATTTGTAGCTAAGAAAAATAAATTGATCGTCTATGAAATGATCCATTTTTACCTTGGCATAAATAGATATGTAATAAAAAGTACAATGAATTAAAGACACGATCATTGTATGAACATCGAAGAAGATCGTATTAATATTTTAACACGGCGATAAATTTCGATTTCAATGACGTTTCAGAGATATCCGTGTCTCTTTTATCGATTGGAAACAATATTAAAACAAATTTATTAACTTTAAAAAGAATTAAAAGTAATGTAAATTTTAAGTGACTTTTTACTACGAATAAAGCATAAACGATTTATTCTTAATGTTAATGCTTCTTTTATTCATATATTTAATTCAAAATACTTTTTGAAATATATCCATTTATAAAATGAAATGGATCATGCTACTTTCTAATTGTTTATAAATAATATTCTTACATTCATTATAAAGTATTCTTAAATAATGCGATATCAGAATGAAAGTAAAAATTATGTTCCTACAGAGTTGCCAGAAGAGAAGTTAATAATTATGAATACAAAACGAAATTAATTAACACTAGTCAATAATAATAGGTAATTGTCAAAACACGTTAATTAACATGTTATCCAACATTCCAGTAAAAAGAAAGTGTATATTGGGTAATATGTTAACTACAAGTGCTCGTCGTCTTTTGAACTTCAACAGTTGACAAATTACTGAAAATGGATTATCTAGTAACTCTTATATTTAGAATGAGAAAAAATATTTTTAGCTGATAATTTTTAATTGAATTCGACTGAAATGTTGCATTTAAATTTTTTCGAACAAGCTTTTCGATCGTTAATCACTCTATAATTAGAAAATTTTCTACGACATTCAAATTGATTACCAAGCACGAATTTAATAAAAATAAGTAATTTGTGATTAAATTAATCACAGTCTCGATAATAAAATTGTCATCTTAAGAAATACGCGTAACAGATAATTACCAATAATGATATGATAAAACAGTCAACGTTATCAATGATTCAACGATTCAAAGCAAAGAAATATGAAAACATGAATTTAAACTGAAATCTTTTTCCTCTGAACCAAATTATTTCTTAAAAAAAAATATATATATATATCCTTTTACCTTCAAAAAAATAAAAGAGTTACTGGGATCATTCATTTTAAGTCTTACCTTACGATTTAATTTAACTGCTAACTTGAAGGTGAATCGTTTGTACATAACTAGGCACCAATGAACCAAAAAGAAAAACTGACGTGAATACGATACTTATGTCCTTCTAAGTCCTCGCATTTGCTTACGACGTGCTTGAACAACACCATAAACAACTGCTGCAAGACTTCGGCATCTTGTTGTTTGCTTGGTCGTGCCTTCTTGTTGCAGCGTTCCCTTGCCCAGTACGAAATACGTCTCCATTGCTCCTTTCCCTTTGACTTCGATAAGACCCCTTTTCTGAGTTTGATACCCTCTCGATTCCAAGAACTGTTTCGAAATATTTGACGACATTAGACCGACAGATTGTAACGTGTGTAACGAACAGCTACTTTCATTTTCGCATGCTTTGCAGTTACCCTGGCAATGTCCTGCGGGACTTGTATCTTCCCCATAACGCCTGTAGAATCCATACGTGAAGCCAAGTTCACCGTGTTACCCCAAATGTCGAATACAGGCTTGCGAGCACCGATCACACCGCCTACCAGTGGACCACAACTAATGCCCACTCTCAAGTCAAAATTATTAAACGAATGTATGTTGACGTCCTCAAGACGAAGTCTCATTGCTACCGCATAGTCCACCAGTCTACACACATGCTCCATGTCATCCTTATTTTTGTCCTAAAACAAAAAACAGAAGAAGAAGATGAAGATTGAAAAAGTGAAGTGAAGCCGAAATCTGTCTATAAAATCTATAATGATCAAAGCATATCGTCGTTGTATCGTTAAAGAAATATGAAAAGAAAGGTGTTTGAACGTTATACAGTGTGTACAATTACATTTTGACAAGGATTGAGACCGGAAGCTGCCATGTACGTTGCTCCGACTGTCTTTATCTTTTCAATGCAATGAAACCGATTTTCGTCCAAAAGTTCGTCGAAATCAGCTGGAAAGAAATATCTCCAATATAGAGATTTGTCGTTGAAGCGTGAATGCGCATTCCTCTTTGAATTTCTTCAAAGTTCTTCGCCAAGTGTATTACCAATAATCTCGTTCAGTAAACGTATACACTCCATTCCTTTGTTAACGTCCTCCGAGTAGAATTCCGTGAAATTTGGCACACTAGCGAACATCACTCCAACTTTGTCGCGCGACTGAGAATACAATTCCTGCGAAAAAAAGAAAAAAAAAATTGTAATATTTATAAAATTAACCAGTCAAATTAAGAAGCCACCAGTAGCTTCACAAGTCATATTTCATCACCTCCGGTGCTCTCTCTTGTGTTAAAAAGTGATGAGCTACGTGGTCCGGTAAAATGTTCTTCAACAGCTGCATGTTATTGTGCCGTGATTCGATCATGTCGCTTAGCTCCCTTTCTGCCTGCTGTTTCCAAAGGAAGTCCAACCTGGACGTTACTTCTACCAATCTACCGTGATACGTAACCATCACCAAGAATACTAACATAAACGTGAGCATCTGTGCCGAGAGAGGTATCGTCACTCTAGAACAACGAAAGCCGTAATTACCGCCACTGTGTTTCTACGAGTATGAAACTGAGTAAAAATCTCGCGGGGGACGTACGAATCCTTCTCTTCGTCGGGAATCGAGAAAAAGTCCTTGCAGACTACGAGAATCAAGACCGCGTAAACGGCAACGATGATCGTGGCAAGAGCCGTCTTCACCAGGTAATACAATTTCAACGCAGAGGCCAACGCGATCAGACACAGAATCCACGTGAACACGATGTATTCCGGTCGTACGCAGGTGGTCTCCAAATCTACGTCGTCGCCCACGTAGTCCACGGAGTACATAGATTCTGCGCGAGGTCCCGTTTCCGGCGTTGATGGTATCTTCCTCAAGACCATGTCTTCGTCCCTACGATTGCGAGCAAATCTTCTATAAATGTCTTGGAAACACGAGACATTTGAATATCGTTGTTTGTGTCTATGAAACCTGAAGAACTCTCTTCTTCTTCGACCTTTCTCCGGATTGGCCCTGTCGTTGAGGATCCTTGTCAGTTCACTGTCAACCGTGTTGTCAGAGCCACGCTGCGACGCTGTTTGATTCTCTTTGGAAGAGACGTCTTTCTGTTCATCCGAGGAGGGCTCGTCGTGAAGGGCCGCTTCCAGAAACGTCAGAATAAATTGATCGAGACTAACGTCGGTCGGTGCCACCAGCCGTTCTGGCTGCAGCGTTGGACTCGCTAACGGCTGCTGCTGAAGCTCCAGAGTTTCGGGATATCGCCGAATCGACGTTGGACACGCTAGAACACCGACTATCGACGTCAGAGCCATCAAACTGATCACGCTGCATATGAAGATCGTCCGATGCTGTTTGTTGTGGACCAACATCGAGGAAGCATGTTGCAAGTACGTTGGCAAGGTTTTGAACTCCTCCGCCATAACCAGGATCGACGACAATACCAAAATGAGCGTCGTTGCCAGCAACGAGCCCAAAAGGATAACGCAACTATGAAAAGGAATAATATCAATTCAAGTTAACACTAATTTGTTAATTATCTGAAACGCTGGCTTGTCTCTCGTCTCAGTTGTTTGCTTTCATTTTATTTAATTTTTCATCTCGTTGTTTGTTCTACACGTGGCGTGTAACATGAGTGTATCTTCGCTGTACGAATAACGATTTGATTAATAAACATGATCACTTACTCGGGCAATATCACTGCTTGACAAATCGCAATGAATATCCACACGACAAAGCAACAAATCATGTTGGATTTAAACATATCCTCTCGCAATTGGCCAAACTATAAACAAACAAACAAAAATACATCTCTAACATCTCTAATATCGCGTCGAAATCGCTAATAAAGTTTAATGTAATTTATTTAAAAACAAGCACGTATATTCGTCCGTGGTGAATATCGATCTCACTTTCGATTCTAGGCTTTCGTCATTGTAACGCAAGGTCCAAGCGTTTATGTTCGCCAATCTCATGCGCTTGTTACTTGCGGTTTCAAGACCTGCGGCCTTCAGTTTCTCGGCGGACACGGCAGACGCAACCTTAGTGCTTTTCGCGGAACCATTCTCTTCCTCGAGATACTCCGACTCCAAATTGCTGACCGAGGTCGCGGTATTCAACTGTGCAAACAGCGTAACATCGATTAAATTCTCGAGGTTTCCTTCCTCGAAGTCGAAGATGGAGATTCAAATTTTCCAAGTGAAATTAATATTGAAAAACACAAACGTTTTCGAATGGTATCTCCGGTGTCCAATCCACGCCAATGTCGTCGTCAGTGGACGAATTCGGTGCACTGCTGTTCGCAGCCAACGGATTGTTCAATTTAAAGCTCTTTTTACTTTTGTTCGCGTCGTCCTCGGACCATATCTTAGGTCGTGAAGAATAACGGCGTCTCGACCTCAGAGGTTCCACCTGTTTGATTAAGTAAGTCACCACGTTCCTCTCCTTCAAGTAATTGTCCCTTTCGGTTCCGTTTCCTGGCTCTACCTCGTAAACGTCGTTCAAACAGTTCAAGGTATCTTCTGAAATATGTACTCTCCTGAAATATCAAATTTTTCTTTCATTAGACACATCATTTCAACACTTTACCGACCGGTAGCCTATTAATCGGCTACTATTTACCGCTATCGGTCGGTAAAGCGTGGATATCGTATGATAATGTATTTATATATTTTAACACTTTACCGACCGGTAATATCGTATATTAATATATACAAACATATTATTATACGATATTAACACTTTACCGACCGGTAGCCTATTAATCGTTTATTACTTACTGCTATCGGTCGGTAAAGTGTGGATATCGTATGATAATGTATTTATATATTTTAACACTTTACCGACCGGTAATATCGTATATTAATATATACAAACATATTATTATACGATATTAACACTTTACCGACCGGTAGCCTATTAATCGTTTATTACTTACTGCTATCGGTCGGTAAAGTGTGGATATCGTATGATAATGTATTTATATATTTTAACACTTTACCGACCGATAATATCGTATATTAATATATACAAACATATTATTATACGATATTAACACTTTACCGACCGGTAGCCTATTAATCGTTTATTACTTACTGCTATCGGTCGGTAAAGTGTTAATAAGGCTTTTACAGTTTTATATTTTTAAATATTAGTTTTTAAACATTGTGCAACACGTCAGGTAGTCTATATATCGTTATAAATCCGGTGCACAGGAAATGGTAACTTTTACCCAGGTATGCCCCCGCTCTCGAGATGATTAGCCAACGTTACATCGTAAGACCAGACATCGAATTGCCATTTTCGAAGTCCAAGCACACCACACAGTACCGAACCACTGTGAATCCCTATTCTCATGTTTAGATCGACCTAAATGAAAAAGTTCAAGCATAGAATAAGACATAGAAGGAAGTATTTTATATTTCATTTTTATTATTCTATAGATTATTCTATATTATTCTGAATTAAGATGTACAAATAGAAAAGGTAGTTTTTTTTTATATTATTAAATGTATGGACACTTACAGTAATAAATGTTAATTTCCTTAATAAACCTGTGTTACGCACATTTATTATTATATAAATGTCTAAATACAATAACGATATCAACATGTATATATATTTAATTCTTTTTTTCTTTTATGAGCACGCCTTATTTTTTAATTTTCAAAACTGGAATTAATATCGAATCGTATGCTGTGAAGGTTTCTTATTAATAAATTGCAACCTATAATCGATTTTAAAGGGAACATGCTTATTCTGTATGTGTATCACAGTAATTAAAGTTATGTTCTTTTGGATTTTAATAGCTGGCAATAATATTCAAATTGATACAACTCTTTTCATCCTACTGCTGTTTATAAACTAAAGGCGCCACAGACGCTTAAACTTAAAATGTGCAAATTTATAAATACTTGGAGAAACATTATATAAAGTTTAGTTGCATACCTTTGTTGTGTACCGCACATCTCTTATTGCTTTAATCATGTGCAAACCCATTTCGACGCAACAATGAGCATGATCGCTTCTGGGAGTCGGCAGTCCACACACGCAATAGTAACAATCTCCGAGTAATTTAATACGTAAACAATGATTTTCTGCGGAGAGCTTGTCGAAACGAGCAAACAAGTCGTTCAACACTTTAACAAGCTCTTGAGCGCTACATTGGCTGGCCAAAGCTTTGTGATAAAAAACAAATATCATAGGTTAAATGGTTAAATAACAGAATATTTTATAGGAATACGCATCTCAAAATTGTTATATCATTACATCTTGTAATATACGTTGTGCGTGCTAAATTAAAAATTAAATGTAAAATATAAAATTATAATCAATACCCTTAAATAATTCATATGCATAGATTATGTCTTTTAAGAACAAACTTTATGTTATATGATGTATTAATTTTAAATTTTTACCATTTTGATATCTTCGGGGCAATAATAGAGATAAAAGTTTAATTTTGAAAAAAATGTTGACATGAATTATAGAAACTATAAACTATAAACTATAAACTAGGGAATGAATGAAACAGAGAAAGAAATACAGATAATTTTATAAACAATCACGTCGTTTCATTCGTGAAAATAAATTTAATTATATATATATATATATATATATATATATATATATATACCTAAAAATAAAAATAGTTACTCGTTATTAATGTCCCTTTTCCGTCGTGTATACGGTAAACATTGTACAAAAGCAACAAGATATTAAATGAAGATATAAATTAGTGCAGTCCGCTATCGTAAATAAATAATTACATACCGGTAAAACCTTTGATGTCAGCAAAAAGTATGCTAACATTCTCATAGCGATGGATATATATTCTGTGAAATTGATTAGGTGTAAAGGAGATTGTTCCACCTCGTGCAGTTTCACGGGCGATATCACGGATCATTTCCTTAGCCACGAAATCTGGTAAAACTACAATAAAATTCGTCAATTATGAGATTTCACTGACACATTGTAGACCATATCCTTACTCTACAAAGGCAATAACGCCATTCGAAATACTCGTGTAATTGATCTCCCGTTCAAAGAAGAAAGCAAGAAGAAGAACTTTGTTAGGACTCGCTCAGGCCCGTTTTGTTTCATTTGATTGTGTTTTTACTTATACTTCCTAAACAAATAATCGTCGGAAAATCGATAATACGTAAAAGCAAAGTACTGCCAGGCTATCGGTAAAACATATCTGGCGCAATCGGGTGAAAGTGTCTAGTGACCCTTTTTGACACTCGGCTGAGCAAGTTACACGCGCTGGCGAGCCCCATGCTTGCGGCGCAACCCCCATGCGTTTTTATAGACTACACTGTTCGACATGTTCGACATATATATAAATATACTTGTGAATATACATGTCGGGCGTATTTACATCAATACGTAATTACACAGTCCATATACATTTACGTGCGATGCACGCACACACGTGTGTATTGTATACCCTTTTAACACCTGTTCAATTAATTGTGCCAACTCACTGGCAAAATTAAGTGTTCAATTTAACAAACGATCGTCCGACAAAATGTCAATCTAATCTCTACTTGTTAGCTACTGGCTCGCTCTTGTAAACGTGTAAACTAATTCGCATTGTAACACACATTCGCTGGTTGAAGATGATTCTTTTCTTTCTTTTTTCTTTTTTTTTTTTTTTTTTAACTGCCAGCTTCGAAATAGTCGGCAGAAACAGTTAAGCAAAATTCGTAAATGAAAGAATGAAGTTTTGAAGAGCAAAGCTGAAAAAAGTAGATCGATCGTGAAATAAAGTAAAGCGAAGTGGTGAGGATCGTTCGTGAAAGAAGAAAGAAGAAGAATGAAGCATGTCTCACCAGAGAGGAGCAATTTCTCTTGTCGGTTGTTCTCGTTTTGCGTTCGTTGCCGGGTCTCCATGGATCTGTGCGTCTCCAGGAAAGCCTGTCTCTGTCCTCTGTCTGTCAAATACTTAGTGTACATGCCAGCTAGATTCATTGCAAGATAAAGAAGGACGTTGGTTGTTAGCATTCGAACTATGCACGTGACATCATGCAGCTGCAATTGCAAAATTAAAACGTACTTTAACGAAAAGGAAGCTGCGAGTCGCAAAACACATACTTTGGAATGTTGCTAAAGAAGAAAGGTCGTCGTATCGTGAAGAGTGAACAAGAAGCGTTGATTTTGTAAAAAAAAGAAAAAAAAAAGAAAGAAAGAAAGAAAGAAAGAAAGAAAGACCAAAGTGTAGACCAAGGATTCTTACGTATGTGGGATCTCGTAATAAGGTTATTCCCGCCATCACCATGTGAGTTAAAGCAGTCCCGTAACCGGCAAGGACACACCATCTTAAAGGTAACGGCAGCATGGCGTACGGCGCATAAACGACAAACAAAATGTACCACATGAGACGTTGTTGACTAGAGAAATCTAGACCAGCTCCTATAAAACCTGCAATTGGACAGGGAGATGTGCAGATAAAACATAGAGGCACACTCTTAATTGTAAGCACCGTTTATCGATACATTAATCATCTTTTTTTTTTTTTTTTTTTTTTGTTAATCTTAAATAACCGCAGAGGATCGCCGATCAATAGTAACCCATGCCTAGGTATAAGTTTGTTCTACCACGTCTCTCTCTCTCTCTCTCTGTCTCTCTCTACGGTTCGCTGAACATTCAAGCAATTCGCTGGACCGCCAACGCACGAGCCAGTGGAGCAAAACTCTATTCGGTAAACGAAGATACAATCTTCCCAAGAGTACGTACGTACTCATCTATACATCCACTGTATATATGTATATTAGAAAATTGCAATGAAACACAGTACTTTTATATTTCCAACTATGAAAAGAACTCTGTCTATTCAGAAACAGAAAGAAAGAAAAGAAGAAGAAGAAGAAGAAGATAGAGACAGTAGTTGCATGTAGTACACATCCGTGTGTGTGTGTGTGTGTGTTTGATCACCTTGCGAATTGATCAGTAACCAAGTGAATATGGAAGCCCAATATAAATAATTGTTGGAGAAACACCGCCACCAGCCAAGAACGCAAACCGCCAAGTTCGCTGCCATACAGCAAATCGCCGAAGACAATGACTCGATCAGACCGCCGCTGTTCTCGTCCCTCTTCCACAGCCATATCGCCATCAGGATGATCTGGTGTCGCCAGTATTTGCGTATTTCATGAAACGAGAAATCGAGAAACAAAATACAGAATATACTTACTTCGTGGAACTCGAGTGGAACTAAGGCCCCCCCTTTTAAGGGATCAGTTTACCTTTAAGCTAAGATCGACGATATTCAGCATGATCAACGATTTCTGCCGTTGACGATTCGAGTAATGAAGATACGACGTCTCAAGCTGTTTGCTGTGGAAGCTGTTCGAGAGCGACGGACAAAATATTCCCTTGTAGAGCACGCCTTTCTTGAAAACATCTGAAAATACCCGGTCGGTATTTATAGCCGAAGGTTGTACTGCACATGGAATAAATTAATAATTTATGTTTGACTGGTGGAATGTTAAATAATTGGCCGAACGAACGAGCGAAACACAAGCTGAACGTAATTGAAAGGCTTGCAACAAAAATGGATTTTCCTTGTCAAACGTTTGAGAACGTACTTGTACTTGTGCATCACGTTTCACGATATTAATTCCATGATTTTGACAATCAAAGTGAATTATTATCTGATCAGTTGTTGTGTCAAGCCATTCAGTCGTATTAATATTATAGTAATTGAACCTCGCTGCGCTTGAGATTCAGCATCGACAGGCTGATCGGCAAGAACCACGTCCGGCTCGTCTGCATCCTCGGCTAGATCGGCTATTTCATTGATGTCTGGAACTTCCGGATCGTTGTTGGACTTCCGGTCCTCCCATGCTGCCAATCCTTCCCTCCCCAGCCTCTCGGAAGTTAGTTTCTTCACAGCCTTGATCCATAATTGTTTCCTCGGGGAAATACTCAACCTATCGACGTCAAAAAAATGCACCGTGAATTAATTTTCTTGGATAAGCAAGCGAGAACATCAAGGACATCCAGGAAATTGAATGCATGAATACATACTGAATGCACATTGCATATTATACATTTTTTGTTCGTTGCGCAAAATAATTGGAAGATCGTGTACATTTACCGCTTGATGATTTTTGAACAAAAGTAAATTATTGCTCAGAATGTTAGAAACAAAGAAAATATTGTATTTTAAATAATTGAAAAAATAGTTGATATAACATACGAGATATAATTGAAATATGTAAAACTTAATGTAAACTAAATAATAATCAATATAGTGATAGAAACATAATTTTACAAACGTACATGTGACATACGTTCAACATTGATCGTACGACAAATTCTATTTACATATTTCGAAAATTTTATTCATGAAATAAATAATAGACGAACTTACGAATAGTTTTGTGAGAAATTAAAGCTAGGAAAAATATCGAACAATTTGCAAACGTGTACACGATCCCTTAATTAGTTTGAACAGTGTATAAACAAAAAAGTAGTTGCAAAACATTTATGCAAATCATGATAAATAGGTAAACAACAAATTTTGTTGTTAACAAATATTTTTATACGAACATTTACGGCAATGTATTGACATGTTATTCACAATATTCACACGTGACTGTGTCGTATACAAAGTAATTTTTCGAAATTCCAATAACACCGGAAATTCATCGTAATGTTCGATACGATTTGAAATTACAAGCGTGTAAAACAGAAATTAAAAAGAACTTTCAAAGTGAAAATGGAATTTTTCCCCTTTCATAGAAAGATTCTTCGAAACGATCCTCGTGCAAACATCATTTAGGCTAACATTCACATAATCGTAGACCGTGTCTTACGATTCGAAAAAAAAAAAAAAAAAAAAAAACAGTGTGCCGCGCGAAAATACGTATAAAAAAACGATACATCATAACAAGTGCACATATATTTTTAAAATGCGCAGCGCTATCGATCCAGACACAATTCTTGCACTATACCGTGATCTATCGTCGCAGGTATCATTAAAACCATATACCACCGGATACAAACGATCAGAACGAACAAAAAAAAAAAAAAAAAAGAAAAGAAAAAAAAAAGAAAAGAACTAAGGAACATCGTGTCCTTGTGAAAAAAATTAGTATCAAGCGTATGCATGTGAAAACACATCGAGAGGTGTGTCACACTGTTGGAAAAAAAGGCACAAAATATCTCGTCGATACACCTGCATAACGTGAGAACTTACCGAACAGTGTTATTGTGTTAATGATGTGTCGCATTAAACAAAGAAATAATTGAAAGTCTTTCTTTTGCACGAGAGTACATTTTTTTCTTTCTTTTTATACGTTTCTCTTTTTTTTTTTTTTACTTTTTCTTTTTTCTTTCTTTTTTCTTTTTCTTAGTCGCGTGTAAGAAAAACAAAAAAAAGAAAAAGAAAAAGGAAAGGAATACATAGGTGAATACTTACTCATTGATGCCCGCGACATCACTGTCCAGCATCATGCTCCAGGTCTGTTCTGTAATCATTATCCCCCGGATGATCCGCGAAACGAACAACCGCCTCACGATGTGATTGTCAGCTGTGCAATTGCCTTAGTATCCGGCATTTTCACACACCTTAAACCAGAACTTGTTAAGAAAGGAAGCCAATTTCTCGAATGTCCCGCCCAACGTTGGTTCAAAGAAATTCTCTTTTTTTTTTTCCTTAACAATCTTATCGAATCGCGGCGGCTACTTATCGTGGCGATTTTTTTCTCGTCGTCCCCCTTAACGTCGTCGATATTCCGCTTCGCTTATTACATCAAATGCGCCGCGTCGCACCGATACGAAATTACTTTCTTTTTTTTTTTGCCACTGCGACTTCTCACCCCTCGTGTGAATTATATACTCGTAGAAATTACCCAGCACCGACGGATCTCCAGTGAATCGTAGCCGGGAACAGAAGAAGATACTCTTCGACAAGCGAAATTTTTCGTTTTCTTTTTTTTTTCTTTTTCTCTACCTCTACCAGTTCAGTTTCAGTTTCAGTTTCATTCTCGCTGCGTGTATCCTAACTGAGTATCGTGTTTAGTGTGCAACAGAGTCAACTGTTCTCCCTTCTATTCTCGTATTATGTCTTAAAACACGTTGTCATTTCAATTTCAATACAAGTCGAACGACGATCGTGGTGAAAAATTGCATATATATACCATAGTGGTATAAGTATTTGGACACGTTGTACCATTGTCGTTGGAATTCGATCGAAAGGCCGATATTTGTATTCTATACGTTACGATAGCAGAATGTTCATTTGCATTTTGTCGTAACATGGTATCAAACGTGGCTCTTCTATCGAATTTAAATTGAAAGAAGAAATATATCTATTGCCTGTCTGCAATGAATAATTGAATCTTCAAAAGTATCAACCTTTCGAATGCATTTAGAAACACTGATATAGTCGCGCTAAGATTTTAAACGTTAAAGAGACACACTTGCGATTCAGATATTTCTCTGCAGGCTTAATTTTCATCCGCTTTCTGTTGGGTTGCGTTTTTATTTGTACGGTTGCCTGAGATAGAATCAAAGAGTTTTCGTTCGAAATATATTTTACAATATGAAAGTGTCCAAATACTTATGCTTAGTAGCGTACGTATGCAAACACCATACAACATACGGTGTAGGATCCACCTCGGTTTCCGTGAAAGATGCACCACCGTAACGAATCAGAATGCGAATCGAGCTTAGTTTTACACTTCTAAATATCAATGAACAGGTATCCCAGATTCACTGAAAAAAGCTATCACTCGGTAGCGTCAATTTGTCAAGAACGTTATACTTGGGAATTAATCGAATTCAAACGAATTAAGGATCCACGCATTCGTAAGCGTGTATCTTCGTCGACGCGAGATTTTAAAAAAAAACGTCCGTTACAGGTGGAAGGATCCACGAATACCGACGATGTATATTCGCATTTCAAAAAGTTAAGAAGAGAGAACGCTGAAATGGTAAGAAAAAAAAAAAGAAAGAAAAAAAGAAGTGATATAAATTCCAAATGAGCGAAATGTTCGAGCTTTGTTTTTACGTTACCTATCGGCTCCAGTCTACGGTCCAGATGAATAAGCAAGCAGTTCTGTCCGATTGCTTCGTCCCAGCATTAAGACCGCCGTCCGCGAACGAAACTGGTGACGAGTGTCGAAAATTGCGAGGGGGCATCCGCCAACGATAACACCCGCGCTTCTACGAGCGAAATCGTTTACCGCGTCGGTACCTGATCTTCAAACAAGTGAGTGTAACGTGAGCTTGTCACCGCGCGATGGCTCTCCTGACGTCAGGAGAACCTACCTTCATTTCATCCCCTCTAACTTGCAACGTAAAAGAAGGGATGCTCGAAATACACAGAGATACATGAAAAATGCACGAATGTTCGTGGAAAACATTTTCATAGAAAATCGGAATAACAGAATGCCGATGGCCAATTGGAAATTTGTTTTTAATTCGAAGAGGATCTTGCATGTATATGTACGTTACATTATATTATATTATATTATTTCTGTCCAAGGTACGTAAGAATGTACTCTGTACATTTATGCAAACTTTCCTTAAAAAAGTCTAACATACTCGCAGGAACTTCGTTAAGAATAACCGTATTTATGTAAAAATTATGTGATATATATGTCGTCTGACGACATGTATAAAAATTATATTTTGCAAATTATACAATTACATAGATCCGTCTATCTGTCTGGATGCTTGGTGAAGGCAGTTTTATTTCATCTTAAAAATGAAATTACAATGTGTTTTATATTGTTTCTATATATATAACGAATATTTGTACTCATTAGCAAAGTTCATTCCAATTTTCCATTAAGTAAAAAAATCTGGGTAAGATAGCACATATGTACATCCTTCGTACATAGTCATTGGTCATTTAAAATTCATTATAACATAATATAGTTTTATCGATAGAGATAATATTTGTTCATTAGATAATGATGTAAAGCGTAATATAAATAACAAAAAATATACCAGGTATGATAATATATTGTATAATTAATAAGTGATAAGGTAATAAGGTATTATATAAATAAATTATATAAATAAATTAATAAATTATATAAATAAATATAATAAGTTATTATATAAATAAATGAAACAATAGTAATTAATTTTTATTATGTCGAGAGTTTACGAAAGTTGATCTTTGTAAATCATTGATACGTGACAAGCGTAATAATCGATGATTATTGGCATAACGCGTGCGCTTTCTAATATACACGTTTCGTAATACAAATACAAATGCGCGCGTTATTCATAGCGATCAATAAAAACTGGATGTAATTATATATAGGAAAACATCGAATGTTTCATCTATTTACATATATATATTCGGAAATTGTTAAGCATATTTTAAATATTGTTTTATACATAAAATACCTTTTTCCATAATGATATTAATATTTAACTGTTTGATCAATTTATAAAGATCAATACAAAACACATTAATACAATGAATGTACATGCTTGTATCCTTTATTTTAATACGCAAAATTATTTTCTTTTCATGATAAGTAAATTTTTCCTCAAATATACTTATCATTTAGTATTAACATGATTTTAAAGCAGGTTTTCTTGAAATAATTCTTACACTTGTGGAAACGTTAGTATTTATTGGCACCTTTCATCAAGTTATTCTATATCAAAAATAATATTTTATCGCAACTTAATATTAAGTTACAATATTGCGTTTTACTGTTTAAAAAAAAAACAAAAATATTCCTCATAAAAAGCAATATTATTCGCAAATATATATATATATATATATATATATGTATGTATGTATATAAATATATAATATTATGTTTTACTAGCATATTGCATATGTGCTTAATCTAATTGAATACTGAAGTAAAGAAAGTATTATCTACAATAAAATAAATTCACAGTATAAACTATATGGAATAAACGTTACATTCCTTGTGTTAACCAAAAACGACTAAACATATAAAACATATTCAAACATTTTTAAATTATTATTAGATTATTTTAACAAGTCAATGATAAAACTGAAAGCATGTTATAAGTAGAAAAACAAGTAATATAAAACTACAAAATATGTATCACATATAAAACACAAACAACTTATTATTACTCAAAGATAGTATGTTATCATTTTAATATCTGTGCACAAATTACATAAGGTAAGTAAAGGAAAAGAAGTTCACCAATGTATTAAAATTAAAAAATGGAATGCTGTTAATTCTTGCCAAAATATTTTTGATGTCTTTTATATGACACAGCCAGGTTTTATGTAATTATACTGTTTGTTAATATAGGATGAAAATTAAATAAAAAGCTTTAAAATAGAAAGAATTTAAAAAAAATAGAATATCTAACAAAAATATATGAAAAAATATGTGCGCAATTACTCTTTGCAACATATAAAGAAGTTATTCTTAAATTATATATATAATTTTATACTCATGAGTATAAGTAAAAATATATACATAATTTTTAATAAATCAATAAATTATTTTGTTGAAAAAATAAAAAACTGTAACTTTTAAGGAATATAATTATAAATATAGCATAAATAATATGTATACACATATACATATTTGTGTATGCATATGTGTATACATTCATATAGTTTCCATTATTTTCGAACAATTATCGATGTTTAATATTTGCAAATACTATTAAATAGAAATATGATTTTTATATACAAACAGCTAAGTTCTCGAGCATAAAACAGTAAAACTGTACAAAGTTCGTTTTGTACATAAGTAGGAAACAATTATCTGTAGGTACATATTTTCCATACAGGAATTCGAAAACTGAATTAATAGTTTTGTTATGATAATCTTGGTTTTTTTCATCAACCATATCCAAATATGTATTATATATATTACTTTAATCAATGAATGTAGCTCGACCTTCCTCTACTAATAGTCGATCAATGTAAATATCTTCAGCTGTATTAACATCTATCAATTTTAAACCCAATACAGTATCAGCCGGAGAAAATCCATCAGGTTTAGATTCAACAACTATTGATACAAAATTTTTATCCACAACCAATTCTTGAAACCTTAAACTATCTTCAACAGACCAGTCGACGTTAATCGGTCGTATGCCTGTTTAAATTATTAATAAAATTTACGAAATAAGACTTTTTTGCATTTTAAAAACAAATTAAAACAGGAAAATAAAACAATTACATACCAACAAGTCTTGCTTTAATAGCTTGATATGGTAGTTCTAAGAATTCACTTTTCAAAGGTTGTAATTTATTTAATGGCAGTACTGATACATCTCCGAAATCGCAAAAGTAAACACTAACCATATTTTCTTTAATTATACTTGAAATGCATACCCTTAAAAGTGATTCGGAATAAATAGAAATTATTGATTAACATCAGTAACTCCATATGTAAAGTTCAGACTTAAAATATATGTTTATAAATCACTTTTTATTTATACCTATACCAATGACTGTCAATATGTTGTGCCGCATAAAGTTTGCCTTCTTTTACTGATTCTGCAGTCGGAATTGGACCTTCATATGCTTGACAAGCTTTTTGTAATAGAATCATCATTGACTAAAATTATAAAATATATTATATATATATTATCGTAACATATATCTTACATTAAACAGAATAAATGAAAAATAACCTTTACCTCTAACGAACTTTTATCATTAAATGGTTGAATAGTAAAATTTCCGGGATGAGCAGCCATTGTTACATGGACATCAAAATATTCACCAACATCCGAAATTTTCGGTGGTTTTAAAGATTTTACATCATCACTTTCATTTCCTGGGAATTTAGAATTCATACGTTCGACTCTTGGTTTTCTTGGTTTTATATTATTGTTACCATCCCCATGTGTTCTAAAAATATAATGAAAATAATAATTATTTATTATTTAACTTTAATTTAATTTATTATTTATTATTAAAACTTTTAAACAGTCCAGTATACCATACTTTGTAAGTTCCTCTTCAAGAGCCAAAGTATTATTGATAGAAACAAGCATGTTGCTTGGTTGAATTCTTTTAAATAATTCCACGATTGGCGTCTTACTTTCGATTGATACAACTTTTATAAGAAGTGATTCATTTTTTGGTGCTAGCTCTGTAAGTTTTGCAACCATCTTTCCATTAAACATTGACTTATCAATGTTATGAAGATGTACCTTCAATGCCTATTATTGTAAATGTATCATTAAAGTTTATGTATTATTAAAGTTAATATATATGTAATCTTTAAATCTTTAACGAATATCAAAATTATAATTTTACCTGAGCAGGATAATTCGCTAACACTTGAGATAATGTTTCCAAAGAAAGGAGATTGCTTTTCGTTATAGTGACAGTTTTACCAAAATCAATTAAAAATGCTCTTAGTTGATTATGCAAACTATCATTTACAATTTTTCCCCTGTACCAATTATTATTTACCGATACAAAATATGTTTTACTAGGATCAACTGTCGTTACGATGCAATTTTCTAAATCTTCCGTATTTAATCCAGTACATACTAATCGATTTAATAAATTAACCAAAAGTTTTATACTTTCAGACTGCACTTGTACATAGACATCACCATTTTGTTCTATATGAGAAATAAGTACCTCTGATACTTGCCCCTCCTGTGAATAATAGAAAAGCATTATTTTTTCATCAAAAGAATCTTACATGTTACTTAATCACATTTTTATCAATAGAATATAAAAAACACTCACCACATCTAATTTAGGAGCAGTTAATATACTTTGTGAAATTTGTTTAAACAATTCTAAATTTATATTAATATCATCTGGTCCGTGCGTATCATAAAATACAACTGTTGCAGAGGATCCATTTTGATCTTTTTTGCGATTTCGTACTTCAACATATAATGCACGATCAAGCAAAAGTTTTTCAATTTCGCTCGTAATGCTATCACAGTCATTGAAATCTTCCAAACCAGAAAGACACAGCCTTATCGCCTGACATATAATTTAATAAAATTTTTTATAAATTTTTTATAAATATTTTTGATAATAAAATTTGTATTTTAATAAAAGTAGCATTATCATACTTGAGCCGGAAGTGCACAAAATTTTTTATCCAATATTTGCAATCTACTAAAATGGAAAGTATCCTCATCACCATGATCAATAAATGAAACCGTAACCATTCCATTTTTGATATTAAAATCTATACAACGAACTCTATGCCATGATTCATCTTCAAACACAACATAATAATTTCCGGTTTCAATATGTGGTGCTTTTCCGGATTGAATTTTATCGTAATGTTGACTCATTTTGGTAGTCATAATATCAAATTGTTCCTATACAAAAATCATACAAGTAAATATAAATAATAATTATAAAAATAAAAATTGTACAAAAAATTTTTCAGCTTACACTGTATGCGTCTCCTATAATTCTTGCCCATATTTCAACGGTACTTATAACACATGTGACAGACACAATCCAAAACTCTTCTTCTGGAAATTCTAATTGTCCAGGTGCAACAGGGCCAATTGGCTTTAGTTGTATTTTATCTGTTTTTAGTGATTTAGTTGGAGTTCGCATCTAAAAAAAATATATATATTAAATAATAATTGCATTCCTTTCATGAATATAATAAAACAACTTACAATGTATAATTTGTCATGGTATTATGATATAATAATTTATAATCTATAATATAATTTATAAAACATTTATTATTTTACCTTTTCATTATACGAAATAAATCGACGTAGAATTATTGAATTATCAACGCCCTTTTCTAGAACAATTGCTGGACTCGTCTCAATAGTTCTTTCCCAATTTCCAGGTAAAATTTCCTCGTACTGTTGTTTATAGTATATAGGTACCTGATGCATGAAGATACCATTTGGATGAGCATCTATTATGGACAAAACTCGTTCTTTTATTATATTTTTGTCTTTAGTTTCATTGAAGCAAGAAGATGAGCCATATTTCTCAGTAAGATCGAGCAAGGCAAATTTTGCTGCAATTTTTTGTGCCTCATCTTCAGTATGTGCTTCTTCTGGATAACTTGAGTATCCATGAGGACCAATCTAAAAATATATATATTTATTGCTTTATGTTTGCTGTAAATTACTGCAAATATAATTAATTACTACTCAATTTCTTATTGCATTTATTTCTAAAAAATATCGAGATATTTTTACAAACCTTGACTTGTGCAAATATAGCTGGTTCTTTAGTATTTTTAATTGTTGCGGGACAAATTTGATACACAGGTTCTAGAAGATTTAATGTTTTAGCCCTCCTTTTCAATTCTTCCCTTGGATCAGCAAGTTGTAATTTTGGCACAATTTTCCTACTATTACCTAATGGTATCTACAAACATATTTTATTATTTATGGTATTATCTAATGCTATTTAGAAATATAATTTATATTATATACTATATAATTTAGTATAACGAATAGTAATGAATACACACAGTTTTTATTGGTGATTGTTGAAATTTCATGTTACTATCTGCTAAAACTTGACCAGGTGAAAGAGGTGATAATACTTCAGATTGATGAGAAGGTGTACAATTAAAAATGGGTATATCCAGCAATGAAGGTATATTACGAGTTTCTTTAAATTTGTCACTTGGACTTGAAACTTTTTTAGGAAGCATTTCCACATTGATATTAACAGTCTTTGGTTTTTGACTTATCACAGGCGTTACTGCCTTCAGATTGTTCTTTATTTGTGTCTCATCCTTAGATTTATTAATACTTTGGTTTACTGATAAAACAGAATTCATTTGTTTATCTTTCAGTCTCTAAAAATTAAAATAAACAAATTAAAATTAAAATAAATTTTATTCTTTCTGTATTAAAATATGTAATACTACCAAATACATTACTTACTTTACTTGGAGAGTTTGGTGGTACTCCAAAATTAGAATGTATGTATCTGGGTTTATCACTATTTTGATGGATAGTAATTTTTGTTGATGTAGGAAAAAACGTATTTTGTCTAAAATAATAAATATTCAAACATGTATGTGCACAAGAACTTCGTATAATGCGATTGCAAAATTGCTCAAGAAGTAACTATAACTTCAAAAAGACTCTACATAAATGTAATAAAGAGTAATAAAGACTCTACAAAAAATTTACATAAATGTCTTAGAAATTAGAGATAGAAAAAAGCTCAGACTCATGTTTTTAACAACATATTCAAAAATCATCGAAATCAGTAAGAAAGATTTTGTTCTATGTGATTACTAAAATATTTAGACCAGTGTCTTCTTTCACATCAAACAATTTTTATAAAATATTTTTTTTAATAACTTTGATCCCATAGATAAGATATTCCTTATCAGATATATATTTCATACATGTAATTTTAAACATTTCTTAAAATTTTATTGTATACCAATAAGATTTTAGAAACAAAACTTAATTATTTAAAGATCTAAGAGATCTTTACATAACATTCACAATATGGGTAGGCTCATATTCTACACTTTACCTTCCACTCATTTGTGAATGTAGATTATTACCACTTCTTATATTGCCAATATTCTTTTTCGTTACAGGCCGACGAAATGGTGTTGGTTTTCGAGTATTTATCTAAAATAATATGATATACTATAATGAAATGACATAAAAGAATAAGATATGTAAGAATAGGGTACTTACTAATTTATTAAATTTTTTAGTTGTTGTTTTTTGACGTGCAATTAACTTTGTAATATGTGCAGATTCTTCACTAGGTATAGCCTCCACAAAATAATCATTTCCTTTCTCAATAATTCTAATACTAGATATAGTACGTAAAAAGGCAATCAAAGACTGATATCCTAATTTTCGAAATGGTATATTTTCATCAATGAGCATTTTATAATCTCCTGTAAAAGGTGTCAATATAAATATTACTTTACAGCTTTTAATTTAAATTTCCCGATTTTAGCTATATTATTTAGCTATGAAATAGTATGTTTATTTATTTAGTATGAATACAGTGTGTATTTTATAGTAACATAAATACATATTACACAAATACATAGTAATATAAACGTAAATAAATAATAATTTTAAATATTAATGATGGAAAGTTTTTAAAAGAAAAAACTTACTATTTAAATCATCCACCTTGACACCACCTTTTGAAGATATGAGACAAGCACGTAAATTTTTGATTACTTCTTTCTCCATTATTGCTTCTTTGTACATTTAAATATGTTAATAAATGTATATTTATAAATTATATTTACAAGATAAGACTCTGAAAATATTTAAACATCAAATATGTAACATGCAATTATATGCAATTTTTTAACAATATTCTAAACAATATATTTTTAATAATTAATTAATACCTTATAATACCTTATAATAATTATAAATAATTGTTAACGAATAACAAAATTTACTGAAATGACATTTATTTTTGAAATATAGACCTTTCGAAATTGCGAGAACTACAGATACAAATATTATTTTTATAAAATATTTTCCAAAATGCTTTACGTTCGATTATTCGTCTCGTTAATCGAAAAATGTTGTGCTCCGACAAAAAATACTATAATGAAGTTACAAAAATTGCATCTTGGCAATTATTAAACAAAATTAGATAATACTGCTTCCTATTGCTTTGATTCTCTAAGTGAAAATTCAGTCTCGTTATGCATTTATTTTAAAATATTATAATACGTGTATATTACACATAAATATATAAAAGTGAGACAAAATATAAACGAAACAAAGAAAAAAGATACAATGCAATAATTCAATTTATAATTGGGAATTTTGATGATGCCGGCAAATGGCGATCAAATCAGTATTGTAAAACTTGTGAAACACACGAAATGTTCGCACAGGACATATGTTCATTAATTATTTGAAACAGTCGAATCTTCACTCGATACATTTAGTACAGTTATTAAAAGAAAAAAAAAAAAAAAAAGAACTCGTAAGAATCAATTTTCATATATGTTATAAAATTTCACTGCAAAGTGTTATATTAACATATATATATATATATATATATATATATATATGTGTGTGTGTGTGTATATATTAACACACACACACGAGTATTTAATGTTAATTTTAATTTTTCTGATTGAAACAACATATGCTTTTTGGTATATATTCGCCACAGTAGAAAAACTAACATAATATAATGTAGTTTAAACTATATAATTATACGATAACAGTATCATTTAATTACACATTCGCAACCGAAATCAATTTCATAAATGATATAAATATTACGAGAGCCTGTCTTACAAAACTAAATACATCGTTAACTTGACGTCATAAATTGTCAGATAAAACCAATCATAGTCCCTGATGACATGTAATGAATACACAAAATCGAACGCAAAAAAAAAAAAAAGAAAACAGTGGCAACAGCTGTACTATATCAACTGACATATTTTCAACGAATACCATCATTTTCGTATTAATAAAAGTATAAATTACTGATACATCTTTAATCTGTTAAAGTACATATTTTGAATATTGGCAAAGTATCATAAGAAAAAAAATTAGGCCACCGTTATATATATGTATATATCTCTGTGTAAAAATCGAACGTATACCTTATTTTTCTTGAAATTTAGCACATACAACGTATAATAAACTTCTCTTGTAATTCTACTGAACTTCACCACTTCTCATAGAAATATATCACTTTTTGGCAACAACTTAGCTCATTCCAACATTCCCTCCTCTTCGCGAAACTGACTTCCAAACTTCATTACATCTTCGCAGAGAACTGTCTAGCAGGCCTAGCATATAATTCGTTGAAATAAAACGAAATACTTCGACTGTCCAATCAAACTCTTTCTCTACCCCCTCCACTTCCGGGTAATAAACCAATCAACGGCCAGGTTTACGAAGGCGGTATATTTAAGAAATTTTAATTATTTATGTTTATTATTTATACATTGTTTCTAAAATCTCTTTGCATCTTATAAACGATAAATTACTAAAAATAATCGTACAGTGCTAATTATGATAGATAATACCAATGCAATAATTAACAAATTTTCAATTACTTTCAAATTAATAGTTCTAAAAGAAGAATTTAAAAGAATCGTTTTCCATCAGTGAGCTACGCATTTTTTATTAATTATAATCATTTTTAAACATTTGTACATTGGAAATTATTATATAAATATATGAAATTCAACGTTAAAGACTTGGAACAATGATCTTAGACTTAATAATAGAGCTCTTATATAATATTACGAAATATATTACAAGATATAATATTGCGAAAAGAATATTTTTAAAAAATTTGTAATTTTTGTGATTTTCTTGCATTTATTACACTTCTTCGAGGTTTTCGCGTAATGCTATTGTTCTACTTTTCTTTAATACCGCAGCTGATTTTTTTATCTGATAATAATTATCAATCATCGTTTTCTTTCTTGAAAATAGCTAATTAAAATATTAACGTTGAAATAAAATTCCTAGCGAACACGGTTCATATCTGAAAATCTGAAATACATATGTAATGATAATATATCGATACCTGGCTTCAATACCTAGAAAAAATTTCAGATCTTTTCACAGGAAGATTGTAAACCAGATGTTTTCAATACGTTCGAGATCTATGAAAATCATGCTGCACGAAGTACCTCACACATTTCAATAGAAACAAACAAACTTTGAAGCAAAACGGACGTCCTTTAGTTTTTTGTGACGCTGGCCTGAAATTGGAGAAAGGATACTTTCTCTGTTGTCTGTTCTCTATAGTAAGTCGTAAGTATAAAAGTCAATAGATGCAAGGCTATTCAAAACTTCTTTTCCTAAAAAACAAACAGTTAACTTGAAGATGCACGGAATCTCTTATATGTGCATTAATATTCGGGCTCTAAATATGTAAACTGTTACAATTTTATAAAAAAAAAATCGTACGACAATAAACCTGAACGTTATTTTCAAAATGCATTTTACTCTAAGATATGTTTACATTACACACCGAGAGGGAAAGACACTTTTCTTCTCGAAAATACTATAAATTGTTACAGTATGTAAAAAGAGAAACTTTTTTCACGCCTGAATCCAGCATATGTTTGAAGATTGAAACTTTTTCTTCGTTCACAATCGTTATATTCGTTTTCACCTGATATTCAAAGTTCGATAAATTGACGAAAAAAAGTCGTACAGGATGTTTTGCGCAGTCGTTGTGAAAGGAATGCTTTAATCTTCAAATCCGTGTAAATAGTAAACAAGATTTTTCAATTTCTTTTATATATCATAATAATTGATTTTCCAGAAGAAAAATGTTAGAAAAATATAAAAACGAAATGTCCGGTTGACGACTGCTTTTGTTCTGTCATCGGTCTCAAGAGTTAAGAAATCCAGGCGTAATACTGTCGTCGCAAAAGTTGACCCAAAGATTTCAGATACTGCACTCCTGTTGACCATGTGTACCGGTATTCGTTTGTACATTATTCCATTCATGTGCAGTCTAGCTCGAGACTTCTTCCAAGAATTGATTCAATAGGATAGCCATCGTTTTATGTCAGAGTTCGACAAATCTTACAAAAATGTCTTCACATCTGCTACACAGTGTAAGAACATCTTAGAATAAAGTGCATTTTGAAAGTAGAGGCTTCAAGCTTTAAAATGAGCTGAAATTACGTGCAATTTCTTTTTTTTTTTTTTTAATTATAACAGTTTTAATACTTAGTGTCCGAATATGTAAGTGTTCAGATACTAATGAGAGTCACTGTATATAAACAATAAAATATTGTTGTAGTTACTTGAAGTATTTCAATAGTGTTAGGATTAATATTTATGGAAGAAAGAACACATTTCTTTTACGCTCAATTTTGCTATGAAAGAAAAATGATACGTATATAAAATAAGTATATATTACAAATATTATAAATACGTGCACATATTTCAACATTTATATACATTTTCATAATAGATGAGTATTACCGTAGCTTATGTAATAACAGTAATTACAACAAATATATAGTAAGGTGGTTTACAATAATCGTTGATATTATTTAAATGAAATATTTGAAAAATAATTATTTAAATGTCTTATTCAACTTAAATTACTTTATATCAATTATCCATTAATTTATTTAAATGTTGATGATTGCAAATGATTTTTTTCTAATTTATCATACTATAACTATTTTTTATATTTTATTTTACTTTCTTCAATTTTCTCCTGAAGTAATAACCCAATTAAAACAATGTTTGAAACTGTATTAAAAATATTTATATCTTCGCAACATCAAAATTAGATGTACTATTTAAAAATAATTAATGAAATATTGAAATTAACATTATATATTGAAGTATTAAGAGCAAATGTTACTATGTCATAAAATAATTTCACTACATTATATATAAGTTAAATATAAAATACAATATTTAAATATTTATTTGAAGAAATCAATTAAAATGGAAAATTATTAGAAAATGATTTTTTTAATTTCAACATAAAACAAAATTACTTTCCTCCAAAATTAAAGCACTTAGATCGAAAATCAATTAATTTAATATGTTTAATTTTAATTTATAAAACTTATAAGAAATAAGAAAGATGCAAGGCAATTATATACTCTTGTATTACTATTTATGTTTATTATTTTTATTTACATTTTACGATTTTTTTTGTTACAAATACAAGTTTTTGTCTTTTTTGCGAGTTTCTGTAATTTACGTTATTCTTACTTTTCTATTACATTTGATCAACAAAATCGTTTTTACAATATAATTGAAATTTATAAATATATAATTTAAAAAATATATATCTATTATTTGATCAATATCAAAATATAATCATCAAGATATAAAACTAATTTTCATACTTATATATTTTACTCGTTCTTATTTATATATTTTATTTTTCTAAATTTATACAATTTGCTTACAAATTATAGATTAATAGAAACGTATCAGGTGATATAAGTTTATTATGAAAAAAATAGGGGAACAAATATTAATATACAGTAGTTTCTAGTGTAATAAATAAAAGCCAAATTGCATTTCAAACACTTCGAATAATTTATTCTCTATACTTTCATTACATGTGTATTACATGAAAGTAATAATACAAATATCTTAATAATAATTAAAAAAAAAAAAAAAGGAAAAAAATACTTAAAACAAAGGAAGGATCGGAGAAAGAACGAACTCATTTGATACTTTTAAAGGAAAATTTATTTATCATAAAACTCGAGGAAGAAAAACTGAACATCGTTACGAACAATTAAGGAAGAATAAAATAATACCTTAATTAAGATGTTTACTCTTTTTTAGAAGCCACAGCCTGTTTGGCCTGATGAGCTTGTAATACAGCTACGGCCTCTTCAACCTTGGCTTTCAGCGATTCGTTATGCTCCAACATGTGCAGGAGCTCCGAGTTGTCAATCTCCAGCAACATTCCTGTAATCTTCCCAGTAAGTTGCGGATACATACATTGAATCAATGGGAAGAGACGTTCTCCCAACATTTGTTTTTGTTCTTGAGGTGGAGCAGCTGCCAGCATTGAGGCAGTTAGTGGTTCTTGGCCTTGAATATGAACAGCTTGCTGTACAGGCGTTGGGGCAGGGAGTGCCATTGCTTGTGGTGGATTACGCATGTTTGAAGTGTATTTGTAATTTGATGGACGGTTTTGAGTTGATACTCCCACTGCTGGACCAGCCATTGAACGATTTTGCATATTCGCACCGCCAACTGCTTGTTGACCTTAAAGAACGAATAAAATTAATCGAAATTTTTAAAAACAAAATGTTAAAAATAAATTATATAAAAGTTCAATATTTATTACCTGTGATAGGTCGAGCAGACAAAGTACTTCGCATTGTACCAGTTTGCGCAGTGGGAGCTCGTGGTGCAGCTCTAAATGGACCTTGCATCGTAGCAAAACCTGAACTTCCAGTTTGAGCATTGGGTCGCACCTGATTTGGTTGCGCTGGCCAACGTGGTGTTGTACGAATTTGGGCCATCTGTGCAGGTCCATAGAATCTTTGTGGCTGTGGAATAGTGGGAACGAAATAATTTCCGGCACCACCAGGCTGAAAAATTTGACCCATTTGCTGCATTCGCATGTTTGCCAGACGCTGCATGTATTGAGAAGCAAGATGCGCTTTACGATCTTCTTTACGCTGAGCCAGAGCAACATATAATGGTTTAGTTACTATTATACGACCATTCATTTCCGTTACAGCTTTGGTAGCTTCCTCAGGAGCAGAAAAACAGACAAATCCAAAGCCTTTGCTGCGTCCTTCTTCCATCATAACTTTAGCAGACGTAATTGTTCCAAAAGGTGCAAATTCTTTGCGTAACCGCTCGTCATCTATACTATCGTCCAAATTCTTTACATATAGATTTACTCCTTGATAACGATTTAAACGTTCTAATTTCAACTGTTCAAACTTTCGTTTTAATTCTTGCTGACGCTCTGCCTTCTTTTGCGCCCGTCCAACATACATACACTTTCCTTCAGCAACTTCTTTTCCATTTAATTCGAGTACTGCTTGTTCAGCAGCGTCAGGATCTTCAAACGCAACAAAACCGAATCCTCGAGATTTGCCGTCATCTTTGATCATAACTTTGTGACTGGTGATGGTCCCATATTTTTCAAACATTTCTTTAAGTTTATCATCCGTCATATCTTCCCCAAAATTCTTTACATAAACATTGGTGAACAGTTTAGCTTTTTCTCCTAATTCCTTTTCACGTTCTTTGCGGGGTATAAATTTACCAACATATACCTGCGTATTAAAAAAAAAAAAAATTACTATAAGAAAGATTACCATAAGAAAGAATTAAATGAGTAAAGTAGAATAACAAGGAAAATATTACCTTTTTTCCATTTAGTAACATGCCATTAACTCTATCAATAGATTTATTTGCTGCTTCTTCAGTTTCGAAATGAACAAAACCATAACCTTTAGAAACGCCAGATTCATCTTGAGCTACTTTGCAACTAAGTATATTACCGAAAGCAGAGAACGTGTCGTACATTGCTTTATTGTCTATATTTTTATCTAAATTTTTTATAAATACATTTCCAACACCAGATTTCCGAAGAGATGGATCACGTTGTGACCACATGATACGAATTGGCCGTCCCTTTATCATATCAAAATTCATTGTATCAAGTGCTCGTTCCGCTGAAACATGCAAAAACAACTTATTTAGTTCCTCGTTACTTTTATCGAACATCTACATCAAATCCCTAAATTATCATATGCATTATAAAATATACGAAAGAAAATCACGTACATTATAAATTATTCAAAAAAAAAAGAAAAAAAAAAAAAAATTGTAGAGTGGTTAAAAAAGTTTGAAAAAAAAAATTCAAATTAAACCACGTGTTACGTATATTAACAATTTAAGAAGTACGTATTAACGGAAATTTTAACGGAAACATATTGAGAAACCAAAATATATAATTCTTTTAATCTTTGTTTAAATTGTGTTCTTGTATATATGCATATATATGCATGCGTATAATAAATACGTCGCATATTGAAACCCGTTATCTTCTTAGGACTAAGAACGTTTCTATCAAGACATTCGATACGTTTCTCAAAAATGGGGAAAAAAGCATTGAAAAACAGAAAGCATGACTCAATACAATCGTCAACCGCTATCTATCTACTTTGTCCGAAGTGGGTTTCAATATGGTGGCATCGTATGATCCGAAACACGTGTCAAGCACGGACAAATGATGTAACAAAGAACGACCACGACGGACAATGGACGTAGAGTGTCCTAGCAAAAAGGGAACGCATTGCAGCGAAAAATACAATCATGCTCACCGTCAGCAGGTTGCTGGAAGTTAACATAAGCATATCCAAGCGAGCGTCGGGTAATCATATCACGACAGACGCGTATCGAGAGTACGGGCCCAGCCGATGAAAACTTCTCGAAAAGCATCGCTTCGGTGATATCACCGTGCAAATCGCCGACGTATAGTGACGCCATAGGATAATTAGGTGCCCCTGGGTTCATATTCGTAGTATTCCCTCGTCTTGCAGCTGCTTAAGTTGAAAAAATTCTCTGGTTTTTGGTTTCTCTCGTTCCTTCAATATGGCTTGCGCTCTTCCGACCACGTTGCTCTTTGTAACACAATGATTACTATTTTTTTCCACACTTTACTTACGTTTCGCGGTTTTCAGCTACGGTTTTTCGATTTTTTTGTTTGTATTTTTATAATTTTTATATTTTTTTTGGGTTTTTTTTTTATAGAAGAGTTATTTCACGAATGGAAGTGGGTTGTGTGACCTATTTTGTAGAAAAAGGAGACACAACCACACGTGAACACAACTCTACTGTTACTGCGGAAGAGGCACTGAAAGTAGTTCCGTTTGTGCTTATATAGCGATCACAATACGCAATACACGCCGAAGAAGTAGTCCCTTTTGTAGGCTATTGTACCGCCACCTACATTCGAATTATAGGGTATTTCCAAATATCCCTATGATAAAATATATTTCCTTACTTTTATAATAAAAATAAACGGTTATTATATTCCATCTATTATTTCTAATACGGAAATATCCATTTTTTTTAATATTCTTTGAGAGGTAAGATCAGAGGTAAATTTTTTTTAATATTCTTTGAGAGGGTCTTTTAAAACTTTAAAAACATCCAGATGTACCGAACATTTTATTTGAAATATATTGTTTCCGAATAATGATAAATAAACTTGATATTTTAGATAGCCCACAGCTATGTGTTTTTAAGTAATTTCTCCAAAATATGATAATTTACATAATTGTACGAGCATAAACTAATTCGTACAATGTACTGAAAGTGGGTGTTTATAACGAATATAACAAGCTAGGGATTCGTTGATTCAACGAGTGCATATTGCTATTGTTTTAGTAGTAAAATAAATCCAACGATAGCAGTTGGAAGCAGCAAGTGTCTACGATTTAACATAAAACATTTGAAGTATCTATAATATGGCATTGAAATTTATAGCTAAATCTATAATACGTACATTTCGTAAGTAAATTTACAAAATTTTGCACATTAGAGTATTTGTAAATGAAATTAGAGTATTTCTAAATCTTATGTAACTATATATCTACATATGTACATATCGTATTTTATAGCATCATTCCAGAAATGGCATTATAATTTTGCTGGATTTAATCAATACGGTATGAAATATCTATACATTATATATATATTTATAGTTATTATACAAATATATCTTTCAAATACAAAATTATATTATTAATACGTAGGAAAAAAGTCACTTCAATCCAATAAAATATATGAGTTTATATTTTAAATTACATGATTTAATATTTCACTTCGTACAATTAGGTTTACATCAGGATGATCTTTATTGGGAGGATGAAATTGTAACAGAAGCATTAAGACGATTAAATATTGATGCTCCACATATAATAGAAGAACGTAATTTCCGATTCATCAGAGCTTCCCAATTAGATTGTCAAAAGAAAGTTTTGCCAAAAGAACAGTGGGTTAAATATGAAGAGGTAATTTGATATTAAAGACTTTTACATATTTATACTTCATATTTATACTTTATGTACTTATATAATTATTTAGTATTTGAAATAAAAATACAAATAAAATTTTTATTACTGAATAGGATATGAATTATCTGACACCTTATGTGGAAGAAGTAAAAAGGGAGCAGAGAGAGAGAGAACAATGGGATGCAGAGTAAAGTATAACAATGTAGTAAAAAATATATTCATCTTACATATAAATTGTAATTTTCAGATATTCGATTGTATATACATTAAATAAAATATCTGTAGTCATCCTATTGTTTCAAATGTGGTGGTTTTTCATAAATTACGCAGGCTACATTGTTGACAGTTCAGTTTCAATAAATTATTTTATATTTTTGATTTACATTTCTTTCATCTGTATTACCATGTTATACAAAATCAGTCATCTAAGTCATAATGCAGTTTTTAGATCAAAAAGTTACCAGCTAAAAGAAATTAATACGTTGCAATTAACGCTTAAAATTTAAATGAATGAATTCTTTGTTCAGCAATATTTAAAAGGAAATAATTGCATTGTAAATTGCATTGTAAATCGCATCAATTGGAACTCATTTAACACCCTTTATGCAATGACTTATTCATCATTCCCCCCACGAAGACCCGCCGCGTAGTTAGTGCGTAATTCATTGTTAATAAGCGCGATGATATTAAAGAGAAATCTTCGAACGTGAATGTCAATTTTTTTGATAAATACAAAACGCGATTTGTAATGCAGCAAGAAATTTTTGCATTATACCTGTAAGAGTTTCGCGGGCAAATGGCGGATCAATATTTCACCCCCACGCGAATCTAAGCGGCATTCCCAATTACCAAAGATTTATACGAAGTAATTTGAGTTTCGTGAGTAAAAAAACCAATTTTCGTTTTTTCTTTTTTTTTTTCGTATCGAATTTTCGAGCATTGTTTTATGTTTTTATAGCATACAGTCCAATATCCTCTACGTGATTCTTAAAAAGAAAGCTTTAAAGTGAAAATTACACGGAATGTCACGTAAAAAATGGTAATTGGAAATCACAAATTAAAAAATTGTTATATAAAAATTTAATAACAGACGGCCGAAAACTTTGCCTATTCTAATTCCCCTTTGTCTTTTGCGAACTTAACAGTGTTCGTACTAGTATTCGTAAAAGTAGTGCGTAGTCTTCAAATTTTCATTGCATTTCGTACACGTTTCTTTTTTTAACGGGTTGAATTTATGCATTTTCTATTATATACACAACAAAAAAAAAAAAAAAAATCTATTTAAGTCAGTTTTATTAGGGTTGTAAACCTTAATCGAAATGTCAAGTGATGCTACGTGAAAAGTGAAATAGTAAAACCACCCCTTCAAAGTCGAGCGTGAGGAAATTGACAAAACGTTTTATTATAATTACATTCCTTTCGTGGATGTGAAATATCTTGTTATTCAAAATTCGTTTTAGGACGATTATAATGTGTGGACGAAGGTAATTAAACAAAATAATAGCATTATTTTTAAGAACCTTTATATTTTAATACAGAAAAGTTGAGGCATATTATATCAAATGTACATTTCGATTCATTGCAGATGCTGAAAAAACAGCAATCAGCGTATTTTCAAAGAAGAAAAACGCTGATGATGAATCCTTACAAAATTGATCACAACATTTTATACCTAATACAAAGTAAAAAATTTGGGAAATTTACACACTAACTCTTTTAATGCTGTTAAAAGCATTCTAATACATGTTGTATGAGAAAAAAAAACAATGTTACATATATCAGGTGCTGCGCCAAAATACTACCTCTGCTATGTGTACAAAGTAATAAAATTGATTGTTTTAGAAGTGAAATAAAATTATTAAATATATATATACACACACACTACACATGTATAGGAATATAAATATAAATGGAGAAATATATTCTGAATTATAAGTATTTATATGTAAATGCATAATAGAAAATTGGAAGCTCTTCCTTAATCCACGTTCTCTTGCTTAATAATGTATTATCAACAAATAATATGACAAGAGGACATTTTAACATAATGATCTACTGACAAATGTATAAAAGTAAAAATACCTACATACCAATAGCTCAAAAAAAATAGTTAATGAGCGAATAAAAATGAGCATACCATATGATGAAAACTTGGTATGGATAGTAGTGGTTGGATTCTTAGTGGCCTTTATTTTGGCATTTGGAATCGGAGCGAATGATGTCGCAAATAGTTTTGGAACTAGTGTTGGTGCAGGAGTGCTTACAATATTTCAGGCTTGTATTTTGGCAACTGTTTTTGAGATTGCAGGGGCTGTACTCATTGGCTATAAGGTATCTTGAAAATCTTCATACTATGTTGTTTAAATTATATTAACTGATAATATTTATTTTATTTTAGGTTTCTGATACTATGAGAAAAGGTATATTAGATGTAACATTATACGAAGGTCATGAAAAAGAATTAATGGTGGGAGCATTGTCTAGTTTAGCTGGATCTGGTATCTGGCTCTTACTAGCAACAGCATTACGATTACCTATTTCTGGAACACATTCCATTGTTGGTGCTACAGTTGGTTTTTCACTTGTCTGTAAAGGTACTGCAGGGGTTAGTAAAATCATTGTATTAATTTGAAAATAAATAAGCCACATTTCAAGATAAAATAAGCATATTCATAGGTCAAGTGGATAGCTCTTGCAAACATAGCAGCGTCTTGGTTTGCAAGTCCTATACTTAGCGGAATTGTATCAGGTGCTATATTTTGGGCTCTAAGGAAATCAGTACTTCAATCTAATAAGCCTTTAGAACAAGGTCTTAATATTCTCCCAGTAGCATACGGACTCACTGTTGCTATTAATGTTATATCAGTTGCACATGATGGACCTAAACGTAATTGAATTTGATATGTTTTAATTAAGTCAAAATTAATGTTGTATTTATATGTTATACTATTAATATCCTATTCATGTTTGTTTCAGTTTTAATGTTAGATCAGATGCCATGGTGGGGTAGTATTTTAGCTGCATTAGGTTTTGGTTTATTTTCAGCTGTCATTGTTTATTTGTTTGTTGTGCCATGGCAAAGAAAAAGGATACTACTTTCATTGAGTAGCAATGAAAAAACAACAACTAACTTCGGTACCTGTGATAAAAAAGAAACAACAGCATTGTCTGTTATTTCTGAAGCCCCATGTAGTAGTAATAGTAATGGTAATGCAAAAGAAGCAGCACCAAAATTACGTGGTAATAGCAGCGCAAGTCCTCTTTTAATGGTAGCAGGATCAGATGTTGAGGGTGCTCAAACTGAAATTGAAAGGAAAAATGAGGAGCCACCAGAAATATCTAGACTCTTTGCTTTTTTGCAAGTATTAACTGCAGCATTTGGCAGTTTTGCTCATGGTGGCAACGATGTTAGTAATGCAATTGGTCCACTTATTGCACTTTGGGCCGTGTATGCAGAAGGATCAGCTAGGCAAGAGGCAGACACTCCATTGCTTATATTACTTTATGGTGGTTTAGGAATATCAACTGGACTTTGGGTATGGGGACGTAAAGTAATACAAACTCTAGGACAAGATTTAGCACGTATTACACCAACTACAGGATTTACTATAGAGGTACACATTTTATAAATAAAACATTACAATGCTTCGAAAGGGATGATATTTATTTTAATGTATAAATTATAGGTAGGAGCAGCAGTAACTGTTTTGTTGGCAAGTAAGGCTGGTTTACCTGTGTCAACAACTCATTGCAAAGTGGGATCTGTTGTTTGTGTGGGATGGGCTTCGCGTGGTGGTGAGGGAGTTTCATGGAAATTGTTTCGTAATATTGCATTTGCATGGTTAATTACTGTGCCAGTGGCTGGCTGCTTATCTGCAGGATGTATGGCTATCTTTAAGGAAATAATTAGTTTGTGACTTAACTGTCAGGGCAACTAATCCATTTTAGTGAAAACCATCCAATGCTACTGTTGTCAATAATTTATGCGATAAATAAATGATCAAATATGAATTGACTTAGTTATTTTTTATTCATAAATACATCACGTATTTAATTATATAATGTTATAGTAATATTGAAATATTGTTATATCAATACAAGATAGCGTTGTTATAGAAACCAATTCAAACAGTTGTTTTAGCAATCGCAGGTTTAATACTCTATAGAAATGTCATTTGAAAGTGTTTTGTATTAAACGATTTAAAATTTGATATGGAAAAACTACCGCTTATACCGGGCTATACATTTCAGGATCCAAATGTAAGTCAGAAAAACTATTCAACTTAATTGTTATAACTATTATATTTGGACCAATGAAATTAAGGAAGAATGTATCTTTTTTTAAAGGTCAACGACTACAAGTTATTACAGAAATTTCATTTTTTAAATGGTTATCGTGTATTACGTGATAGTCACAGTGGTATTGGAGGACGACCAGTAGATCTAGCATCAAGTGCATATGTAAAAGAAGAGGATTCTGTACAGTAAGTGATAAATCAATGCAACATATAAATTTTAATATTTGATTTGTTCTCTTTCTTTTTAAATTTTATGTCAGTTTTCAATCTTTTTTTTTTCATATTAATTAATAAATATTTAGTTATGATCCATCATTAACATATGGACGTGTAAAGGAATATGCATATCGACAATTTATTCCACATTATGTGCTATTTGCGCAAAAATGTCTCTGTTTTAAAGCATTTTTTCGTCAAGGAGTTTTTAACTCTCCGGATGAACATTTTCGTATACGTTACGTTAATGTAATATATTATTTGGTGGATAATACTGTATGCGTAATTGAGCCTACAATTGATAATGCCGGCTTTCAGCAAGGAAAGCTTGTTAGACGTAATAAAATTGTGAAAAATACAAATGGCGAGACATTTCATTGGAAAGATTTTAATATTGGAATTGACATATGTAAGTTTAATAAATATCTTTACTATGATTGTAGTATTTGCAGATATCTATTAATAAAGAAAATAATGGGTTTAATTATTATTTATTTAAAATACGTCAACATATTATTTTATTATGAATTTGCAGGTATTTACGGTGTAGTTTATCATATTATCGATTGTGATTTATTTACTAGAGAGTATTTAAATAGCCAGGGTATAGATGTTGGAGATAAAGAAGAACCTCCTATAGATCCTTATACAGAGTTAAGAGCAAACAAGCAAAGAACATCGATTTGCGTTACAAAAATTCCAGACGATGTTAGACGACGATTTCTAGAATATGATAAAATGGTATTATTGTTTACTGCAACTTGGAACAACGACATTTATCGGATTATGTATTTCTTGACGGACGATACGATAGCCATTCGTGAAGTACAAAAACCTAATAGTGGGAAAGATCCAGTGCCAATGCTGTTAAAAAGAATGAAAGTGCCAAAGGACTGGAAAAATTTACCATCAACTTATCCTGCTGCATGTATGGAATATGGTGATCCAGAGATTGTTGAATACTATACACCAAAAGATTTTTTAGTTAGTTTATAAGTAATTTATAAGTGTACATTATATATCCATATGTTACAACTACATGCTTCTATTTGTGTATTTTTGTTTTCATTTTTCATTGCAGATAGGCGATACAATTTTTATATTCGGTCGACAATTCTTTTTGCACGATAGTGATTCTTTCACACGAAAATATTATTCAGATATGTTAGGAATAACGCAACCGGAAAGAATTCCACTTCCAACGAAAGATGTTGCAACGACACCGGAATATAAACCACCACCGCATATAATTTTCGGTACACCTGAAGATACTTACGCTTCTTGTCTGTCATTTATGCCGAAACGACCAAAGAAAGATGTCGTTCGACAACTTCTTAATTTCCCTAAAAAATTACGTTATTCTACGAAAATGGATGTGGTACATCCGGAGGATGAAAAGCGCGATTTCATTTTAGAATATAATTTAAGCGATGGTACGATACTCGTACAAGAGCTTGAAAAACGTAATTCAGGACGTCGCGAAGGTTGCTTCCTAAGGGCAACACTGGTTGCCAAACCAAAAACCGGAAGAGATAATTCAGAATATTATACTCCTCAAGATTTCTATATCGGTGCAAAAATTAATATTTTTAACCATTACTTCATCATAACTGGCGCTGACCTCTTTGTATATCGTTACATCGAGGCAAATCCTGAAAAGTTTCCACAAGAAGTGCGGAATAATATTCGCAATTATCTAGTTAAACAAAATTTGCTTTCCGATGATATAATGGTAGAAACGAAAAGAATAGAAGATAAAGAAGAGACAAAATTACAGTCGTTAGAACCTGATGAAGCGACTGTTGAAAAAGATATTGATATGAAACAATGTGTAAGAGATTTTGAAGCTCAAGCTAAATGTAGATATGAAGGAGAACACGGTGAATCACGACCACGTACACCACCACCAGAAGAGCTTTGTCCAGATTTAATAAAAGATCCAACACAATTGTTTTATCAATATGAAGATCCAAAGATATTTACTGAAAATAAAGTAGAAAAGCAAATAAAATAGAATAATTGGGTAGAATGATGATAAAGGAACATTATTTTTGATCAATAATTACGTTCAACAGAATATTTTCAACAAATTTACAAATATACATTAATTTACTACAATTTAAAATTTATCGATACATAATTATAAAATATCGGCATATTACGTTGAACGCAATTACCAATCCTTCTTTTAAGTTACAGAAATTAAATCAAAACTAAATCGAATCCGTATCCGTAGAAAAATCATTGCCTGCATATATGATATTTTGTAATAGTTCAATTTGCATGTTAAATTTGTGGTTCAATTCAACATTTAATTAAGTATGATGATACAATGTAATTACTAAACAATGTAGTATATTACAAGTATACTATTTGTATGTCTGCACATTACAATATAATATGCAGATATACAGTGTATACATTAGCATGTGCTATATTAATTATAAAATAAAAGTTTAGATAAACTTTGGAATTCAAACATTTCTAAGCAGATTTAAAATAATTCGGAAACATTGGCTACAAATTTTTAATACTTTAATAAAATGAGTTATATATAGTACTTTAATAAAATGAGTTCTTTTTTTACAATATAGAAACAAGAAAAGAGATTTATATGTATATGATCCTTATGATGTACATTCTCTTTCATTTTTAATTGTGATTTCAAAAGTAATTATAATAATCTATATATTAGATAAAAAAAGTCTGCAATGATTAATTTTGTACAAATTTTTTAATAAACTAAAAATTTGATATCATTATTCCATGATTGAATTATACGAAATTTAATATAGTAAAATGATATTAATTTGCAATGAAATAATAATTTCGTTTCTATAAAAATTAACGAACAAGATTTTATCATTTTACTGTTTCTTTCTACAAATTAATTTCTACATGTAACTATATGTATGTAAATGTGTATACATAACTACCAGCAAAGTAATCAAACCTAAGATAAAATCTATTATTTTATATATTTTAGTTTACTAAATCCACATAGTTAAGCAATTTTTGTTATATTAGTGTTCAATTTTCTACGTATAATTTGTGAAAAATTGTTTAAATTTACTGATATTACTGCTAAAGGATCTTTTTTCTTAATGGGCATGAAAAAGTATACATATTTCTTTTTTTTAACTATACAAAAACACAAAATTTCTATTTCAATAAAAACAACTTGAATTTATAAAATAATGAAATCATGACAAAAAATGTATCAAACACTAAAATAAAATAAAGTAACAGTCAATTTTAACAATAAGACTCGTATCTTATGAAATTTTCATAAAATAGTACAATAATTATTACCATATATGTTACTATAGAGCAACTATATTATTTTTTTGCCATATTATTTTAGAACATTTTTGCAGTCCATGAATAATATAATAATAGATAATATATATATATATATGTGTATATATATATATATAATATATATATGTATCTATATATAATATATATATATTAGAATTATATATATACATATATATATATATAATATATATATATATAATTTGCAATAGATATAGAATATGCATAAAATAATCAGTTGATAATAATTTCTATTATTATCCAATGATCAAGCATAATTGTTACACGTAAACTTAAAACATAATAAGCCCTTGCACCTTTATAACAAAGAAAGGTGAGTCCTTTCAGCCACAGGCACCAGGTTATATGTCCATCAAAATTTAAAATAGTAATTGATTTAAATGACACTTGCTTACAATATTGTTCTCGCATAGATTTTTTTTCATTATCAACAAAAGTTTAAGCATTTTACAAGGGTTCGTCCATATATTACAGTTTTTTCTTCTGTTCCATATTTTATTTTTTATTTCATTTTTAATTTGTACGTTTAAGAAACACCTTTCGATGAATAGCACGCAACACCACACTATATGCTTACAACTGTCAGCAAGGTTACCCAATATCCCTTGAAATTGTATTACGTTCCTCTTCATAGTAGTTATGATTAGATAATATTTATGATGTCGACGCAACGCTAATTATCATACAATGTTGATTATTTAACAGAAGGAAATAGTCTCAATGATGACAAGTTTGTCACGGGAATTAGAAGCCTTGTGTATCCAAGAAAGCAAAGATAAGTAGTAAGACGATAATTAGTCGTAGCGTGCTTTCTTTACGATGATTACTATTATGAACAGTATTATATTGTAGTATCCATCGCTACTGGCGTGAACCTCCTCTGCCTCTACCACGACCACCATCTCGATCCTATACAAACGAATACATTACTATTTAAAATATGTTATCTCAATTAATTTTGAATTTCACTTATAATATTTATATAGCAATTATAATATTGTAATGCTATTATTTACTTTGCGTTGATGATGTAAATGCGATTGATGAGGATGATGATCCCTTGACAAGTCCGAATGTCCTCTATTTCTATGATTGGCAGAATGATGATGTTGTATAGCATTTGATGGGGCCTTACGTTGATCTTCTTCTGCTTGTTTACGCTCATAATGTCCAAAGTCATCAAAAATACTAGTTGAATGCCGATAAGTATGCAATATACGTAGCACTGTTATGCCCTTTGCATGAGGGACTTCCTGTGCATCCCTTGAATTAGTCACTGGTTTATTTTCATTGTTTTCTAATCTAATGTGACGAAGTTGCACATTAGGAACATCTTTAACATAAATCCAACGTACGCGAAATTGACCTTTCCATTTATCTTGCGACCATACAGAGCTATTGCTCTTATAATCAACAGGTGACACCATTTGTGCCATACCACAAAAGTGACCAGATCCATTGACAGAAAAGAACAAATATAAAGGTGCACCTTCACGGCTGGCTTCTTTATAAGCTTGATCCAACCTTTTATTACCATGTTCAGTACTGCACCAAATTTCATATTTAATGGATCTATGAATATCATCCTCAGAGTAAGACTTGATTACAAAAAACCTAGCTCCAGGAGCAGTTTCATCAAATTCTACAGGATTATAATCATTTTTCACTTTCAGCTCGTCTAAAACAGGATGTGATTGTGATTGTGTAATTTGCTGTTGTTGTGGCTGCAGTTGCTGCGGCTGCTGCTGCGGCTGCTGCTGCTGTTGTTGCTGTTGTTGTTGTTGTTGTTGTTGCTGCTGCTGCTGCTGTTGCTGCTGTTGGTGTTGATGCTGTGGTTGTGGGGGCATATGAATCTGTGATTGCGGAGGCAATGGAGGTGTTGTAGGTTGTCTATTCCAACATGGTGGAGGAGGAGGAGGTCTCTGTCTCTGAGCCAATGGTGGAGGAGGTGGAACAGGAGGTTGTACCTGTGGTGGTGGTGGTGCTGTTGGAGGCGGTGCAGAAGATTTACCTTCACCCCATGTTCCAATGTCCATATTATGCTTTCCTGGCACAATAGGTGGTGGTGGCATTCCAGCCTTTTTCTTCATTCCTTGAGAAGATGAAAGTGGCGGGACAGGCTTTGCAGGTTGACTTGCAACGCTGGCCCATGTTATCTTTCTGGGTTCCTTCGTTTCTGGTTTTATCGATTGATTAGATGATGTTTGCTGATCTTGTCGTGGTACTTCTCCACTTCCTAATGACAAGCCTTGTACACTTTGTTCAATAGTCTTAATTTCTGCATTGCTAGGTGTTGGATAATTTTCATTTCCACGTGGTGCCTGGTAATAATCTTCATAGCGCGTTTTTCTTGGAGTGCTCCAAGCACTAAAATCACCATTCCCATGAAAATAATTAAAAGCAGGCTGACCAAATGTACTAAAACCACCTCCTGCACTAGCAGAAAACATTCCATCCATGCCGTATGCATCGTGACCTATTTGACCTCCATAGCCAGAAAGAAATGCAACGGGATCTGTTCCATTTGACCAAGTACCATCCCCAGCACCAAATGTTTGATAAGGGAATGAAGTACCTGCATAATAAGGGCTATATGGATCACCAGTTCCAATTGGATAACTAGAATGATGGGTACTATTGCCTCCTCTCCATGAGTCAAATCCAGTGTCTTCTCCACCAGCATGTTCTGTCTGTGGTTGCTGCTGGTGTTCTTTAGGACCATTGCTCACTACCAAGATGAAATTTTACTTCATTAATATATACATAATGAACTTTTCGATAGCACAATCTACAACTAATTCTCTAATTTAGTTTAAACAAATGTCTTTCATTGAAATTAAATATCCCGGTATATTATTAGAATAGAATTTGCATTTAACAATTAAATGCCATAAAGAAAACACAAGTTATAAAACAAAACACTTTCATGACTCAGAATTTAAAATCATATGATCATACATCATATGGTATATAATTACACATTCTTATTAAAAAATTAAAAAATTCTTTTTTAATAAAAAATTTTTAAAATCTCAATTTATAGAAATTCTTTTCAAACAATTAAAAACAATTATGCGTTAAAAATCTGAATATATCGAAGTTGATCAGAATTACATGCAAACTACATAAAAAAAATACTTTCATCTTTCAGTAGGAAAATTTTATTATCCAATTGAAGGTGATGTGGTGTTTCAAGATTTTTAATATCATAGGGAAACATTAATTACAATGGTAATTACAATAATTATAACTAGTACGATATTTGGACAAATTACTATTAAATTGATAGCAATTTTCCGCGAAATTATGTAATATTTTTAATAATTTCGTCTGTTTCTATCGATGTTACCGAAATAATACGAAAGAACGTATTATTTTTTAAGATTTCTACAAGTATTTCAAATTACACAAGAAGAAGAAAAAAAGAAGAAGAAAACGTAATTCTAAATTTATTCAGGGTAAATAGCATGAAATAATTTTATTGATAACCTAACATACTCGGAATATATCGAAACATACAAATAGGTTAACGCACTATGTATATATATATATATATATATATCTATATAGACATCGGCTAAAAATATAGATAACAATATTTGGTATTAGTTTAAAAAACTAAACGCACGCACGTTAACTTACCACGGCACCAACGAGCGTCGATAAAATTATACACAACAGACATAAACCCCCGGAGTAGGTGTACTTTAACGGATAAAAAAAAATCTATGCGCTCGCTCGGGTAATTTTTTTTACAAGAGACGGCTCGTGCTCTCTTAGAAGACGCATTTAGCAATTAGGGAACATTTTAAAAATCGCAAGAGAATACAAAGTCTCACCTTGATTATTGGTTTGTCCTTTCATCCGCTGCATTCCGTTGCATGGAAAAATATACAAAATTTAGAATGGCTGTCTTCAGTGAAAGGTATCTGCAGTATAGCGGTGTGGTAGCAAGTCAACACACTGACCTGATTTGAAACAGCACCTGCCAGTCCAGTTGACATAACCTGTCACACACTCGGCCTGCTCTTCACAGACGCCGATCAGACGGCTGTGCCTTAATAAAATAAAGTTTTTAAACGTAATGCCACAATTACATACGACCACCGTTATACCATTCGAAGTACGCGCACACTTCTCTGCAAACGAGTCCTTCAACTTTAATATTCGCTAAACCTGAGACCTCCGCGTATCTTCCCGTAATGTCTTGCCGCGAGAGAGTCTCAGGGATTAGGAATCCTTTCTCGCTGCACTTCTAGACAGATAAATTTCCACAAAATTCTCAACTCCGAATAATAACTACGTGACGTGCACTGACCTCTCGTATGTATTAACAGATTGTCTAACATTCGCGACAATAAGGTCCCTATATGATTATTTCGGCGGACGTGTTTTTCTACAATCTCGTACGATCAGATTAGATTGAATATTAAAAAGAAATATTCTCTTTCTATTATTTCTCATTCGTGTCTTATAGACTTGCTAGGTGTTCTTTCCTGCTGCAAGGTACAAACGATGTTCTTTCATCTCGATATTTACTAGTTTCTGCTACGATGATTAGACCTAGAGAATCAATGTTGAGTATGGTCGTATTTGATTAAATCTAGTTCATATGAATGAGGAATTAATTCCTGCAGTACACAATAAAATATAACATAATGTTTATATTTGTATGAATTATATAGAAGAAACTTTACGTACAACGCTAATATTTTGACAGACATTTCATTTAATATTTCTACAATTATGGTACGAGACAACTAGAGTACAATTTAGTAATTTTTTTCTTGTAATAACTATATTATATTTGATTCGTTAATATAGAATTGAAAATATTTTATTGACCATTGTTGATAATAAATGATATTAATGCCATAATAAGTTTTATTTTTTAATATGTAATAAAAAATAAAAAATCACTAATTTGTTGTAAAACTAGATATAATGTTTTTAATTATATAAATATATAAATATAAATAAATAAATAAATATATATATATATATATAAAGAAATACTTTATACTAATATAGTTATTAAAATATTGATTAATTTTTAAAATCTTCTTCTGATTTAAATTTGATGTAAATTATATTCATTTCAATAGCACATATTTAAATATACAAAAATAAAATATTTTAATAAGATTTCAATTTGCAGTATGATAAATAATAATTATAATAATATTTCAATTAATTGAGACAGTGATTTGTTTTGTAATTATAATTTGCAATATAATAATGCAATATTTTAACTAGTTAATATCTTGTAGTAAGTAACGTATAATAAATATAAGAAATATATTGTCATTTGAGTCATGATTATTATATATATATATATGTATTAATAGATATCTACTGGAAATATTAGTATATTTAGTGATCTAAATAAAAAGTTAATACATCAAACTTTAATATGTTTCAATATTTGTTAATCCTTCGAATCTTGGAAAAATCTTCAAAGTACAAGCTTTGTAGGAATCTTTAAATATATGAACTGTGATAGCTGCAAGATATTTATTGTACAAAGAAAATTATTATATATTTATTATTTATTTTATTTCAGTATACTTATAACATATAAATATACAATGAATATCATGGCCACAAAAAATACGTCAAACATAGAATTACTCTAAATACATATTTATAATAATAGTCGATTTGAACAATTTTATCAGTATATCACTACAATGTAATATTCTTAATCATACATAATTAAAAAAAAGTAAAGGAAAAAATAGAAATTAAAACTAATTTCAATTTCAATATGTAGAATCTCGCAACATCATTTTCTTTACTTTTACAAATATACAATTATCTATTATATACTGTAATTATATTTAATACTTGTTTTCAGTTTATTATTATTAAACAATTACAATCGTGTAAAATGGATTCTTTAATAGATCATCAACTCAATGCTCTGCTTATTTGATCATGCAAATTACTTTTTACAAATATACTTATTAAACATTCAAATTCAACTATTTTAAGGAAAATAGTATCGTATATATTCAATTTTCTTATATGCATTAGGGAAGAGTTTCAATTCATTGTAAATAATAAAAAAGATATAAATATAACAAATGTTAAATTTTATCAGTTAGATATTTAAAAATTTATTATAATACTTTCATGCAAATATCAGAAGTAATTTAGTTTTGAATATATACGATACAGACATTTACTTTGAACATGTTACAATGTCATATTCAAGATAAAGTCTTTGGTTATAAACTTTCTCTTGCAATAAGGGAGACTCTTGCAGAATATCTTGTATTTGTATAGACGAACAGCACCATTTGTCACACAAGGTGCAAATCTTTTATATTTTCTTAACACAGATTCAGTTTCTTGTTAACCATGAGAAAGCTTTAAGAATTAAATACGTCAATGTTAACGCATATATGATTTTTTCTCTTTGTTGACGTTGCAACATTTCGAGTTCGATAGCCATTACTCGACGATTTAATTTTCCTACTTGTCGACGTAAATGTTGTATCTCTTCACTAGGTGGAAGAGAAACATTAAGTGCGCTATATAAGGGTGTTTGTTCTCTAGAAAAAAATTATACATTCTCAAAAAGAGGGTAACATATGGAAGATGGACCAATAGCTTTGATTATTTCAGATCTCATAAAATGACAAGTTTCCAGGTTTTAAATAATTAGTGATTACAACATTATATCGATACAAATGTATTTGTAATATCTATTATGACGTATTTTAATTTTTTTTATATTAAATTAATAATGAGATAGTTGAGATTATTGAAACGTTTGTTATTTTAAAAGATAGAAAGGTATAGTACATAAAAAGTAAGGATATCCTTGAAGTGTTTGAAAACATTACAAAAAAAAAAATATACATTATGACTTTCCTCATACTATAAGTCATACTACAAATCTTTTCATATTTCTAAAAATAACAGAAATAATTTAAATCAGTTATTGGTCCACTTGGTGTATATAATTATATATATATATATGGATTAAAAAGCATTAGTTATTATTATTAGTTATTACCTAGCATGCCTAACTATTTGTGTTTCTGTAGAATATTGTGGTTTAGATACTACTGATTCCTTAGTTTCTGTTGAGTATGAATTTAGTTCTTCATCAGCTGCCGGAAAATAATGGTTATCCAATGTCAAAATCCTTGGCGGAGTCTACCAATATATTAAAAAAGTTGCAAAATATTTCATACACATCATTTCAGAATAAAATCGAATCCAAGAATGATTTTTTGAAATACACATACATTTAGCTTCATTCAAAACTTTCAAATATTTACCTGTACCCTAACCATGCCTGGCTCAGGTGGCAAAACAGCATTTTCTAATGTAATTTCTCTTGGTGGTGCTTTAGTTCCAACATGTTGTTCTTGTCCTAAGTTCATTTAATTATATATAACATCGCTTTCATTCTCATACATAAGCAATAACTTTACAAAATATACTTTTAACGAAGAAACCAACTTAGTTATATAACAATTAATGAGATGCGTACGTTAATATATTGTAAGAAATTATATATTTACCAACAACCAAAATTCTATCTGGAACGTGCATTTCGAATTTCTCTGCTGCAACCATCTGATTCCAGCCAGAACCATTTGTATCTGCTACTTCTTCGTCCGTGTAGTCGCCACTTACACGAATGCTTTTTGGTACACGCATCCTTTTGTTAATGTCCAAAGTAAAATTTGGGTCATAAAAATTGTCAGCCTCTCCATTAAAAACAGTAGGACTATGTGCTTTTGACATTATAACTAAAATAATTAAAAACAAAATTCAGATCTGTACTTTTTCACATTCTTGTTTTTACTAAATTTGTTAACTTACAGAATATAATATAAATAATTTATACGACTTATTTTATATTCTTACTACGGAAAATTAAAATTAAAAAACGTAATAAATGGAAAAAAAGAAGAAAATGGAAATTTATATTTCACTGTAGAGAACGAAATTATCTTGAGAACTTCTTATCTTTATTAATTTATAATGATAATGATAAATAGCCTGGTGATTGTAGCAATAAACTGCATGTGTTTGATAATTTTAAAGTACTGTACAATGACGACACAAAAGACGTACAACTTAAACGTCTTGTAATAATAACGAACTAAAGGTAACTATGTACCATAAACTATGTTTATTAATAGTAACTATTGCAATAAATTGTTTTGTGTGCAAAAAGAAAAGGAACACCTCTTTTAATGCTTGAATAATTACCTTCTTGCAACTTTTCGATCGTTGAACACAAACTCGTCACGTGAAGTTGGCAATAAATGCCCTGTACGAAAGTTGCAATTGTGCCAATCGAGAGTAATCGATAACTAGGAATTTATCGATTTCGATGTAACTCCCGCCAAAAGTGACAATATCTCTGCCATTGAACTCTCGTTCAGGCGTATTTATTTTCTTCCATGTGCGAATGTTCTTTGACTTTGTTGTCTAGAATCTAAATTGAACTGTATTACGACTCTTTTTGACATTTCACACCAAGAATTTATTTTCAAAAAATATGAGTGACACACAATGTAAGCGTTTGCGATTATATTTTAACTTTATTTCTACGATTTTAAAATTGGACTTGTATTTCATTACTTCTATCGTTTAATTATCAATTAAATTTGAATTTGTTCTAGTCTCAAATGTTTATTAAATATATTAAATATGGCTTCGTTGTTCAAAAATATTGTTATAAAAAAATCACGAATAAAATTTCAATATAAAGTTAAATTTATAAAGGTTTATTAAATTGTGTTATTCGTAAATTTAGCAGGTAGAGCTAAACGCCAGAAGATTGATAAAACTGGAAGGTTGTCAGCTTTAGAAAAATTGAAGCAATTAAAAGGTAGTAAACATAAGTATGAAATAGATGAATTAGAAAATGTTTATGAAGAAGTCGATGAGAAAGAGTATACCAAAACTGTGATAGAAAGGCAGAATGATGATTGGATTGTTGATGATGGTAATAACTTTAAAACTCTTATTGTAGTAATAAACCTAAATAGCAAATTAGTTTTTTTTGTTTTCTTTGGATAACTATTACGAAACAATTCTTTGTTGCAAAAGGAGAAAGTGGTTATATTGAAGATGGTAGAGAAATTTTTGACGACGACTTGGATGATAAAAGTATACAAGAAGCAAGAAAGCATAAAGTTGTGGGTCCTAGAAAAAGTAAAAAAGATGATGCTAAGAAGAAAGGAAATATTCAAAATATGTTAATAAATATGTCTTCCAAAAAGAAAACTGATGCTAAATTGAATGATGATAGTATTTTGGGAGATTTAATGTCTGAGTTGAAAAAAGATGATACGCCAAAGCAATTGAAATCAAGATCTATTAAAAATAAATTTTGTACTACGCCAAAATTAAATGAAAAGTAACTAATTTTTCTATATATTTAGATATTCGTGTTTTTATATATCTAATATAGTTTTTACATAATAATTTTTATGTAATAATTATAATTTTCAGAACTGTAGAAAAAAAGTTGGAATCGATTTCTGAACGTGAAAAAATACAATATGATGATGATAATGATGATGATACTTTGATAATGTTTGATAAACCAGAAAAGGTAAACGTGCACAAACAAATGGAATCAATGTCCCAAATAGAGAACATTACTTCAAATGAAAATAGTAGTCAAATGATTATAGATGATACTAATAATTCAGAAATTACAACATTGAGTCTGCAGTCAAAAGAGAGTAAAGAAACAAGCAGCAGTCAAATAATTGAAACAGAAACTGAAGATCTTAGTCAATTTGTTGGAGATGTAAGTTTTATTATTTAATAATATTTTGAAATGGTATTTAGACTATATTATATTTATTACAGTTCTCTATAGATTTTGAAAATGACAATGTTGATCAGAATGAAAAACCAGTGTCACCTATCAATAAAGAAAATAAGGAAAACAAATCAAATACTCAAATGAAAGTGAAAGATGTTGAGAAAAAAAGCTTTGATTTGGAAAATTTTAATGCAACATTGGACATTGGATTTGAAACACAAATATCAAATATCGAAGTATCTACTGATACTACAGAAGTGTCTTTACCACTTGTAACTAATGCAAATAACGAAGAAGTATTCAGATTTTATTGGTGGGATGCATATGAAGATCCATATAAACAACCTGGGGTTGTATATTTATTTGGAAAAGTTTTTATACCTTCAATAAAAGAATATCGTTCTTGCTGTTTAACAGTAAAAAATATTCCACGAAGAATTTATCTTCTTCCTAGAATATATGTATGTCTATTAGGGTTTATTTTAATTTTAATATTATTGGCAATTTTTACATATCATCTGTCAATTATTAATTTTTCTTCGACATTAATAAAATAATTATACTAATGTAAATTTTAGATAAAATCGACAGAAAATGATGAGAAAGAACGGCTAAATACGATAGAAGATGTATATAAAGAATTTAATCAATTTGCAAACAAGTTAGGAATAAAGGAATTCCGTAGCAGCAAAGTTTCCAAAAATTATGCTTTTGAACAAGAAGGTACTCCAGCAAAATCGGATTATTTGGAAGTAAGATATTCTACGAGTTATCCACCTGTGCCCTCTAATTATTCTGGACCGTCAATAGAACGTGTTTTTGGAACAACAATAAATTCTTTAGAGTTACTTCTAATTGAAAGAAATATTAAGGGACCATGTTGGTTAGATGTTAAGTGTCCATTACCTACTGGTGTACAAACTAGTTGGTGCAAAATAAAGGTATAACAGTTACGTAATATATTTATTATTATAAATATATTACGTAATTAATCATTTATAATATAATTGAATAGGTAAATTGTATGAAGATGGAGAATATATCTGTTTTCTCTGACTTTCAAACATTGCCACCGTTAGTGATGACAACATTAAATATACGAACTTCTTTCAATACAAAATTACAACAAAATGAAATAGTTATGATAGCAGTTCTTATACATCATAAATATCATATTGACAAAGAACCACCAAAACCACCATTTCAACAACATTTTTGTTGTATGTTTATTTATTAAATCATTATTTGAAATATGTATTTTTGATATTTGAGCATTATATTTTAACATTATTTTACATAGTAATTACACATCCACGCGATACGCCTTGGCCAAGACAAGCACGAGAAATGCTCTCAAACATTTCATACACTACATTAAAGAAATTTGAAACAGAAACGGATTTACTTGAAGAACTATTAAAAATAATAAATACTGCAGATCCAGATTTGTTGATTGGATATGATTGTGGCTTTCAATTTGATATTTTAATGCAAAGAATGATTACATTGAAGGTTTCAAATTGGAGCAGATTTGGAAAACTAAGACGTTCTGCACCACCTTTAATAAAGGTATAGATAGTGTATATTTATAATGAGTACAATATTAAAGATATAGAAATACAAAAAAATGTGTTTTAGGGGAAGATAAACTTAAATCAAGCAGCAGCTGGTCGACCTATCTGTGACATACAAGTTTCAGCTAAAGAATTAAATCTCAAAGTTAGAAGTTATGATTTGCAATCTCTTTGCATAGCGGTAAATATTTAAAAGTTGCTTCTATGATATTTATAACTAAAACAAAAAAAAAAAAAAAATTAAATTCTAATTGTTTTAACAGGTATTAAAGAAAAAAGAAAATGAATGTAAGGAAATAAAATCTAATAAATGTATATTATTTTATAGTACTCTGAATAAAATAGATAACTTAATTAAAATAACATTGACAGAAGCATTATATATTTTATCTATTGTTTTTGAACTTAATGTTCTTCCACTTGCATTACAAATTACATGTATTGCTGGTAAGTAATTGCATATATTGATCTTTTGAATAATATAGACCTTTCAATTAATATATATTTATGTTATTTGTACAGGAAATGTTATATCAAGAACATTAACAGCAGGACGCGCAGAAAGAAACGAATATTTATTATTGCATGCATTTCATTTGAAAAATTATATAACACCTGATAAACGTATTACAAAAAAGGGAAAAGATAATGAAGGTAATGGCATATATTTTAAATACATGAATGATTATTACTTCATAATACATTTGTCATTGATATTATTTCATCTATAGAAAACACTAGTAAAAAGAAAGCGGCTTATGCTGGTGGCTTAGTTCTTGATCCAAAAAAGGGATTTTATGATAAACTCATTTTATTAATGGACTTTAATTCTTTATATCCCAGTATAATTCAAGAATACAATTTATGTTTTAGTACTGTACCTGGAGCTGCATATGCTGAGTATGAGGTAAATTTATTTATTATTTTGGATTGAACAACTAATTTTATTTATAAATATGTATGTAGAATTTTTCAATTTTATTTATAACCATATTTTTAACTATACTTTATTTATTTATAAATATGTATGTAGGATTTATCAATTCCTGAATCAAATTTAGAATTTGGAATAATTCCAACCGAAATTTGCAAATTAGTTGAAAGTAGAGTAGAAGTGAAAAAACTGATGAAAACACCAAATATTTCACCTGAATTGAAGATGCAATATAATATTCGACAGTTGGCTTTAAAACTTACAGCAAATTCTATGTACGGTTGTTTGGGTGCAACTCATTGTAGATTTTATGCTAAAGGACTTGCTGCCTTGGTTACAGGTAAAAGATAGAAATAGAAGGAAACAAAATATAATTTTATTTGTAAATATATTTATAAAATATTGAATACTATTATAGCAAAAGGTCGAGAAATTTTGCAACATACAAAAAGCCTCGTTGAAAAATTGAATTATGAAGTTATATATGGAGACACTGATTCCATAATGATAAATACAAGTTTATTAGATTACGACGAAGTTTTTTCTGTTGGGAAAAAGGTAAATGCATATCAATACTATATTTTTATTTATTTTATATTTCGAACATAATATTAATAAAATTTGTGTATAGATAAAACAGGAAGTTAATAAATTATATAAACGAGTAGAATTAGATATTGATGGTGTATTCCGTTATTTGTTGCTGTTACAAAAAAAGAAGTATGCTGCAGTTATAATGACAAAATTACCTAATGGGCAAATAGAATTAACACAAGAACATAAAGGTTTAGACATTGTGCGAAGAGATTGGTGTCAATTAGCTTGTGATGTTGGAAAGTAAGTAAAATATAAATAGATTATATTATAAGCAGAATTTTAAATTTTAAATAATATTTACAATAGTGGTTATTTTTAGAAAAATTTTGGATCATCTTCTTTCTGATAAATTGTGTGATGATAGAATAGAACAAATTTTCAGTATGTTACATGATGTTGCACAAAATGTTCGTGAAAATCAAGTTCCTTTATCTTCTTTGATCATTACGAAACAATTATCAAAAAATCCAAATGATTATCCAGATACTAAGCAAGCTCATGTCCAAGTAGCTTTGAGATTAAATAAAGAAGGTGGTAGAATGTGGAAAGCTGGAGACACTATCCCTTATATTATATGCGATGTTCGTATTTGTCGATTTCACTATTATTTAATATTTGTATACTGTTTTTATAAGCATTATCAATTATATAGTTATTTTTCTATATGTTAGGATGGAACAGAAAAATCTGCAACTGAAAGAGCATATCATATTGATGAATATAAAAAGAGTGATTCTTTAAAAATAGATGTTAATTACTATTTACTAAGTCAAGTTTTTCCTATTGTTTTACGAATTTGCGAACCAATTGAAGGAATTGATGATGTTTTGTTAGCTAAATGCTTAGGTAAAAATCAATCAAAAAAATTTAATCAAAAATTTTATTATAGAATTTTATAATATAAATATGTATTATAAATAAAATTTATTTTGATAGGTTTGGAAAATATTTATAAATCTAGAAGAATAATACATCAAGAATATGGTGATATACCACTATTAATGGAAGAGGATAGATTTAGGTATTGCCTTCCTTTAAAATTTAATTGTAGAAACGAGAAATGTCAGTCAGAAATTATAATTAAAAATATTGTAAACGAAGAGGTAAGAAAAATTCATGATAAAAGAATAACTTACACACACACACACACACACACACACACAAATATATATTCATTTACTATATTTTATTTATTTATTTGTTTGTTTACTATATATCGAAATATTTTATAGTTTGGAAATCAATTGTCACTTGCTTCCTGTTCAAATCCAGGCTGTAAGGTACAACCATGGACATATGCTAATACAATACAAAATGCAGTGACACTTGCAATACGAGAATTAGTTAACGAATATTATAATGGATGGTTAGAATGTGAAAATCCAACATGTGGTGATCAAACACAAGAGATACCATTAGATTTTGAGCCAATATATCCAACTTGCAGAAAATGTAATGATGGTGAATTACACAGAATTGTAAGTTAAAAAGTTTATCACTGTTTCTAAATATTTTGAATATATTAAAGACTAAAACATTGTTTAAAGTTCACAGATACAAAACTTTATAATCAAATGTGTTTTTATCTCCATCTTTTTGATGTAACTCAGTCAAAATATAAAAGTAAGTATCTATATTTTTCTTTTATTTTTTCTAGAAAGATAACCAACTGACTATAAAATAATTTATTGTTAGGTTTGTTATCTCAGTGTCCGCAAGGTATGAGAGAAGCATATGATTCGTTAAAAGAAGCAATAGAAAAAATTTTAAGGCGAAATGCATTTTCTGTTGTGTGTTTAGATACAATCTTTTCAAATAATGATGAACAAGAAGAAAAATCAAGTTTATATACAGGTACTTTAGAAATATCAGATGGACTGGATGATGAAGAAGTGGTAAGTAATTTATATTTAAAAAATATATAATTTTTTACAATAATATAATTGTAATTTTTATTTTTTTGTTTCAGTAAATACGCGGTGATCAAACAAAAAATATACCATACTACAAATAACTATATTAACTATAGACTATAGATGATAGAATAAATGTTTTTATGTAAGTATATATTATTAAATTTGATATTTTTTATACTTTAATTTTATTTGTTATTCTATCTTACAAAAATTATAACGTAAATATTAGAAGCAATTAAAAAGCGTCTTAAGAATATTTTTTTAATATTTTATTTTAAGGTAGCTAAAATTATTATATAATATTTACAATTTACAATTTAAAACATTTTTGTGCATAAAAATAAAATATGTACTTAACAATAACTTATTCTTGTATATATTTGTATTAAAAATACATTGTCAGGATAAATCAATAATTTATAACGTTTTAAATGAATATATAATTTAATTTTTGTTTTCTTTTACATTCATTACTATTACGATATTGACTTAACCACTAGAACATTAAGTCATTTTTTTTTTTTAATTTTCACAGTTATAAAACAATAAAATAATAACTGAAATAATTTAATTTTAGTTTTTAAAAGTGAGACTAATAATATAGAAACTATATTTGTAAACATCTGTAAGAAAAAAAATTAAAGCTATACCATAAAAATCAAAATGAATTAATTTATTTTTTTTTGTACATTATTACAAACAATAAAAATTGATCTATGGAGTGTGTTGGTAAGTATATGTTTGCCACTATATATTCAAGTTATATATATGAATACATTTTATACGTATTATGTGCTATATGGTGGCAAACCAAATAACTCAGGTTGAAATTCTTCAAGACTGTTTACTATCAATGTTGGATTTTCAATATAATGCTTTGGTAACATTGGATCTGGAACCATAACAACTTGCATTCCAGCAGTAATTGCAGCTTTTACACCATTTGGAGCATCCTCAAACACAAGGCACTAAAAATATAACATTCAATTTTTTAACAATTATAAAGCAAATCTAAAAAGTCGAAACTACAAATGCTAACAAACCTTTGAGGGATCAGGATTATCAGTAAAACGCTTTGCAGCAATCAAAAAAATGTCAGGTGCTGGTTTACCATTTGTAACTTCAGGATCAGAACCACCAAGAACTTTGTGGTTGAACAAATCAAATATATGTTTCCATTTTTGGGTTTTTAATTCAAAATTTTCTTTACTAGAACTTGTAGCTAACGCTATTGGAATATTATTTTGTTTCAGATGTCTCAACAATTGTTCAGCACCTATTTTCAAATAATACTAATATATTTATTTAACGAAATTTCCTTTATTAGCATAATTTTCTAAAATTTATATATTTAAAAATAATGTATTTCAACAATTGAAAATAAAACAAAATCAAAAATATTTTGAAGATTTATGTCAAGTCCTTTAAAATGTTTTGTCTGGTTCTTCTACTTTTTAAGATTTTAGATCTTGATTTTTTAAAATCCATATAAATTACCTGGCATAAGATCTGCAGAAGGAAATAATTCTTGATATAGTTTAGCTACGTCATTTTCAAATTCATCTGATGTTATTGGTAAAGATAACATTTCAATTACAGCTCTTGCGACAGTCTTTGTTTTAAAGCCCATAATTTTTGCTTTATGTTCCCATGTGAATTCTTTTCCATAACGATTTGTAACATGATTAAAGGCTTTGGTGTAAATTAGTTCTGTATCTATTAAAATTTTAATACAGGATTACTTATATAATTGATATATTACGTAAGTACTTATTTAACTTACTGATTTATATGATTCATAATTTAAATGTTAATGTTGTAGAAACTGTGTTGAGAAAATAGTTCCTCAATTAATGACAAATGAAAGGCTTTTAACAGAAATTTAGGTACATGCCCGTAAGTATGTATGTACGAGATTCTAACACAGCTTCTTAAGAATTAGAAGTAAAGCACATACAAACTCACGCATAAGTGCTATTTTAACCCTTTCTTTGACAGTAAAATCCGCTCATACAGATGCATGGTGTATTTTAATTTATATCCCTCATATTTCTTAATAATTGCCACTGAGATTTTATTCATTACTACACGTACATAGACAAAACAAAATTACTGTATTCATATAAATAAATATTCACTTATCTACAGTTTAATTATTCATATAGAGCTTATAAGAATCATGAAGTAAATAAACATCTAACGTTAAACATCTAATTATCATATTATGTACAGATACTTCAATCGAATCTCTATAATTAATTCATAACAGAGAAATATGTAACTTTATAGATGAGTAATGTAACGACAATGGAAATCACTTACTTAGCAATAACCCATCCATATCAAAAATACAATGTGTAACATTTTCATACTGATTTCGCGACATTTTTCAATGAATTTCTAAAACTCTTGTAATAAATAGCACCTTGTGTAATTGAACTATTAAATTTTTAACTCTATATATCAATCCACTTTTTTTTTAAAAGAATATTTTACGCATGGAACTTGTGTACCCTTGACTGATAGTGTTAAGACTTAACACCACTATCACCACGACATTATGGCGCCAATTACGTAAAATATCTGTATAAAAATAAATCTATCGTTTAATTGGTTATCATATTTATTCTTATATCGTCGTGTCCACTTTTCTATGAAACAGCGCAATATACCCTGAAATTCTCTAGATCTTAAAATTAAGTAGTTAATGCACAATAATTATATTTTAATATAGAATTTTCAAAAAAATGATAGTGTTTAATCAAGTGTTGAATATTCAGGTGCATCTTTTGAACTTTTTAATAAGTCAGTAAAACAGATTTATTAATCAGTAAAATATTAAATTAAAATTACAATTTTAAATTATCTTATTATTATTCTTATCTGAAAAACATAAAATTATCTGTTTTGTCAGTAATTTCTTATAACTATCAACAATTACCAATAAAATTTCGAAGAATAAAAGTCAGGATCGAAAAACTTAATTTCAACGTTATTGTGCATTGAATGTAGAAATTTAATTCGTATGATTTTATTGCTATTTCATAAAGTAATCACGTATATCGATTATTGTGATTATTAATAGACATAATTTTTACATTAATATACATAATATACGTAATATACATTGTAAACTTCAAGCTTAAAATCAAATAAATCCAATTTCGATCATTCGAATTACGTACATATTACAGACATTTGTTTAAATAGCCGTCTTCGTACATTTATAATTACCATTGTACATTCAAACGTAATTTTCTGAAATACTTTCAAACGAAATTTATACAGCTTACGTAGAAATATTTTTAAAATGAAATATAACCATTTTGTAATTGTTCTAGTTGAAACGGATTATTTCAAAATGACAATTTTCTTACAGCTGTGCATTTCCATTATAGCATATGTATTTGTTAAGCAACCAATCAGAACGATCCACGAAAAGTTATATCTGGTTATAAAGAGTGGGGAAACGGAGTGAACGATTGAATATTAGAAGAAAAGATTGTATACGTTTCAATCTTATATTTGAAAGATCTCCTCGGTGAATGATTTTCTAAAAATAGTTATAAACAAGTCTGTTAGTTTGCTAAGCAAAATGCAAGAATTTCTAGGTGAGCTTTACAAACTAATGTATATGTTATATATCTCACGATTTATTTACTATTAAATCTTACCGGCAGATGTATCTATCCTTATAATATATATTTTCATTTCTTCACTGAATTTATTTGCTCTTCTCATTCTAATTTCATGAATGTTTTAAGATTTGTTTCTACGCTATTTATGCGTGATTTAATATCGTTTCATATTTGCCTTATTTAGGTATTTTGCTGCTAATTACTGGATCTCACTGTTTGTACTCCAACTCGGATGTTATTGAACTGAAACCAAATAATTTTGATAATTTGGTGTTAAATAGCGATAATATATGGGTTGTAGAATTCTTTGCACCATGGTGTGGACATTGTCAACAATTAACACCTGAATATGACAAAGCTGCAACTGCTTTGAAAGTAATTTTTTAAAATTTGTATTTCGAATATCATTTATTTCAATGTGCTTTATAAATACAATGTTCAATGTATATTTATACAGGGTATCATAAAAGTTGGTGCAGTGAATGCAGACGAACATAAATCCCTTGGATCAAGATACGGAATTCAAGGTTTTCCAACAATTAAGATCTTTGGTCTTGATAGTAAACCAGAAGATTATAACGGACCAAGAACTGCAGCAGGAATTGTTGATGCTGCTTTAAATGCAGCTAGTCAAAAAGCACGTAGAGCTTTAGGGGGTAAAAAAAGTGGTGGAGATTCTAAGGTAAATGTAACATAATGAAATATAATACAATAAGAATAAAAAAAATAAGCAATTAATCGTCTATCACTATTACAGTCCAAAGATTCCAAAGACGTCATTGAATTAACAGATGATAATTTTGATAAAATAGTAATGAACTCGGAGGATATGTGGTTAGTTGAATTTTATGCACCATGGTGTGGTCATTGTAAAAATTTAGCCCCAATTTGGGCATCTGCAGCAACAGAGCTTAAAGGCAAAGTGAAGTTGGGAGCTATCGATGCTACTGTAAATAGAGTTAAGGTAATTAATTTTTTTAAAATAATACGTTTTATATGTTTCATATTTATATTAAATATGAATTATATGTTTCATATTATATTAAACAATATATGATCTAGTTATGACGAGTTAATATAACTACAATCAAATTATAATATTGTTAGGCTGTTCAATATGAAATAAAAGGATATCCAACTATTAAATATTTTGCACCTGGAAAAAAATCTCTCGACTCTGTGCAAGAATATGACGGTGGTCGCACAAGTAGCGATATCGTGAATTGGGCATTAGAAAAATTGGCAGAGAATGTTCCAGCACCAGAAGTAGTTCAAATTATAAATGAAAAGAGCTTAAGGGAGGTTTGCGAGGACAAACCATTATGTGTTGTGTCCGTTTTACCGCACATTTTAGATTGTCAATCTGATTGTAGATATGCATATTTAAAAACCTTAAACGAGCTCGGAGAAAAATATAAACAAAAAATATGGGGGTAAGTTTTATACACTATTTAATACAAATGTCAATAAATTCGTAATTATTCTTCGTAATTTTTAAATTATAAATATATATATATCTTTTATAAACAGATGGGTTTGGGCTGAAGCTGGTGCTCAACCTCATATTGAAGAAGCATTAGAAATTGGAGGATTTGGATATCCAGCACTAGCAGCTGTAAATATAAAGAAAATGAAATACTCTTTATTAAAAGGTAGTTTTTCGTATGATGGTATAAATGAATTTTTACGAGACTTAAGTTACGGGCGAGGAGGTACAGCTCCTTTGAAAGGAGCTCAGCTACCTGTTATTCTCGAAACGAAACCATGGGATGGCAAAGATGCTGAACTTCCGCAAGAGGAAGAAATCGATCTTAGTGATATAGATCTCGATGAGAAAGATGAATTGTAATTATAAAAACTTAGTGTTTCTCAGGAACATATGCACCTTCATATTCATCTTCATGTTAGTAAAACAATTTGATACTTATTTTTATATAACATTATTCTCGGTTGATATCACTACATTTTAACATACATTGATAATGTAGCATCACTATATATAGTGTCAGGAATATTCTTTTTTTTTTAACTGAAATAAACTTCGTAGGAAGTTTAAATAATATGTTAAATTACAAGTGCATAAACAACAACTCTTCCACTGAGGCTGAGTTTACAAAATTTAATTATTTAATTTCAATCAGAATCATGTGTAAATTTACGAATTTATGTGTAAATTTTTAAACTAATAGTCAGATACATCATAGTAAAAATAAAATATATACTCGATTGTATGCAAACGAAAACTTTTTTATGGAAATGTTGTGAACTTAAAATAATTACTGATCATACATAACATATTAATTAATACATTCCATAACATATCTTTGGTTTTCCCTAATTTGGGACCAAAACATGCAATCATAAATTTACATTTACAAAATGTATTACGATCCTTATGTTTATTAAGATCTCACTGTTTGACTGATTTGTATCAGGTCTTCCATCATAATTACAGAAATGAATTTTATATAATTACGAGAAATATGATATGAAATATGTTTATATGTATATGTGAATGTAAAACTTCGTCTCATCTACATTTGACTAATTGTAATCTTAATTTACATTTTTATTAAATAAATTGCGCTATAAAATTACGTATATCGTTTATTTGCCTACAGTTATTTAATTGTTTCAAATTTCTGATTTGAAAATTTTATTTTCGAGTTTTATTCGGATATATCAAACTTACTCCGTGCCATATTTTTTGTTTGTTTTGTTATATCACAATGATTCGGAGTAAAAGTCAAACCGTGTATACTACAGAGATGAGATAATTATGAAAGTTATTCGGCATATTATTTTTACTTTTTTTCATAAATTAAAAAGCTTATTTTTAGGTTATCTTAACAATGATAATAAAAATTAATGAATACAAGAAATGACTTTATATCTTTGTATCGCTTACATATTTTGTGTTACAAATTATAAATGAGGTAATTTCGATGGCATTTAAAAATGGAGTTTGATGTTTGGGTATTGCCATGCGCATATTGTTTAATTTGCTTGTAGTTTATTTTGTTTCAAAAGAAACTAAAGATTGATGTTTACTTTAATGAAACGAATATTCCAATATAATTGCTATGGAACTGAAATCATACATAAAAAAGTATTAAGATCACAATTTTTTTGTGAGAAATTAAATAAAAGTATTTGAAAGGTTAGATTCTTAATTATTTTCTTTCAGAAATATTTGTTCATCTGCATTTTATTTTTATCTCCATATCTTTTGAATTTTCAGTACAAAATTGACTTTCTTCTTAATTTTCTACTATTTATGCCTTAGACGAGAATGGGTACAAAAATATTAAATGATATTCACAATGACATGAAACAGTTAATAACAGCAATTACATCTTTTGAGGTAATATGCTTGTATATTTATCAATTGATATATTTTACATTGGAATAAATATGCATTTAATAAATATGTATATACCATTTTTTCTATAATTTTTAGGAAAATGAAGAAGGGTTTCGAATTTGTGAACGATTTTGTATGACAAACATCAAACATCATCGGTACTTATCTGTTGATAGTAACAGCACAAAACAAGCTATTAAAGCTTTAATTACAAAATTTTCAATTCATGGAAAATATGATGTAGCAAAAAAATTCGAAGAACTTGTAAATGCATTTCTATTAAGTTTTAATTTTGAACAACATCCGCAATATGATTTGCAATGGTATCTGTTAACATTGTTATTCGAATTAGCTAAAGAAACTTGTAAATCTGATTTGGAATCTTTAAAACTAACACGTGGAGAATATACTTTCAATATATCAGGTGAAGATGAAAACGAAGTTACAGAAGAAATTGATTGGGCTGAATATTTAAAAGAAGGCCAAGAAAACTTTTTCAATGATTATAAAAGTGATTCAGAGAGTGTAAATACTTTTATAATTGCCTATTTGTTATAATATTTTAATATTTAATTATTTTGTAAGGAATGCTTAAAGATATATTTCTATCTAATTTATGCAAATGTTAAATTTTTAATAGGAATGGTCAAATGATATAGAAGATAATGTGGATCTAGATTCAAATTTTGAAGCATCTACAAATATCATAAATTCAAATAAAGCAATATGCATACCTTTTGTTGAAAAAGAATTAAATAATTTATCTTTAACTTTAAACGAAGAACTTAAATCTAAAAATTGGTTATTATCAAATGTTCAAAATACTTGGTGGAATGAGTTAAAATGGAGAAAGTATCCAGTTAAGAGCAGATTTTGTGATGCTCATCTTTGTGAAATTTGGTAATTATTCTTATAAAAACTGTACTCTTTCTATTTATCCAAATATTTTCAATATGTTAATATTAAATAGGCATAAAGCAAATGGAGGGGATTTTTACACACTTGGAACTCTTAGCGAATATCTTGTATGTAGAGAATTGTTATGGATGTTTTATGCTCCGACACAAATGGTAGTTTTTCAACATAATGAAAAAACAGAATTTTTTATTCGTTCTAATATATCAATACCTAGTTTAACTACTGTAAGTAGTATAATACTTTAGCATTAATATATATTTAACTTGTATATAAGTTCTAATTGTTTAAGATGTGTTAATAGTAATGTATTTCAGGTTGCATTCAATAGTATTCTTTCACCCTTTTGTAAATATTTTTCAATGATACATGATATAGAACAATTTGGAATTAGATTATATTCAGAGCAAAATAATTTTTGTGAAAAACCACCTTTAACATATGAAACTTATAATGCAATTCTAAGACAACATTTGATGAAATTTAAAGAGAAAATAATTGATGTAGAAAAAATTCTTGTGAAGCAAGGTAAAAACTTTTTTACAGTTAATAAATTTATAAATATTTTTATTAATTATCATTTATTAATTATTTATTAATTTATTATTTTATATTTACATTGGATTTTAGATAGCAATTTAACATTTCTATCTTTATCATCAATTTTGAAAAAGAATTTGTATGGTATACAAATTTTACATGAAATTCATAAAAAGTCAATATGTAATTGGAAGCTTCATCCAAATTGGAAGTGTGCATCTAAATTATTATCGTCTTTATATTTTGAACTACAAAATTCACATAATCGAGAAAGAACAAATATTTGTACCAGTTTGTACTTATCTAGTCTTACTGTTTATTTAAATATAATTGACACGTGGTTAAGCGAGGGCCGATTTGAAGATTGGAGAGAAGAATTTATAATTGCAAGGTAAAAGTATTTAAATATACGGTAAAATGATTACAAATAATAAATAATTTAGTTACATTAGGTTACCAGGTAGTGCAGTTTCAGATAGTAATATACAGTATGAAACATTTTTTTTGAGACCTTTGGGTAGTATATGTTTAGCAGATCCAGTCTTGCAGTTCCTGATAAAAAAGATACAACATATAGGGCAAAGTATTGAATTATTAGTATCTTTAGATCGAATTACAGATATATGGAAGATTAATATTGGAAGAAATGGTACGTAATGATTTTCTTACTGTTATAATTTTATTTTGAATATTACTTTGAATTTTATATAATTCTTTCAGAATTGAAGAGATCTTTAGTTGATGAATTTTATACCAAATTAGAAATAGAAATTTCTAAATATAGTATAGATAAACAAAAAGAAGAAGGAAGTGTATCTTCATTTCAAGAAGAAGTTGTTAAAAATGAATATGATGAGGATATGGAAAAAAATATTATAAAACAGTTATCTGAGTTTAATAATCCATTTTTATTAAAAGCTCTAGAAGATTATCTTCCTTCTGAGTTATTAAAGAGAGATAATGTAGATGATGTTGGGGTTTCTAAAAATATTCAGATGGAAACTAATATTTTTAAAAGGTATTTCTATATACTTCAAACATATTTTCTAGCAAAAGCATTTTTTAAGTACATAATGTATTTTAGGCTTGAAAAAGTATCAAATTATATATTACCACTCAGGAAAATATTAGAAAATATTTTAACAGAAATTTTAATTTCACGATATAATGGTGCCAGCAAATTAGTCAAGAATATCATGTGTGAAGAATATAAATTAGAATCACATTTAATGTTAATGAGATCTGTTTATATGATGGAAGCAGGTCATATTATGAATAAATTTTACCAAAGATTATTTTATGAGGTACATTTTACAATATTAGTAATTGTTTTAATTATCAAATTTTTATTATATACATTTTGTTTAGATTGAAACTAATCAAATGTGGAACAATTCATATTTTTTATCATGTATACTTGAAGAAATACTTTCTCAATGGTGGACAGATTCAAGTTCACGTTGGTCTATTACAGTTTCTAATACTCACACAAATCAAGTATTAATGGCTGTTGATAATATAACATTACATTACACAATAGGCTGGCCTATAAATATTGTATTAAATGAAAAGACTTTCGTAAAATATAATGAAATATTTAGATTTCAGTTGAAATTAAAGTGGGCTTTATGGACATTAAATAATTTAAGATTTAATGGTAAAAAAAACATATTACAAGACTCTCTCATTTTTAATAGAATAAACAAAGATATTTTTTTATAGATTTAGAAGGTTCAACATCAGTATGTAAAAGGAATAAATTAGAACAGTTTCACATCAGACGTATTGAAAGCTTAAGATTTTGTTTGTTACATGCAATTACTTCAGTACATACGTACTTATCTGGTCAAGTATTACAAAATTTAAGTCTTATGTTAGAAAAATCTTTGACACAAGCTGAGAGTTTGGACACAATTATATCAGGTACAATTATACTAATAAATTTATATACTGATAAAGTTGTAATATATATAATTCTTTTATTTTTTAATTACAGTTCATAATGAATATTTAAAAAAAGTTCATGAACATTGTTTATTAACTTCAGAGTATGAAGATTTAATGGCAACAATAAATAATGTATGTATATATTATACTTTGTTATACATATATATTTTCTACAAATACATCTTGTACAAATACATAATATATAAATTTTTTTTAGTTAATTGAGATGTGTAATCATATCCGTGCTCGATGGAATTATAAAAAATTAACATTTGCTAGTGAAGAATTAGATGTGCTAGAAAACAGTTATAACAAATATCATACGTACCTTGCTTTAGCCTTACATAATGCAGTTCAGAATAAGGATGCAAATTACTGTAAGTCTGAAATTTTATTAACACAATTATAGAGTTTATGTCAAACTACGGTATTCCTAAAATTAATACAATAATTTTAGTATTAAAAAATAAAATATTAAAATTTTTAATAATTATTACTAATAAGATACAGTAGCGTAATTTATATCATCATTTAATGTATCTTTTTTTTTAATTGCTTTGTTTGCAGTGACTGGCTTAAGTTCTGCATTTAACTGCAGCATGTCATATGTTCAACAATAAAATATTTTTGAATTTTTTATACATATCCAATAATGATTCTATAAAAAACATTATTACGAATTATTTTTTTATTTTTATTTGTAACTAAATTTTATGTCGTATCAAAAATACAAATCTTTCATTAACAAGACCAATATATTAGTCTTTGTAATAACGTGTACTAATGCTTACTTACTTAATGTAACTAATTATGCTATAATTTTTTTTTTTAATAAAATGTGTGCATATACCTTCCATATTTCAAACGTTTTAAAATGTCTATTACAATTGAAATATTTATGAAAACTATATTGTATATTTTGTTAAATAATTTGTACATTAAAAATATATTAATTTATATTGTAGAATAAAAAATTTATTTTATTATTTTTATTTATTTTAAAAATCAATTTCTTCCATTCTAAAATCCTAGCCAATCCTTAAATTCCTTTCAGATGAATTAATGCTACAATATCAAATTAATACAAAAGATATTTATATAGAAAACAACATCACCATGTGTCCATATAATAATCTCAGTCATAGTTTGCTAATTGAAATAGCTTATCAATATTTACCACCATCAGGCTTGCCTATTCCAATTCCAAAGATTATACATAAAATGGATTGGTATAACAGCAGGTAAGAAATATCATGTAAAAACTTGCCTTTAAATACTATGAAGTTATGATGAAACAAAGTTTAAAATTGTTTAAAATTTATTTTTTAGTTTGAATTCTGAAAATTCTTTACCAAGTGATATTATTCTAAATGAATATGAACAAACATTTTCATACATACGTTGGTATCAATTAGAAGAAAGTATTATTACAGTTAATTTATCTCCATACGCCTTATGTCGTGAAATGCAAGATTTTATTAACGATGATAAATTAGAAACAAATTATTAATTAATATAAAAATATAAATATAAATTATAAGATTTAGTTAAATATAAGCTATAAAAAATATGTTGTTAATAAGTATAAGATTTAAGATAAATGTTTATTAAAAATTAATATTTTTGTTACCTCATGGTAACGAATTAAAAAATAATTTTAATAAGTTTTTATAATAATAACTCGTTTACGAATATGTGAATTACTATCTTAATAGATGATAATAATTTATTTTAATACACAATTGTATATACATATACATGTATGTTACTTGCATATGTAATTTAATTCCATTAAAAAAATTGCTGAGAAGTAATAAAATAAATACATCTTGCATGTTAAGTAAATATTTATAAAATTAAATTATGAATAACATGATTGAAATATATTATTGCAATAGTATTTAAAGTAAAAGTGAATAATTTTTTCTATTCAATTTAAAGGAAAATTCTACTCTGGCCAAAACTCTGTGCAATTACAACGGTACCATTTTGTCCTATTGTTCCACTTTGTGATACTGTAGGTGTATTTGTAGTTTCATTCAAATTAATAGGTGGTGTTGAATGATTATTAACATTTGCAATAGTTAAAGCTTTATTACGCAATTCAAAAACCTGTTGTATAGCTTTACGAAAGCAAAGAAAGTTATAATCAATTACACCTGTAATTTGAAAAGAAAAATTATTAAGGTAGTTGTGCACTGTTATTACCAATTTTTTAAATAAATGAGTATTGAAATGTTTTATGTTACCTTGTCTGTCAAAATTATCTTCACGCAAAATACAGACTAAAGCCAAGAATTTATTAACTTCTCGTAAATATAAAATTGTTCCATTATTTAATTTGATTAAACTAGAACTTTTATTATCAAATGCTGCAGCTTCTAAATCCTCTCTCAAACTAAAATGAACATATGACTGTAGTTATTTTTATTATCTAGATAAAAGCTTTTACGTAGAAATTTTTGTAAGACATACCCATATATGCAAGATACATCAATAACAACATCAATCATATCACAACAGAGTTCATAACTTTGCATGTCTACAGGAGAACTATCAGTTGCAATATAAATTTTAGACACTACATCAAATAAAAATGCCTTTTCAATTGCAGAATTCTGAAAAACAAATTATAATTTATCTTGTGAAAATATCTTGTTATGAAAGTTTGTATATTCATATTTTTTTCTTACTGATATGAGTATATTTAGTAAATTTTCTAGAGTTGGTAATTGTGGTATCAATTTTTGTACAACTTTACTAAATGCTTCAAATATACTATGATCGTATATGGATGTTAAATGAAAACTCAGATGTATTTGATCACATCCTGAAATATATATTATTACACATAATTACTTATTTAATTCTAAATTATATCAACAAAGAACGATTATTAATTACTTGTCACTTATTTACCAGAATCTGCAAGATCATCATTTGCTCTAGTATGTATATCTCTTTGTGTTTCCATTTTACAATCATCAGATAAGCCATCAACTTTGTGTATAAACACCTCAAATTTTATCGCTTGATTAACTTTGTATGCTTTTGTAACTGTCAAATGAAGTTTATTAAGCGCTTCCATGTAATCATCTTGAGCATCGATAACAAAAACTAGTGCTCCACAACCACCAAATATCATATCACTATCAAAAGTAGGATCAAAGAAGTCAATTTGTCCCGGAAAGTCCCAAATTTGGAATTGAACAAAACTAGAATTGCTTATATCATCTTTGATAATTTTGTTTGTGCTTTCCAAAAACAGCGTTTCGTTTGGTGACATTTTATGAAAAACTACTTTTTGTATTGATGACTTTCCACTCCTAAAGTTAATGTTCATTTTATACAATTAATAACAATATTAGCAATGAAATAATTGATATTATCAAAATAAAAATACACTAAAGTCGATAGCTACCTGCGAAGGCCCATTAATAATATTCTAGGTTTTTGTTCTCCTGCTAAAGGATCCATAGATCCCTCTGTTTCTCCATCAAATGGGGCATAACCAAAATCTTTAGGAAAAGAACCTACATCGTAACTAGCTTGATACTGATCATCATCATCCTATAATAACAATGCCTTTAGTAAGACAAATATCATTGCAAACGATACGTATTTAAAATCATTTAGAAGGTCACTGGGTTTTTAAATATACTTTGACAATGATAAAATTTAAGAACAAACTAAAAGGTAAAATATGAAGATTTGAAATAAAAATCTTCATCCAACAAATAATGGAAATGGTAATTAGATTAATTACCACAAATCTAAATTTAATCATTTCATTATTAATTAACAATATCGTTATTAGATAAGATATTAGATTGATATACGTATCAATATGTATATAAAATACAGTACTACTTTAGTCTGAATAATTTATCTGCAAATGAGATAATACAAATTATCAACACAACAAGTTGAATTATTATTAGTGACACTTACCATATTCATATTTTGTATCTTTTATTTATTTAATGCTTCTCTTACGTTTAGATTTTGGATTTACAAGATTTACAATGTTATCACACGATTGCACATTTATGAAATTAATTTAATATCAATACAAATTGTATGTATATTCATGTATACAACTATACTACATAAAACCGTAATAAATCATACACAGTAGCTTGATAAAATATCAACGCAAGTGATGATACGACTAATATACGACCAAGTTGATACACAAAAATAAATATTCATTTTCAATTATTTAAATCTTCGAAACAAAGGATTATGCTTAAAGTCCACACAAGTCAGAATAACATTCGTATATATTTCCATGTACTCTTTCTTTCAACTTCATTACAATTTTTTCTTCGTATCAAACTTATACTTTTGCAGAAAAAAATGCAGAAAAAAATATACTGCAACAAGATTTATGATTTTATCATATACAAAACACTAAATGACTATTTGATACTATTTAACACTCGTACAATATTGAACGTACGACCCAATGAGAATAGACATAATTACGAATTACCAACTGTGCAACTGTGTATTTTATCGATGCTGCCGCCATTTTCTTCACTACGTTTGTGACAACTTCAGGCACCTCATGTGTTTCTGTTTGCGCGAAAAACGTGTGCAGCGAAATGCGATAAGCGCGAATCATACAGACACATTCTAGAGAAAAAATATATAAAATATCATTCTAAAACATGAAAGTGATCGCCATTATCGTGTAATTATCTTTTATAAATTGAACGGCTGGAAAATCTAGGATATGGCGAAAATTTCGAATTCTACTGTGTTTACAAACGATGCATCTTCTACTGGTGCTTCCGATCTCCTTCAACAAGCGTTCCAACAAGTTGTTGACGATGACGATCACGATAACGAATTTGTTGCATTCTTGCAAAATGACGATAATGATTCCCAAACAATTCATTTGACTCCGGAACAAGCGGCAGCCTTGGGACTAACCTTCGAGGTAAATTCGAACGAAGAGGTTATCTATCAACAAGAGCAAGATAACGCCACTTCAAACATACCAGAAGATATTCCCGCAAAAGACAACGTCAACGTACAGGATCAAAACTCATTACCTCCTCAGGAATCTATAACAATCGGTCAGTTAAATTATCAACCCGAAGAAGTACAAAAGTCCAATAATACTAGATTGATTAAAGCAGAATGTATTGATTTTCAAGAATGGCATATGCAAAAGGTTTCTCAGACAGAAGAACTTCAAGATCAAATGGTCGAGAATGACATAACATTGGAAGAAATTGATTTGAATAATCAGAACCATGAATCTCAACAAATGATTGAACATCAGGCTAATATAATTCAACAGAATTCAAGCACGGAGACAATGGTTTTGGAACAACCTAAAGTACACACGATAAAGACGGATGTCACACATGTAAAAAGCATTAATGAAAATGATTTGCAATATACTATTGAAGATAATATAGCACAAAACCAGCTTAATACAATACCTAATACTCAGGCGCAAATTTTGCAAAAATTGCCAATGATCTTACCATCTTCGCAATTTATTATAAAGCCTGCACAAACTATATTGAAACCAGCTAAGAACATTAGATTATTTCAAAGTTCAAACAAGTTAACCAACACAACTGTTAATTCCATTAACAGTGTACATTCACTGAATACAAACTCAAATTCTAATTCCGTATTACTTTCGAAAGCTACAATATTGAATAATTTGTCACCACAGATAATAAAAGCTACACCTATAACAGCTCAGTTATTAAATACCAGTGGTATATCTGCACAATTATTAAATACATCTCAGCTATTGACTAGTGCTTGTGAAGTACAGAACCAATCTATTGGTACACCACATATGTCAAATACTATTGTAAATACCACATCTGGAGCAACACAGAATATTGTTACTTCACAAATACGTTTGTCTCCAATTGTAAAAACGTCCCAGCCTCTTCAAAGAGGGAATGTTCAACAATTTTTAACTCCAGTCCTAAAAGCTACATCGACTGTGCTTCCAAAAACAAATATTCTTAATAATACTAATGTGGCTACAGCTATTCCAGCACAATTTTTGAAATCAGTACAAATCCCTTCCCAGTTACTTAAAACAAGAACCACAATTGGTAAAAAAATTACAAGCACAACTGGAACACCAAAAGCTACAATTAATTCTGAAACACCAGTTGTACTGCGAACCGCATCAATTGTTAAAACTCAAGATTTGAAAACAACAACAACAAATTCTATTTTGAAACCAACTCAAATCTGTTCAACGCCTATATCTATATTAAAACCTCAAGCAAAAATTGCATTTAACAACACGACTAAACAAAATATAACTATTGGAACCCAAAATGCAAATAGTTTGCAAAATAATTCACAAAAGACATCTCCGACACAACAGAATAATACATTTGAATCTACTAAACTGGTTCAAAGTGAAACTCCTAAACAAAAACTTAATCTTGTGGTAAATGGCACAAATCTTAAAGTGAATAAAAAAGTTAAAAGTACTCCTGTTAAATCTGCAACAATGGTAAATGAATCTACAGATACGTCTAAACCACTAGGTTCCAGTGAAAATCCCATACAAATAGTTCAACAAGGTCAAACATTTCACAGGTCTGTGAAAAATCTTAAGATAATATACATATTTATTATATTTATCTATAACAACTATTTAATATTTATTCTAGTATACAACGTTTAACACCAACACAACTGAAACAAATTGCACATGTTTTGCAACAACGTAGTCAAGAAGCAGCTACATCGAATGAAAGAGTAGTATATAGGTTAGTATATAAACTTATTTATTTATTATTATTTATCATTAGACATAATAGTTAGATAATAAATCTTATATCTTATATCTGTATGAATTAAATGTTTTTTTTTTAGAGTTGTATTTCCCGAAGAACTGGATTTACAAATTAGAAATCCAGGAAATTTATTAAAAAGTCGTGGTGGGAAAAGGGGAAGGCCAAAGAAAAGTGCTATGAGACCTTCGTTACTTCCATCTAAACCAGCACCAATTCCTGACGAAGAACAAGAAGAATTGAAGGTAGATTTTATTTATTTTTTTGTATTTTAAAGTTGTTTTATTGTTAATATATGTGTTAATATTATTATTTTCTTTTTTTTTAGGATGAAAGAAAGAAAGTTGTAGCCAGAACACGATCGGGTAGACTTTCTCGACCTCCTAGACATATGGTCCGAGATTATAAACATTTACATCATTCAGATTTTTTACAACCTGATCTGGATGATTCAGATGGTGGTTATAGCGATTACAATACTAACAATGATAAACTTGAGGAAGAAGAATCACCTAAGGAATTATTAACAGGACTAGAAGTTCCAAAAAGAAAAATATCAGATCATTTCAGGTGTCCTACATGTAATAAAATATATTTAGGACGTACTCGCATGGCAAGACATTTTGAAATGCATCCTGACCATGGAAGTCCTGAACAACTACCTCCCTCTACACCTGAACCTGAATTAAAACAAAGTGCAGGTCAAGATCCTTTAAAACGCAAAGGAAAAAAGCGAGGTCCTTGGGCTTATGTTACGCCAGAGGCTAAGTCAGAAAGACGACAAATAAAATTGCGCGAAGCAATTTCTGTATGTGAAGATTTCGAAATAATAAAAATAGCTGCAAAACCTGTGTTGAACGCACAGTCATTATTTGATTTACTAGTACTGAAGTCTGAGAATAACGTAAGAAACTTTTTGGACGAATTAAAACAATTAATGGATAAAATACGAGAAAAGGTTGGAACAATGTTAACACTTGTAAACAACGACGAAGAATCAAGCAAAGATTTGATTGATGTTAATGAGGAATCGCTTTGTGATGCTTTAGGTCTTAATCCAGGTTTATATAGAATTAATAATGAAGCTTTGAAAAAGGTTGATACTTCTATTTGTACTAGTTATGAAAATGGGGAACCACCTCTTAAGCTTCAGAAAACAGATAATTCTGAAGATGGCAAAGAAAATATAGAAGAACGAATGTCAAGTGGTTTTTCCGAAAGCTCAGACCTTAGTGTTTCTGAGTTTTTAAGTGATAGAAGAAATGATTCCATAACAAATCCTACTTGCCCAGAGGTGCTATCAGCTTTAACATTAATGAGAAGAAATCCTAGTCCAGTGAATAATTCAGAGAGTAATAAATCTAATAACAATGTCTCGAAATTGTTAATCTCAAATCCAGAGATTCAGAATCAGATTTCAGACAATCCTGGATTCCAAAAAATTGATATTACTTTACCAAAAGTTTCTAATTTTCAAAAAACAGAGTCTCATAAAGAGAATTTTACAAAATTAGGGACCGGTTTAGGATCGTCAAATTTTTGTAAGGTTGATGATAATTATGAGCAATCTAAAATAGAGCATATGGAACAAGCTTTCATAAAATTAGAACCAACAGAACAGGGTTTTGTAAAATTAGGAAATAATTCTATGGAAACTTATCAGAAACAAGATTCTCCAAATTTTGAAAAAATGCAAAATGGTTTGGACAACATGGAGAATGGATCTCAAAATTTTGTTAAAGGATTCCAAAAATTAGTTTCCAAAATAATTCCTATGACTTCAGATATAAATTGTGTTAAAACACAACAATCTACATCATTGGATGTAAATTCGTGTAAACTGATGCCCAGTACTTCTGGTTGTAAGATTTCAGATAACCTACCTATACTTCAAGATAGTGTACCAATGATTTCCAATAATTGTGATACTAGTATATTTGGCAGTTCAGAAAATTTAGATATGACAAAAATGACTCAGTATGATCATATAGCACATTTAGACATTCTAAATACAAGTGGAGTAATAGATAAGAATTTATTAATTGATGAAAAATTAGTTGAACAACTGCATCTAGTAGATCAGTCGAATTTAGTCGATGAACTTGTATCTGAGCGATTGAAAAATATCATGCCAGATAATATTTTAGAAAACAATTTGATATCAAATAATTCAAATTTAGATACTGATCTTGATTTTGAAGCATTAAGTGAAGAATTTAATAGAAATACCAGAAGTTGATTTTTGGATTATTACATAAAAAACGTTCCTAAAGAAATTAAAATGATATGTATAGTGTTTATACATATACATATTATGAAGTGTAATCACGTATAATTATGTAATTACTGAAATTACATATACATGATTACATTTCATGGTGTAGATATTTTTTTATAGAATTTATGACAGTATCATAATCAATATATTGTAACTTCTAATTTGAGTGAAAAATATCAATGATAAAGTAGTAATATAATGTCTTGTATTCTGATATGTGTATGTAAATAAGACTGTTTCTGTTATATTTATTGTGTATAATGTATATTTCATATGGAAAAATATAATGTCATGCTTTATTGACATTGTATTAGGATATTACACAAAGAAGCTTTACTTTGTTGTATTGTCTTCAAAAAATTTTTACTAAAATATATGGATATTCTTTATTTTTAGTAAACGGTCTTTATAATCATACACACAGTGTACTATATTCTAAACTATATATTTAATTTAAGTTTAAGTTTTAATTTAAGTTTAGTTCCCTGAAAAAGGGTAACTCGTAATAAAATAGAAAATAAAAAAATTAAACTTATCAGAAATGCGTGTTTACGTAACGACGTAAAATATAAATATAAAAATTTTATGTAAATATAACTTTTCATAGTTATTGATCATGTAGTGAGATAGAAATATACTATAATTTTTTTAGTTACAACACTACAAAAATGGTTTAGCACAAATTATTTTATGATTCAATTTTAACTTCCTACATATATTATTGAATGTTTAATTAATCAATTAATAAGAAAAATCATATTCGTATTATATCAATAATTTCATAACAAAATATTCAAAATGCGAAGATGTAATGACTTCAGAGATTATCAATAATAATAAATTAAAATAAATTGTTTATAACTTTTGTATGAAACATTAAATGATTGAAAATATTTCAAATATAAAAAAAACTCCATCCATATTGTTATAGTATGTATGTACAGTGAAAATTATTAATTTTCTATTTATCTGTAAATATGTATATTATACATATATAAGAAGTTATTGATATAATTAAACGTTAATGGCTCTAGTAATATTACAATAACTAATCAGAATATAATTAATCATTAACTGTGTATTAATTTTGCAGGTTTGTATTTTTGAGATACATATTCTGTATCTGCATGATCTGCATTTTCAAGAAATATATATGTTTATATTTAAAAATATATACATTTGTTTATATTCACATTAATCTCAGATACCAATTGTAAACAGGACTTCATAAATTTCACTTTAGATTGTAACTATATATTTTAATTTCATATTTTCCATTTTGTGAAATTATACAAATGGTATTTGAAAAACCATAAATAAATGATCATTTTGTTAATCTTTGTTTTATTTCAATAGTTGTAACTTATGATATAATACAAAAATTAATTATTGTAAACAGTGAATCATTTTTGAAATAGAAAAATACTTACCAAAATTTACATCAATAATAATTAATTACCTATGTCCACTCTCTATTAACATTGATTCCAAAATTGTTGTTAGATTTTCTGGTAAAAACGGTTGATGCACCCAGCTAGCAAGGAACAACATTTTCCAAGATTCTGTATAATAATGTGCTACATCTTCCAAAATTTTACATTTTACTTTTGCTTCGTTAGAATATGCACTGTATATTGATTCTGCAACTTGTCCTAAAATTAATTACGAAGTTTATAAAATAAATTAATTATGAACCTGTATTGCTATTCATAGAGAAACTATAACTATGTATTTTTACCAAATTTTGAATTTGGCCATGTTGCAAACAATTTTTCCTTGTTCGTTTCTAAACCAGCTGTTATTTTCATCTGTCGCGCAATTTGAGCCAAGTTTATCACAATATTGTCCTATAAAATATATCATAATAAAAACACATTTCTTAAAATAAGAATATTAGATAAAAAATAATCATATAAAAGACATATTACCAATTCTTTGCAAACAATTTCTAATTTGTCGCATTGTTCTTGCAAAAATTCAGAATATGACTCATCCTGTTTTGCTTGAGTTATGTTATTCAATAATGTTATTCCTTCTAAATGAAATGAATTCCATATTTGTATATTGTTATGAATATCTGCAACTAAATCTCGTACATGGCGAGCAGAACCTGTTAAATTTCTCCCTTGGATTGATCTTGTCTGTGAAAGTTCTGCAACGTAATAAATATTTATAATATTTAATAATTTTATTAAAATAATGTTTAATAAAACATACGTCTTCCATATGTATCATTTAGCACTGCTAAAAAAAAGTAAGGCACTAAAAATATTGAGTTACTTACTACTGATTGGAGAAAATTGTTCTCTACTCATCACCTGTGTCTGATGCTCTTTCTTGATACAGTCCATCAAAATTGGATCTTTATGCAAATACATATGTGTACAGTAATAAAATAAAGAGATAAATAGTATACCGAGTGACAATATATCAAAATGAAAAAATGAATTTATACGTATTTGTATGTAGTTAGAAGTTACAATGTAATCATACACTTATTTATTCATTGATTGATCGAAAGTACGTAATTTTTTACATGTATAAAACCTCATGCAATAACAGAATATGCGTATACACACATATACATATGATTATTTCTCAAGTTGTATACTCGTCGAGCGCAAAATATAAATATCATACTATTTATCGACAATGCTAAATTTATTCGAATTTCGAATTCAGTAGTTAATTATCGCAAGATGAAACACTTTAAAAGGGAAATGCCTAATGATATGTAACGTTTCCGTTTCCTAATTGATTATTTAGAAAAAAACATATACACGACAAAAGTAGAAAGTGGACTTTTCCAATTGCGTTTTAAATGCAATTCAATTTTCGTAATTTCATAAAATATCGGACTTTTTAATCATGTTCAATTTCCCGTAAAAAAATTACAGGCAATTTGCCTTGAATTTTAAAACTGTAAAATCAAAGAGTACAGGTGGCGCGAGTGACGCATCATACGCTCGCTTATGCGGTAAAATCAAATTTAAAACTGGTTGTGTTCTACCGTTAGAGGAATACATAGCACTGTATTGCAACGAGCAACTAATTTTCGTCGGATTTAACTTATGATACTCTGTATGATGTGCAACGACTGATCACTGTCGAGAAACTAAAGGAAACTGGAGGAAGGGGAAATTCAAGAATCGTAAACAGGTTCAGCTTCAGGAACAGGTTAAAGAGGTTAAAACTGCACGACGAAGAAAATTAAAGAACATATACGTGGAAAGTAAGTATCATCAGGCCAATAATAATACAATATTCTTTAAACGAACAATCGAGCGTTCATCGTTATTATTCGCGTTGTCGTATTTCCAGGAATGATGCGCGTACGAATTCGATGTTAAATAAATTAATATACATACCACATGTTCTAGTCGTTTCAGAAGAAAAAAAAAAGAAAAAAAAAGAAAAAAACAAGGAAGAAAATAAAAGCGACACCATATATATATATATATATATATATATGTGTGTGTGTGTGTGTGTGTGCGAGCGCAATGAAATTACGAAAGAGTGTTTACACGCATGATAAGCCGAAAAGGGAGATTTGTATCAGATTGTAGCGGCAGAGTAGTCGGCTCTGTTGCTTTTGTTCGGAGAACGGGGCTCGGGCAACAAGGTCACGCAGGTAAAATGGCAGTCGCCGGATGGTGTTCGCCGTGTTTCGATCATACAGCTGGCATTCTCGGAAATTACAGGGGGCGAATTGGCTGAAAGACAGAAGACGTGACGGGACGTGCTCGAGAGATTAATTTCGAAACCGAAGTCCAGCGAGTGTCTCGCAATAATACAGGAACGGCTCCTCCACGGGTTTTCCCTCGACCAATCTGGTTGTAGCTGTGGTCGAGAGTCGAACCGCGGTGCGGACGCATCCCGTGTGGATCACGCGAGATCCTCTCTGGTACCGGGCAGACCTTTCGAGAGAGATCGTTTTCTGAAGAGACTCGATCGAACCACGAGACGAGATCCTCGAGTTATTTTTCCACTTGCCACGGATCAAAGAGAATTCTGCTCTCAGTGCTGTTGTTCGTAGTTGAAGCCGGGTCGACGGAGATCTCGCTCGAAGAAGAAGATCCGTTCGAATTTTTTCATTCGAAGATCAAAAGGGACTCCAGATCCTCGACGCGGGGATCGCAACGGGCAGTTTTTATACGCCTTCAGCCGGCAGAAGGAAAAGAAAGAAGAGGAGATCCAAGAGGAGATGTGACGTAACTGCGCGGCATGATAATAGATACGAGACACCTGTCTCTACGAGATAAATCGATCGAATTTGAGTTCGACGAGAAAGAAACCGGTTCAACGAACGACTTCGTGTTCAATTTCCGCTGCGATATATATCTATCGAGTCGGTGGCAACGATGAAAATGGAGGTAAGTTTAAGATTGATTCGAGCGGAGGCGCTTAAATTTGTCAGGGCAAAATCTTGTAGCATTATCGATCCTTTCTTCCTTTTTCTTCCGTCCTGCATCTAGAATACGTTAAAATCTGACGCATATTCGCATCTGGTATTGTGTCGATATTTCTACAACATGTGATGGAAATTATCATCCGAAGCGATCAACATAACGGTAGCTTTTAAAGCACTTTTTCGTTGTTGATGATCGATAATCGAAGAAACGTCAATGGAATTTCTCGTGAACACTGATGTGTACAAGTGATTGCCGATCACGAGATAATGTCGCTTATCCCGAATTAGTCAATTGGATCAATTCGATCAATTGTTCGAGAAAATATTTCATCTTCCACGTTATTCGAAAGCGGTTTGTTCGAATGAAAAACGCGTGAATTCACACGTGCTGGCTGGTCGCTCTCGAAATACTGGTCGGACGACTATTCAAATCAGCTCGTACGCAATTTTCGAGCGAGTGAGTTTGCTCGATTCACTCGCTTTCTCGCTGGAAACTCGATTTTCTTCATTCGGTTAATTGTAAAACTTGCGTACATCCTGCCGATAATGTTGAATATTCGTAATTCTTCACTGGCTTCGCTGTAATTAAATTCACAGCCGTTACTCTCGTTCAGGTTCGTTTAGATTGAAATATCCTTTACTTATTCACGGAACGCAGAAACAGAACATTAACAAAAATTAGTCTCTAAATGAAAACTAGATTTCATCTTCATCTTTCATTTTTCAGTGTTATTCAACTTGTAAATAAATATTCGTATGTTGAATTAAATGATAGAGTTAATAATAGATGTGGATGTAACAATAGTAATTACACAGTATTCCTCGCACAACCATTAAAACAGAATTCAATTGAATTTCTTTCATTATCTATTATATATTTTGCTTCGTGCATATGTTCTTAAAAAAAGAAAAAAACTGTATATGATACTGATTTCTTAGAAAAGTTCGTAACATTTTTATCATGAATTTTAAGGAAAATCTTTAAGAAAAGATCCGTTTAGCCTTTAAAGCTTGACTCTAGGTAAATCTTTCTCACTTTTTAAAATAAAAACAGGACGTTTCGTTGAAGCGAATTGTAAGAATATATTTCGATGATGTTTCCGGACGCATTATCGGATATTATAAACACCGGCAATAAGATCGTAGACAAACATAATTCAAATGCAAACTGAGAAGAGATAGTTGGCAAGTCGCGATTGCACTTGTGCGTGTTCATGGAGGAACCGGTATCTTTCGACGAGCCGTTTAGAGTGGCTGGTGAAAATATTTTTACATTTTTCCCTGATGAGAAAAACCTGTCAAAAGTTGCAGATCTTTTAAAAATAAGCGATTAGTTGAGGGAAGGTAAAAGTATAATTATTAAGGCAAACAATATTTTAATACTATACTCGTTGAGGAGCAAGTAATGATTTATCACGATATTACAAATACTACAACGTCTTGAAATTTCACAGAATTATATAATCTAGATGGAAGATATAATAACAAAAAGTTATTAAGCGAATACTTCCACAACTTCAATATTAAAAAATAGAATTTAATGATAGATTTAAAAATACAATTTAACAATACCACCGAAGAGTTGCAAATGAAATTGAAACAACGTTGGTGCTGGGCTAACTGAAAAGAAAAATTTGGATAACGTCAGGATTCAATTGACGTTTCTGAATTTTAAAACCGTTTCTTTGTAAATGGAAAATCTGTTTTCTCTTGCTGTGAAATTTCTTTCACTGATGTTCGAATATTTTCTGAGTCGCTGTGTGCAATTTGAGTGATTTTTTTTTTTTTTTTTACACGCGACGAATCCACGTAGCCCGCGATCGAAACAAGAGCGATTTTATGGTATTTCCGTAAATTGGTCGTGCCTCGAATGTTAATTAATTTCCGCGAGACGTGATTATCGCGCGTTGAAAAGAATCGTACGGTGCTACGTTACGTTTCATGGCTGTTTAATTTAATTACACATGAGGTATGTGGGTCGCCATAGGACATAACACGGTCAGTCTCATTTTTAAATACAGTTCGACAGATGTTTCAACATCAGGTATATGAAAAATTGAAACAGCTGTTGCGCTTTCTGCGATCTTGATGATAATGCGTACCGTTCTCGAGAAACGAGAACCTATCGAGCGTTTGTCTTCTGCTGCACGTTCTGCTTCTCGAAGTCTTGTCCAACTTTTACATTTCATTAGAATTAAATTTACATTGCACGCAGCTACAAATCCTACAGCGATTAAATTATAAAAGCAATCCGAGATGCATCCGCAGACAATTTAACTTAATTAGGTATTGCGAATGGAACCACGCGGTGAACCGAGGTCAGCAGCAAGAAATTTTCACCAGCGAAATGAGATCCGTGTACGGTGACAATTTATCAACGAATTGTCCTCTTTCCTGTATCGACCTCAAAAACAAATTTGTCATCCTTCGATCGAAATTGAACGTGCATCGGTAGTGAGGAATTTTTAAGTAGGCTACCGAGGAGATGTGTTACGCAGGAGAAACGATTTTTCGTGGTCAAGATTAAAAGCATTCTTTCAACAAAAGTGCAACTAAAATAAACTGAAAAAATACAATTATCTGTAGGTTGCTGCATTTATTCTTCATGATTGTTCAAACTTTCAGAAAAGACCGCCGTGTCACATGTTTTTCAAAAATCTGCTCGATGTTCGTAAATTGTCATAAATTCTGCATTGTTTATACATGTGCAACACAGGATTAAACACTTGAACAGTACACTGTCATATATAAAACCATTGTCATTTCAATTTGTGTTGTCTGACGTTTTATAATGAATATCTAGCGAACGTTGGCAGAAATTCCACTTTAAATTTTGATATTTAAGTTTTTTTTTTAAGTTCTTGATATTTCTTCGAAACTCTGTATCCGAGCTGACTGAACCATTTAAAAGTGAACATTTTTGGAAAGTTCGAAGGATCGTTGTCTTATGGCAAAAAAAAAAAGAAAAAAAAAAAGAAGGAAAATTGACTTTCAGTCCCAAAATGGAGTTTTCGGACCACTGTGTGCGAGTCGGGACGAAAAGACGAGAAGAGGCAGGAAGATGATCGGTGGCCCATTTTTTTTTTTTTTTTTAGAAAGGAGCAACAAGCACCGGTTACAGTTAAGCAGCGTTGTTAGCCGCCGTTCAGTTTTCAATGAGCAGCATTCCAGACCGCTGGTCAAGCTACAGCTCACCTGGAAACCCTTCAAGAACTCGTTTCAGTAATATTCGGTTCCTACGCGGAAGTGCGGGCGAAACACCTGAGCGAGTTTGCTTCCTTCTGCGAGCCACGTACGAAAGAGCCACGGCCCTCTCTCTATCCTTCCTCTTAGACGCGAGAACGTGGGAATAAGCGGCGTATAGTCGATATCCTTCAGTCGAGAGGTGAATTATTCGAAGAATCTCATCGATCGTTCAGACGATCTCAATGAATGAGTTTCATTGCCCCATCTCGCATCTCGAGATCGCAACTCGTGGAATCGTGCGTCGCAAACCGGCGGCGAACGATCGTTTCTTTCGTTTCTAATTGCGAGCGCGTGTTTTCTTTCTTTGCGATCTGCATTCAAAAGAGATTGCTCCTTGGCAGCACGCGTGGGAAACCCGTCGAAAATGACAAAAACCCTCGCGCAGGAGAATTCACGGAATTCGCAGAACAAGGGAACAAAGAAGCTGCTGTTGACTCTTGACGTGTACCGTTTAAATTGTTGTAATGACGCGCATCGAATCTGTAGCAAATCTATCGTCTTTCAGATTTCATCCAGATTGTCAGTGTAAAATTCGCGACTGAATTTTTCAGATGCTTTTGTCGAAAGACACGTGCTCGGAACTCCGCTTGAGAAAGTTAAAAAGCAAGGAAAACGACGGCATTGCTTGAAGTTCACATTGAACGCAAGAAATAATTAAAAAAAAAAAGAGAAAATTTTTTCATTCTTTTGATCGATTGTACGATGTACAAGAGTCAGTCAACATTTTTGCTGTGTGATCGACGCTCGTACTCGTGGCAAAGATATTTTTTTATCAATTTTAGATAACGCATTTTCGGCACAATAAATTTCTAAATAGATAAAAACAGCACTTGCAAGATATCATGAGCAAATGACATTAAGACACGCTCGATTATTCGTGAAAATGAAAATCGAACTACAAACTTTCTATGAACAACTACGGCTGTGAGGCAATTCATAATCAAATAATCTGATTAATTGCAAGCACACCTTTCCTGCGATATAGACATACGTTCGTAATATTCAAATTCGTAATGTTCAAAAAGATCGAGATACACTGATACTTTTGTCATTGAGTTTTGGGAATTGACAATTTATTTAACTTTGCAATCTTTAATATAATTAAATTTCATTACTCTACAGTTCTCCACTGAGGAGAACGTGATTAGATATAATTCAAATAATAATCTATAGACTGCGAATTTCGTGAAGATGCAAGAATGCACGCAATTATTACAAAATACTGTGATCTATAACCGAAGAATATCGTTCTTTTACTTTTGTTTTTGTCGTGAGCCTCTCATTTTGTACGACAGATCGTAATTATTTCTAAATGGTTATTCGATCTCTGTTTTTCTCGGGGTAATTATTTGTATTATTAAGCGAAATTCCGACATGTCGTAAATAGAAATCGACACAATGTAAATTGCACACACACACACACACACACACACACACAGACATATATATAAATATCTCTTATCAAATAAAAGATCTTTAAACATAAAGATATTGTTATCACCGCTTTGATGTCAGCTCGAGATGTCTGAGTCACAGAAAATGTTCGTCAAAGAGACATCCGTTCGTGTCATCGTCGATCCACGATAGATTTAAAATGTTACAATGTGTTGTCAATTAAATCCATGTTCATCCATTATATACCCATTGCAAACGCTCAGGCGACGCTTTTACTTCGCGGTGACGCACTAAAATCAAAGGGGATGTATCGATCGCGATAAAAAATCTGATAAAGTCTGATTAATAATGCCTAGATAAAGTATTGAATTTCTCAGTGAACTGCAACAGATTCGTCGAACTGTTCACTATTGTTTCGCGTTATCGTCGAACATCTCGAGAGTCTGGCAGACTGGGAAAATTTTTCGAAAATTCTGATTTTATAACGCGTTGAATAACATGGGAAACAAGTAGTTAACACAGTGCAATGAATTGATTACTAAAGAGAAATGTATCTCCTACTTGCTTTTCTTTAACCAAGCGAAATGAAGATCAGAGAGAATGCTGAATCAGAAGAAACGATCGTTTGATTTTCCTCCTTTGAGAGTGTAAAACGTGCTTGAAATATCAGACAGTATCGTTGAAAAGTATCTGCAGACACTTGGTCTGTAGAACTGCCAGTAAGTGTGATTTTACGTACTGAATTTTGAAGCTCTTTATGAAATTGCAGTACGTGTGATAAAATTGATCATCGAAAGCCAGCGGATATTTATACAATTTTATATTTCATAGAGATCTGTTTCATCTGTGTAAAATGTTAAATACGCGCATCTCTACGCATATTTTATTTTCATTATTTTGCAAAGATCTGCACTTTACTAATGTAATGTCATACAATCAAGTGGTTTTCTTTTTTAAATTATGACCATCAAGAAAGCAGCCAGCTTCTGCTTCTGGTCAGTAATTTGCCATTAAATGGCACGCTTCGCCAAAATTCACGTACTGTTGTTTACAAATTTGACGGAAATTATTATAGCCGGATACTCGCTCAATGTAGGTACGTTTCCATCCAAGAAGAATTGCGAAAACACGAACAACACGGAAGTTCAATAAAAACAGTTCGGTTGAATCAAGCGTTCGTAAAAGATGATCGATCCATTTCCTTTTCGACGCAGTTTGTGCAAACAAGCCACGTTAATCGTGCACGTTCGCTCGTTCTCTCGTTCGCAGAAAACGCAGATTAACTTTCCTGAGAGGTAACTATAAAAGTTTTGATGGATCGTTGCTGTGAAGCGAGGGAGAGCCGAATGGGTTTAATCGTATGGCATTCGTGTTCAGCTAGTTTTCTGGAATTCGCTTCCCGTTAGCGGGGAGGTTCGACACGAGAGATAGCACTGGAATTTGACTCGTCTCTTCGTGGTTTATATTTTTTTCCTCTTCTTTTTGTTTTCGCTGCTCCTTTTTTCTTTTTCTCGTACCCTTGCTCGTCCGCACGAAGGAGGATCGTTGGCTCGCGCAACAGGAAGATTCGTAGACCGCGGAGGCGTGCAAAAACCGGTGTTTAGACTGGTCGCACGGCTGATGTTGAAATTGGAATCGAGGTTCATGGGTCAGGTTGCACCATCATTAATTCAACAATCTGAAACACCGACTATTGTAATTACGCGAGCCTGCGTGAATGTAACAACGTTCGCCGCGAGGTAGAATTAAAAAGTAAAGAGAGCCTTCGGTTGGAAAAACGTGAAAGCGCGGAGGGACTCTACTCGTTCATCCGCGCATTCACATTCTAACAGAAACATACATCCGATCAATCGAATTGAACCAACGCAAAAGGAAGAAAAGTTCCCTTTTATTTCTCTTCCGAGGAATATCTCTTTTCTTCCTTCCTTTTAACTGAAAAAAAAAAATATTGGTTTCCTGTGAATTTACCCTCGGAGTGAGTTTCGGCCGTCGTTTCATTTGTAAGAGAATCGAATTTAACGCGATACCATTTCGTTGCAGGCGGAGCATAGGTTGGAGCAGTTGAAGAAGGCGACGGACAGAATACAGAAGGAGATCGAAGAGGTCACAGAGAGGGAGCACGAGCTGAGAAACGTGGGCAGCATTAAAACCACGTCCCACGAGACGGTGGATTCCAAGGTATGCTTAAAACTTGGTGGTTTATACATATATACACACATTCGTTGACGATGCTCAAGGTCGTTGAACGAAAGAAAGAAAGAGTAAATACCTGACGTAGTCCTTACAGGGACGAAACGCATCGGACTGATGTGATGTCCATGAGGAACGAGGACGATTTACTGCGATGATACACGCATTTACTGACTTAATGATTCACCACGTAGCCCACTGTTTCAGTCTTGTTACGAACGTGACGAGAATTCATCGATGAAACATTAAAACTACTTTCCATGCTGTAATGAAATTACTTACGTAGTAATTACAACGCGCGAAAGTATTTGAGCTTACCACAAGGAATTCGTAAATTATACATGCATCGTGTTGTGTATTATATGAATTAGATCATTTAATTTCATTAATTTATCATTATATAAATTAGATCATATATATAAATTGTATATAAATTCATTATAAATATAAATTCATTATATGTAAATTAGATCATTAATTTCATTAATTTATCATTCTGGAATAACACACAAGTACTGTCATTATTATACTGTTAAAATTTGAAACATCTGCATTGCAAATGCATGTTTTATATTTAAGATAAGCACGTATTCTTATACTGTACGAGGAAATAAATTTTCGTGAAATTTTCATGTAAAGTCCGAAAGTACGTAGAACTACTGATAAGCGATTAAAAGCACGTGTTCGTTTAATGATTTGCATAATACGAAACGGGTTAATCGTTTTTGCCTTTTACCTCTAGAAGATAAAAAAAAACAAAAAGACACAAACCACGTCAAAATTAGCGAAAGACCATTGACTTTTATTATAGAACGAATGAATTCTGCTTTCATCGTAAATTATACACCAACTATCCAAGGTTGAACATAACGAGTTCTCAAGGTGATTTTGTATGCAAAATATGCACGAAACAGAGTCGATTGGCTCTAACAGCCTACTTTTGAAATTGCGGTACATTTAAGCAGAACGGAACTAATGGCGATGATCGTGGGTCAACGTTACAGTAATTGCCAAAATCGCGACACACTTTCGACAATAAATAGACACGAACGTACGATCGATAATTCCGAGATCGCGCGATCTTATATATTTTTACGCTAATTAATTAGCAACAGGCAAACGAAGTAGCGAGAGCGTGAACATTTATTTCGCAAACAACCGGTTGCATTACGGTTTTCGTAACAGCAGGATTTCGATGAAAATATCTTATCAACTGATATATATATATATATATATATATATATGTCAAAGTAAATGTAATGCCGTTTTCGTCGCTTGTGACGATGCAACTATTGTGTAGCGCTGATAACAATGATTGAAAATGTAGCTTTTTAAGTATAATTTGCAACTTGCTAAATAATGCGCATCGTGTGTTACAAAGGTCATCTCGATTCCTTTGCACGCTATACTTTTGTTCCCTGAAGATAACGCGAACTTATTTTAAACGTTCACTCGTTTCTACTTAGGTATTAGATTGTCTTTCGATCGTCCGCATTTTTACAACGTTTCACGCCGTTTTCTCATTGTTATGTTTAACTAGAATTGTATTCTCGCGTATGTACGTAACCGGAAGAATTTTATATAACAGGTGCGACGCATGCCGCAAGCTCTGGCCTCGGGAAAGTTAAAGAGGACAACGTCTACGCCACAAATTTTGGAAGCAGTCAGTTTTACACCATCTGCACCGCCATTGACGCCAAAGATGACGAACGGTGTTATATCCAGTCGCACCACTCCTACACCTCTTCGTTTCGCAACAGCACCTAGTCAAAAAGGTCTGATGCACAGGTTTCTGGCTACACGGGGGAAAATTTATAAACCAAAATCAGCGGCGAACGACGCGGTAACGCCGCTCACGACGCCCAGCATCGCGCTCAATCCATTGAGCATCAAAGCTTTCAATAGGAGTTTGGAAATACAATTCGAACCGGACGACGAGCCGAAGAGACCACCCGTTAGAAAGGGATACGTTCCTGTAGAAGAGAAAATTCAGAAAGAATTACATGAAATGAAAGAGCGAGAGAACGAGCTTAGGTAACGTGCTTGTTTCACAATTACGTTATTTCGCTTTCCTTCGTAGTGATGAATGTATAACTCTGTCATTTGAATGATACAAGCTACAAACTAAGTTAAGAACCACAAACCACCTTTTTAGTATTATTTTGTTCTAACGTGATCCATCGATTATTACTTACTTTCAAACATACATTGTTATCGGATAGAGTGTGTGTCATCGAGGTAAAATTTTGTAATAGCAGCAATGTGTGTGTGTTCTCCATTTTATGATGTAGTGAACAATTGTATACATTTTTAGATTAATGCGATCTCAAATGTTGGCCAAGTCTCAACCAAATCTTTTGGATATTGGAAACGACAACGATTCCGATATTTATGATGGCTCAAGTTCGTTAAGAAGCGGTACCTCGACGAATACCTTGAACGAGGACGAAGTAGAAAAAGAAACTAAAGGAAAACATAAGGTAAACATTGACTGCTAGTCTTTTAAAGTTCAAATGCGTTTTTGAACGCGCAAATGTATGTATTTGACAATGACTAATCACTTGTGATTGGTCGAGTATGTATTAAAATAAGTACACGCACACATTCGTATTTTTAAATGATAATGAATTAATAATGTGTGTTTAATTTTGTGCAGCCAAATCCACGACGTAGAAGCACTCTCATCGCGCAATGGGAAAATTTGATAGCTGCGAAAAAAGAATCTAATGACAATAACAACGAGAACGATGTAAATTTTTAAAAAAAACTGTGTAAAAAAATCAATGTTTATCCTCGTCTTTACATCATTCCTTTAATTATTCAAATGATTTATATGAATGAAATGAGCTTCAAAATGTGTCGCAACAATCTTTATGAAGCACACTTCGTGCTACATATTGCTGGTTTTATTAATTTTTTCAAACTAATTTATTTAATGCTACGATAAATATTTATACAGAAAGTGGAAGATTTACCTGATTAAACGTATATTATATTTAATGTTCTTTTTTCAATGCTTTCAGTATTAAAAAATTAGCCACAATGGAAAGAAAATGATCTTTTTCTTTGTACGGATCAGAAAATATTGTTAAGTGTTACAAGCTTATATTTGATATATTTGTTTGTTAATTGTAACATATCTATTATTATATTATATAGACACATGGAAATAACTGAGAATTTCCAATTCTGATGATTTCCTGTAATATGTGCTATATAATAGTTATTATAAATCATATAAATAAGAACATATAATTGTAAAAAATAATTATATTCAATTTACTTATGTGATAGTATAGTTCTGCTATAGTAATAATAAAAAAAAAAGTTTGTGAAGTTATGTAATTAACAAGGCAAATATCTTACAACTTCCTCGTTTATATTTTTAATTCTAAAGTTAATTTTTTAATTTAAACAAAAAACGTCTGAAATGTATTGAAAATATTTATTTTAAGCCATAATAAAGATTATAATACGTATATTTTACATATACATATTAAACTATAAGTATAAATAATTCCTCAAGATTATTACATTGATTAATAGAAATTAACATTACAAGACACTAATAAAAAATTAGTTAACATACAATAAATATAACTTAACCTACGATTCCTAAGATATAAACAAAAATAATGATATGTTTATATATATAATATATTTATATACCATATTTTATTATTTGCAGTATTTAATCAGCTACTTAAATTTTATAGTTTTTTACAACATTAATTTGCAAAAAATAATATTATCTCAATTTCTTTTCATTTAATGCAATTATTGACAGACGATTGTGGATAATATACTTTGTGGACAATATCTCACGTGTTCTTAAGTAATATTATATCACAATAATGAATTTTTTGGACGTGAGAAAACCGATAAATAAAGAAATTGAAATTTTAATATTAACAAATTCCATCAACAATGAAGGTAAACAATTTAAAAATTACTATACCTATAATATTATATTAGGTTATGTTCACTGTCACCAACATATTTCAATATAATAAAATCTTGTTTTACGCTTTATTTGTTTTAGTTGAGGATTTACCTATGTGTGTGCAAAATATATTAAATGGAGATTATGAAAATATTATGAATGATGAATTATTTTCAGTTCTAATTCAAGAATTAAACGATGGTAACGACGTTTCTAAGTTTATATATGATAATATAAAAAAAACAGATTTGTATGATTCATGGCTGTGCACGGGCATAGCTTCTTTATTATATTTCATTCAACAAAATTGGACAGGTCCAGAAATTAAAGAAAACATTAAATGGCAAATTAATAAAGAAAATATATTTAAAGATCTATGCTTACACGATGAATATAATGCAAATGTTAAAATGTCCCATCTTCTTTATTTTTCTAAAATAATATTCTCAAATGAAATTCTACAAAATGCCTATGAGAGCTGTATATGGTGGCTATTTAGGACAAATCTTTTACATCAACTTGTACTAAATGAAAGTTCTGGTGTAATATTTGATGAGACAGAACAGTTGATTCAGAAAATCAGTAATTTGCAGCTGTTAAAAGAAGACCTTTATTGTGAGGCATTACTTTATATTGAAGTTGCACAGTTTTATTTTTATTATAAGAGAATTCAAAATTCAGAAAAATATGTTGAACTTGCTCAGGAAAGAGCAAAATTGAGTTTAAATCTTGAAGGTGCGTTAGGTAAACGTACAAAATATCAAGAAGACAAGGCACAATTATTTTTAAGAATAACTTTAGAAAAAGAACAATTTCCTTCTAGAAATTGTAAAAGTTTACCAAAGTCTCTAGATTTAAATGACGATATTAGATTAGAGCATATTGAATTTTCTAGAAATATTGAAAATACACAATTGGGAGCAATAGAAGAAGCTATTGTATTAGCAAAATAGTAAGAACATACCTTATATTTCTATTGTATCATATATATAAAGCAAAAATTTACGTAAATTTTACTTCTAATAGTATTCAATTACAGTTATCACAACCAAGAGATAAATTGACGGATGAAGAAGTAACACCGTATTTAACTGTAAGCATCATTTTATATAAATAAACATATATGATATATAAATATATATATAAAACATACATTTTATATATATATTTATTTATTTATTTATTATCAAAGATTATTCTTCAATAGGTAGTGGTAAATAATACAAGAAATTGGTCCTTAAAAATGGCATCTTTTTATTATCGATGTTCCTTGGAATCTGGGGATAAACGAACTGTTGAACGATCAATGATACAAATGGAATATTTAATACATGAATTAAACAAATCAAATGTCTCTGTTGCAAATAGAATGGATCTATTCTTTGCCAGTGGTCTTAAGCCAGTTTGGACTTTAGAACAAATGTGGGCACAATTGATGTTAAGTCTTGGATTGGCAAAGGGTGCTTTAGATGTTTTCTTGAAGCTTAAGTTATGGGAAGAAGTTATAGCCTGTTACAATCTATTGGAACTGAAACACAAAGTATATTTCTTGGTCTTTATAATTTTTTTTAATACGGATAAAATGAATAAATTTATATTTTATATTTTATTATTAACATCAGGCAGCAGAAATTATACAACAGGAAATATCTAAGAAGCCATCAGTCCAATTATGGTGCTTGTTAGGTGATACAACTCAAAATCCTAATTGTTATAAAACAGCATGGGAACTGTCCAATGAAAAAAGTAGTAGAGCCCAAAGACAATGGGGATTTTTTTATTTTGCCAAGCAAGATGTAAATACAGAAATGTTAGCTTAAAGATTTTTTCTTTTTAGTAATTTAACTAAATGTGTAATTATTTTTTTATTTTTAAGTATGAAAAAGCTATACCGCACTTAAAATTATCAGTTGAATTAAATAACATACAAGAAAATGTTTGGATAAGACTTGGATTTGCTGCTTTACAAGTGGAAGATTGGAAATTGGCAGCAACAGCATATAAACGTTATTGTGCCCTTGAACAAACAGTGTGTATTAATGTTTAGAATTAATGTGTTAGTAATATATATTAAATAATTTAAATACTTAACTTTATAGACATTCGAGGCATGGAACAATTTAGCGAAAGCTTATATAAAACTAGGCGATAAAGCAAAAGCATGGAAGTCTCTTCAAGATGCTATTAAATGTAATTATGATCAGTGGCAAATTTGGGATAATTTAATGGTTGTCAGCATTGATTTGGGACATTTCTCAGAAGTACGGATACATAATATTAATAAAAATTAAATTTTTTAAAATTATATTTTTTAACGATTTATGTCTTTTATAAATTTTTCTAGGTGATTCGATGTTATCATCGTATTTTAGATTTGAAAAATCATCATTTAGATGTTCAAATTCTTGATATACTTACTAATGCCGTATTAAACAATATAAATGATTCAGATGGAAATTTTACACAAAAATTACTTTCAAAAGTTTTGGAATTATTTGGGAGAATTACTTCATTCATACCTAATAATTCTGACGTTTGGAGAATGTATGGGCAACTTACGGCTCTTAAGAAAACTGATATTGATAATGAAAAAGCAGTACAATATTTACAGCAAGCACATCGTATTGCTCTATCAGATCCCAAATGGCTTTTACATGAAGAATCTGTTGAGAAAGTATTACAATTATCTCATATATTAGCAGAAACATACTTGCAATGTACACTTGCCAACTGTGAACTTAAGAAAAAAAGAACGCTATTAGCAAGCGCAAAATTATCTCTTCAAGGAATTATAAAAAAAGTTAAAGATAAAGAGTGGAATACTGAAAAAATTTGTGTATCAATGGAAAAAGTTGAAAAATATTTGAATACTGTAGTAGCTGAACTAGAACAAATAAAAATGACAAATTAAAAAGTACATTATACATTAATTTTTACTTGGAAAGCACTAATTACAATTTCTACTGTATATTTGCATTAATTAAATTTTAAGTATAAAATATATCTAATTTAATAAATTGTTTTTAAAATTGTTAATTGTTTTTATGATTTTTTTAAAAAAATTATAGATTTACAAAATTAAATATTTATTCCTATCATACGTTTTACATTTTTTTAATAATTTAAATAAATTAAAAAATCTAAATACATCTATATTTGTGGACGCGAAATGTATCGTAATTATATGTTACGAATGCAAAATTTTAAATGGTTATTTTTATACACGATTGTATGATTGTATCCATAGTTATAATCTCTCTATAGTCGATTCGTAAAAATTTGAGGAACGTATTATATTAATGTGCCACATAGCATCTATTTAATATTACGTCTCACTTCGATAACGAGGAGAACATTGAGTAATACAAATATATAATATAAGTCAATAAAAACATTTTATTTTAGAAAAAACATTTATTTAAATTTTAGAAAAAACATATATTAAATATTTTATATCAATAAAGGTAAGTATTTATGAAAAAATTATTGAAAAGAAATTTTAATTATTCTGAAATAATTCATGTCACAAACTACATACATATGTTATATTATATAAGTAGTTTATAAATTAAAAAAACTTTAGAGATAAATGTAATAATATTAATTTTTTTTAAATGAAATTTATTGTAACTCACTATTTTCTATAGATGGCATTTGCTGGAAAAGTTGTATTAATAACTGGAGCTAGTTCTGGCATTGGTGCAGCAACTGCTGTGCATTTCTCACAACTTGGTGCATTATTGTCATTAACAGGTCGTAATTTACAAAGATTGAATGAAGTAGCTGAACAATGTAAGTCTAACAAACCATTAGTTATAACTGGAGAATTAAATAATGAAAAGGATATTGAAAATATTGTGAAAACTACTATCAAACATTATGGTAAACTGGATGTCCTGGTTAATAATGCTGGTATATTAGAAAATGGAAGTATAGAAAATACTTCATTAGGACAATATGATAGGTATAAGCATATCTCTCTCTCTCTATATATATAGCTTAAATTTATAAAATTTAACCTTAATTTTATAAAATTGTACATACTATTATTTCAGAGTTTTCAACACAAATGTACGTTCAATATATCATTTAACAATGCTAGCTGTTCCACACATTGTTGAAACTAAAGGTAATATTGTGAATGTATCGAGTGTTGCCGGATTAAGGTCTTTTCCAGGAATTTTAGCATACTGTATGAGTAAATCAGCAATTGATCAATTCACACGATGTGTGGCTCTTGAACTGGCACCAAAACAAGTATGTATAAAAATACTGTAAAAATTAGTAATTATAATAGTAGCTTTCATGTGATCGTTTAATTTCTAGGTAAGAGTTAATGCTGTGAATCCTGGTGTAATAGTAACAAGACTTCATAAAACTAGTGGAATGTCAGAAGAACAATTGAAAGCATTCTTTGAGAAGAGCAAAGATACCCATGCACTTGGCAGATCAGGAGATGCTTCCGAGGTTGCAAAAGCTATTGCATACTTGGCAAGTGACGAAGCCAGTTTCGTTACTGGTGTAACATTATCTATTGATGGAGGAAGACATGTTATGTGCCCTCGTTAAATTATTATTCTATATATAGAATAACAATTTTATATTTTTGTAATTTGTCAAAAAAAACTATGTTCAACATTTATATATTATAAGCTTATAAAAGCATTGTATTTTTTTAAAAATGTTTCTCACGTTAAGAAAAAAGGTAATGTTCTTCAATAAATAAATAAATAAATAAACTTGATTTTTTATTATGTAATTCTTATAACATTAATATTTTTATATAGGTTAATATCTATATTATTTCCATACTTGCTAACTTACAAACATAAGTAAATAATTGCAACAAAAAAGCAAGTAGCAAAGTATTGTATTTTAATTATCTTAAGTCAAGAAATTATTTAAACATTGCCTAAATTAAAGGATATTGGAACTTAAAAAAAGTAAAAAATTTTATTTTATCTCTGTACTTTCTGAAACATTCAGTTACAAACTGAAATTACTTTTAATTACAAACTACTTTTAATAATTTGTCGTTTACAAAATAGTATATGATAATGAGTAAAAAAATTGCCTATAGATAATCCACAGCACATAATGATTAATTAGTTGGACAGAATTCTAGAACAAGACAAGTTTTCCATAAGTACATTTGTAATTTTATATAATTTTTATCTTATACAAGTACACGCTAGATAATTTATTTTAAAAGCAATTAATTTATTTCATAAATATAATTCCAAATAGTACGTAAATATGTCATGTATAACAGATCTATCATCTTATATCTTTCTTCAAGCTTATATATTATGAAGCATAATTACAAGCGGAACTTCCAGAACCAGAAAATCTCTTATCGATAAGAATTAGATAACTATGCAATGAATTATGATAGTAATAGTAATTACGTCATGATTGTAATAGTAATTAATAACAAAATATCATCGCGGATTGGACCGTAAAGTCCACCACCACAGTTCTATTCTTCTTTCTACTACTGCCTACTACGAAATCTTTACCCCGCCCCTACATCTTTATGTTTCCCCTACATCTGACAACTGTTACAAGTTACAAGTTACAAGTCTGACGCGACATCAAAATTCATTATGTGTACTAAAAGCCTGCCATATTTTTTATCAGGGTTGGTGGTGAGGGGATTTGGCAGAGGTTCTAAAGCTTTAGGAATACCAACAGGTAAAGTTCGACAATTTTGTTTTTCAATAAGTTTAAAAATTTCGAACTTAATAGCAAACAATTTGAAATCACGTTAATCTCGCAGAAGATGGTTAGAATTAGACGCAATCAAAGAACGTAATTGTCCTATTCTACTTATTGGCGGCAATATATGAAACGTATTAAGAAACTTATTTAATATTGCGTATTGTGTCAAATCGTTATTTTGTATTTATTAGAAAAAGTATTTTGTTTAAAAGTATTGAGACTGAAATTAAAATAATTATGTGTTATGAATAAAAAGAAAAAATAATTTTTTTAGCATAATATTACATTAATATTTTGTGCAACTGTAAAATTATTTTTCTATAGCAAATCTTGAAGACAAGGTAGTAGATAGTTTACCTCATGATCTTACTACTGGAATTTATTATGGATGGGCCACCATAAATAAACAAACTTATAAAATGGTTGCCAGTATTGGTTGGAATCCATTTTATAAAAACGAGAAAAAGACAGTGGTAAGAATAATTGAAATCTTGATAACATAAAAATTTTAACCCATTTTTTAATAATATATTAACTATTGTAGGAAATACATTTAATACATAAATTTGAGAATGATTTCTATGGAAAGCAAATTAAAGCCATTTTCACAGGATATATACGACCAGAAAAAGATTTTACTTCTGAAGGTAACTACTAATACCTACATCAAGATTTACTAAATCCTATTTTTATCAAATGAATTATTATTTCAGAGGAATTGATTCAAGCAATAAAAAATGATATAGCAGTTGCTGAAGAACAGTTAGAAAAATCAGATATGATGGCTTATAAAGATAATACATTTTTAAAAGAATAATGCAATTATACAATGTAATATAATTCATATTGTAAATAACGGTGATTACGGCAACATTTTATACATATTTTTATATTTCCTCGCTATGTAAAAAAATAATATAAACTTACAATTTGTTATAGCTCAGAGTTTACTAATTAATGTATAAGAATAGTTTTAAGTCATTACACATATATGTGTCAATTATTTGTATTATTTTTAATATACATATAATTATTTCTCTTTTATTTTTAAAATAATATTTATAAATATAAAACTAAATTAAAAAATAACATATAAATAATTACATTACCAATGTTTAAATAGTATTTGACGATGACGAAGTTGGTGGAGGGGGTGGAGATGGTGGTACAGGTATCCATGGTAATTTCATTCTAATAGGAACTTGTGGCATTTGTGGTAGCCAAGATATGTTTGTAGGTTGAAATCTTACGTTTGTAGATGAATTCGGATGATTCTGTGGTGTTATATAACCTGGTGGAGGAACTCTTTGACATGAATTGAAAGGAATTTTAGGATTTAGATATGTTGAAGCAGCATTTTCATTATAATAATTGTGTGAGCCATAAAAATTTTGATTAACACCACTATTATAGTTCATACATTGCATATATTGCAATGAATGCATTCCATGTTCATATGGTTCGTTCCTATTTTGATAAAATTGTGACCATAAATTTTGGGACTGGTTGTTTGTTTGCATAGAAGGAAATCGTTTATCTATTCGTCCATAAAATCCTCTTCTTTGATTCTGCATCTTTCTATTCCATGGATGATTCGACTGCCAACCGGTAGTAGGTTTATCTAAAAATATAAATATTAATAAAAAATACACTGGATAAGATAAGTGAAAAATATGAGATAAGAAACATACTTGAAATACGGTTTCGTTTAAATGGAATATCAGTTTGATCAATATTATTTGTTTGTTTTGCTTTTTGTTGTTCATAATAAACTCGTTCTTCTTCATCATCTGAAAACTCTGGGGGATCATCTGCATTTGCATCAATACCCTTGATTCTGTGATCGTTATAAGTTACTTAGTACATATACTATAATGCTAATTATAATTACATTTAAATAATTAAATAACATAATTATGTTTAAATATTTAAACTTACTTTAATAATTCATGCAAGAATACTAAAGAAGTATATTCTGTATTTGGACAATAATAAACATTCATTCCTACTGTAATGTTACATTCTGTTATGTGTTTAGAGCTGTTGAATCTCACGCAATAATGAGGTTCATTCACTTGTCCAAAAACATCAAATATTTTTCCCAATGTTCTTTGTCCTTTGTCAACAAATAAAATTGTATCTAAATTCAATGTTGGTTTACCAGGTTTTGGTTTTACAACAACTAACTGTTCAACCATCCATGCAACCTAAATTTAAATTCATTCTATCATATAATTCAAAATTATTTTAAGATTCAAAATTATTTTAAGATTTGTAAGTACCTCTCCTAATGGGTCACATAATACTTCAGGGACACTAATTTTTAAATCTTCAATAGGAGGTAGATCATCTAACTCACTTTTTATTTCGTTATTCTTTTGTCCTCTTTCATTGTTTCCTTTGTTCTTCCTGAAAATATATAAAATTATTTCAATATTTTACATAAAATTTGTCCGTTGTATAAAAATTTAGGCAAACGGCATACTTGCTTAAAATATCATCATCGGATTCGATTGACTCTATTTCTGAAGAATCACTAGAATCTTCAGTATCACTTTCTTCACTGGATGATACTTCTTTATTTTGTCTATAGGTTTGCATTTGTATTTCTTTCAAAGGTTGACTTTGATTATCATTACATTTAATCTCATCGATATTACATTCTGTTTCTGAATCAGAATCTCCATATTCTAGAGCAATACTAACAAGGGAAGACACTTTATCACTTTCTGTTAAGAAAAAAATACAATTTTCAATTATTATTTCAATGACAATTGCAGATACTTTTTATCATAATGAATATTTTATTTCTTTACTTTGAGCTGATGATATTGTGTTTACTTCATGTATGATATAAATGTCATCATCTTTCTTCTGTTTTAAGTTTTCTAATATTATATCTTTGTCCTGATTTTTGTCATTATTGTTGATAAATATCTCACTTTGTTCAATATTTGATACCACAGCTGATTTATTCTCTGGTTCATTTAGGTTATCTTTTTTATTAGAATTTTGTTCAGTTTCTACATTATTAATTATAACTATTTCATGATCATCTGTACATTGATTTGTCTCATTAATGTTAATTTGTATATTATTTTTGCATGTTGGTGAATTATCTTCATTAGTACATGGAACGTTATTACTTTCAATATCTGATGTACAGTCTATAAATTCATTATTTAAATTTCTATTTTCCATTACTTTTTCTATTACCTTTTCTATTACAATCTCTTCCGTATCCATCATAATTTTATTTTAAATTACAAGTTACGATTAATGAGAACTTGTGAAAAAAAACTTTACAACATCCCACGTTTTGGGACCCGGCGACACCGAGAGATTTATACACACTAAATCGAGTAAGTCGTTTAATTCCTAGGTGTCTCTTTACGAACACTATGATGATTTCATTTGGTGCGCATCTCTGCAGTGCGATTTATTCAATATCCACGAGTTTGACATTTAGAAGTTCCAATGATCGCTATCATCAGAACAGTTGATCTAAGGCAATCTTGAATAATTTGGATGCATCTTCATATTTAAAATTATTTGAATTTATTCAAAATAACAATAGGTCTATATATATATATATATATATATATATACGTTATGTACATTATATACATATATATACATGTAAGTATAGTTAAAATTAACATACCGTAGTAAAATATTTAATAATTGTCTATGTTTTTAAATAAGATTTTTAATATTAAAAAATTAAAAAAAATGAAAAAAAGTATAAAATTAATGGTAAGGCATAATTTATTCTCTTGTAACTACATTCACAATTGTTTGAATAATCTTTTTTCCATTTTGGTAGTTTAATAGATTCAAAAGAGGGTCCTTCATTTTTTGTTCTAACAACTTGTGTAATTCTATTCTCATTCTTTGTAAAAGTTGTGCGACCTAAATAACATTAAAAATATATTTAAAATATAAGTGATATTTTTTTCTTTTTTTAATATAATTTCCTTAAAAGTCAATATGCTTACCCTGTGATGTTCAATACTAAATAAAATCCAACCATCTTCTAGTGATGCAATAAATATTCCATCATGCAGTTCTATTTTTAATTCATAATTAGAGAATAATAATAATGGTAAAATTGGTACCACTGATACCTCTTTAATAAATATTTTATTTGTTTTAACTTTTTCTTGAAATACTAAATATGGACTAGGTAAGTTATTAACATGAAAATTGGCTGAAGATGGATGGATATTAACGAAATCATTATTTTTAGTTTGGAGCAATCTATGTTTGGGGTCTGGCTGTACTGGAATTGCTCCAGTAGACTGAATTTGAAAGGATTTTTCTGGTGTGAAAACTTTAGCTATATTAGGATATAAAGCTGCACAAAGTAAACCTTGAAGAAGTTTATAATTGTCATTATTAATGTTAAGTTCAGGTCCAGTAATTTCCATAATTTTATCAACATTTGGTTGTCGCTTGGGTAAATTAATAGGGACAAAACCAATTGAAACTAATAATTCTAATAATTGATACTTTATATCTGCTAAGGCATATAAAGCCTGCAGAGATAAATAGTTTTCATTTGCAAAAGCTTGGCCTGCACTACTGCTGCGCGCACGTGCTTGAACCCATTTCTGGAAAAAAATTATCCTTTAATATTATAATTGTATGATATAATATTTATTTTTGTTATTCTTACCTTATAGGCTTTCAAAATAGTTAGTTGATCAGAATTGGCAGTAAAAAATTGTTGTTTTACATCAATTTCATTTTTTTTTTCAAAAGGTATAGTAAATGGGTTTTTATGAGATAAACAAGCTGCTATAGTAAGTGCAGAATCAAGACAGCTGAAGATCACACCGAATAATATTAATTTACCAATACGTGTATTTACAGGCAATGCTGCAAGATGATGACCTAACGGAGTTAACATATGTTTTGAATCAAATGCCCCAACATCTTGTAGACGCTTAATTGCACTATAAATACTTTCTTTTGTTGGTGGTTCCAACATTTTGCCTAAATATAAGAAATATAATAAATATTAGGAAGTTAATTAAATTCCAAAATTAAAAATATTGTTATTACCTAAAACTTCACATAAATCAACTTTTTTCCCTGTATGTAAAAGTTGAATACGTAATAGTAGTGATTCTAAAGGAATTCGTAATATTTCAGGTACTGGTTGTGCTAAGAAGTGATACTTAAATCTGAAAAAATATTTTAAATTGAAGAAATATTAGTAAAATATTACTATAAGATATAATGTCTAAATTAAATTAGTTTAACAACAACGTACTTGTACGAAGTATATAAATGAATACATATTCCAGGCATTACACGCCCAGCACGACCTTTTCTTTGTAACGCATTTGCTTGTGTAACCCAACATGTTTCTAAACTTTCCATATTTTGACTGAAATTAAATCTAGTCTCTTTCATTTTTCCACTATCAATTACGAAAACGCAATCATTTATAGTGATAGACGTTTCAGCTAAATTTGTGCTTAATATAATTTTCCTAGCGTCAGTTTTTTTGAAAATTAAGTTTTGTTCTTCTTTGGATAAAGATGAATGTAGCAGTATAATAGTAAATTTTCCAGTCTTTGGACAGAAATTTCTATTGTTATTCAATCGCTTTTTTAATTCAATAATTTCAGCTAATCCCGGTAAAAATACCTACAAGTTTATTAGCAATATTAATTGAAATAAATATTTTATATTTTTCGTATGATGACAAAATTTATTAAAAGTACTTACTAAAATGGAACCTGTTTTAGAGTAATTATGTTTACCAAAACTAATCCATTCTAGTACTGTTTCTATAAGTTCAAAATTAATTTTATTATGATCCATAATGTATAAATTTTTATGCGTTTGCTTATTATAATCTTGATATCTACTGACAATCTGTGTTAGTGATAAATTTTCATCTTCGATAGATTGTTTAACAGTGGAGAAACCTTGAATTTCTGCAGTTTCTAAATCAATTTGCAATTGCTCCCAATCACCTTTAATTTTACGAGTAAATTTCGAATTTTCTTCTAAAACATAATTTGTTTTTTCAAATACATCTTCCAAAAAAATTTGTTCTACAGGAAACATTTTTCCTGGAATATGTAGAATAGGAGCTCCTTTAAAATATGTAGAAAACATTTCACTTTTAAACGTTGCACTCATTAGTATTACTTTCAGATTTGGTCTTTTGGGCAATAATTCTTTTAACAGCATCAATAAGAAGTCGCTAAAAAAGTAATTAAATCAAAATAAATAAATAAGGTAAAATGAATAATAATGTAAGAGATAACTTACCTTTCTGCGCTCCTTTCATGCACCTCATCTACTATAACGTGTGTAACATCTGACATATGAGAAAATCTTTGTAAAAAAATTCCTATTGTACAAAACAATACTTTGGTTTTATCAGAAATTTTATTTTCTAATCGTATTTGATAACCAATTGTATCACCTATGCGTTCATTTCTTTCTGCAGCGCATCTTTCTGCTACTCCTATTGCACTTATTCTTCGTGGCTGTGTACATATTATATTAATACGTTCTTTAGACTTGGATCTGTTAAGAATCCAATTGTCTAATAAAAATTGTGGCACCTGTGTACTTTTACCACATCCTGTTTCACCCGAAATTATGACAACTTGATTCTTCTGTATCAAATCTAAAATTTCGTTCATTTTTGACCATGCAGGAAGCTTTTTCCTATCTTCTTTCATCTTTTTATATTTGGGATTCGATTGTTGCTCTTTAAAGTTCTTTTCAATTAGATCATCTATTTTTAGTATTTCATCCCAATTATCATTATTTTTACTTTTCCTATATACAGATCCTAATTTATAATGAGTAGCTGCATTTGCTTCATCTTCATTTTCATCTTTTTGAAATAGTAATTCAATTTGATCCGGAAATTGTTCTTTATTTTCTTCTAAATACTCTTTTATATCATATTCATTTTCTAAAAGAGATATGACTGAGAAAATAGAAGGTGTTCCATCTGTAGATATTCGGGATGCTTCATCGTACAACCTTCTTGCTATTCTTAAACAATTTATATTTGGATATGTACCACTATTTTTATAAATATAAAAATAAGGTGGTTCATAAGGGTATTTACAACCTAATGGAACATTTATAAAGATTAAGTGCACAGTCTACATTATACATAGCTATGTAAATAGTTATAATACCTTCAGGAAATCTTATTTCCAGCGTAAATAATGGGTCATCTCTTTCAGGTATTTTTAACACCTCTGCTTGTTGATGTAAAAATTTACATTTATCTCCAAATCTACATTTTTTGTGAATAAATAATTTGCAAATTTCTCTCTCTTTTTGCTTTTCTTGTTTTCTCTTAATCTTCTGGATTTCTTGCTCTACTTCATCATTTTTTACTAAATAGTCTAATTTAACTTGTACAACCCAAACTTGATTTTTTACTTTTTCATTAAACATATGCTCATAAATAGATTCTAATGCTTCTTTTTCTTCTTTTCTTCTTTCCAATAAATCTGTTGTATCAATATCATCAGGTATTTTATTTTTTGTGACATTTTCTAATCCATAATATTTGTAAAATAATACTTCTAGAGATTTTCCTATATCACCCCCTGTATGTAATAGTGCTTCAATACAATGAGGTCGATGGAAACTGAAAATAATATGTAAATATTTACATACGAGTGTACAATACTTAAAATTGAATTAACTTACCCATAATTTTCAAGTGTGAATGCTGCAAATTGTCTAATAACTTGTCCTTCAATTTCAGGTGTATTATCCTTAGAAGAATAATCATCTATTCCTTTAATAACTAAATTAGCCCTTTTTACCCAATAATTTTTGCTTAAATTGGACCTTTTATTTTCAAATTCTGATATATCAGAAAACTTAAAACTCTGTTAAAAAAATTATGTTATTTGCTAATAATACATTTTATAATATATATATACAATATATAAATAATACATGTGCAATATATAATAATGAATTTATAAAAATATCTATAAATACATACAGAACCATAAATATTTTTTAAAGTATCATACAATAAACGTTCAGATTCTTCTGATATTCTTAAGGTTTGTAGTTCTACTTTCAGTTGCCTTGGAACATGTGGACTGTCATTTTTATTTTTGTTTCTCAACGATACATTTCTATCAAACATATATAAGTAACTTGTAAGAAGATAATTTTAAACAATGTAAAAATAATATCTTATACAATAATTAAATTGTACTTAATATTATATGTGTAAAAAAAAGAAAAATATTGGTTAAACTTTACTTGAAAAGGTTAGAAATCATTCATTCTTTTTGATAATCTAATAAATTTTGACTGAAGCTAAAACAAAGTTCAAAAATAACTTTTGGATTCCTTAAAGCTTGTAATTTTTGTCCTAGATTATTGGAATCTATAAAAAAAAATAATTTTTAATACCTACCTAGAACAAAGTTTAACCAACATATTTTTAATATGTTCTAACGTGTTTGTAAATACAATTATATTTCTAATTATTATATTATATATTATTACATCAGTCTTGTAATATATGAAAGATTATACTTACGTGTTATTCTTTTCCACGTGTTTCTTTTCCAATACAATATCGTCCATTAATTCAATGACACTAGTAGCATTCATTTTGTTAATTTATAAATAATTTATGTAAACTACTTTAAAATAAATTGTCAAATATATATTTTAATATCTAAGAAAAATGAAGACTAAGAGGTAGTGAACACATGGAATACTGATTAATGACAACACCGGCAGGTACTGCGTGTTGCTTGAAAGAAATTTCGATAAAAAGCTTCCTCACCCTCGATCATGGACACGTTGTACTACACAACCTTACGTACTTGACACTTTCGGCTAATACACTTGTCTGAAACAACCAATCAGACTCGCATTCCTATCATTCATCTTTCCACTCCCACACAATACTTATGTTATTCATGCATACTGCCAACAACTAGACGACACATTGAAACTAAATTAGTTGAAATATCATTTTTATTATACATTTATTTATTATATTTGTTATATTCAAATAATTCGTCATTTATTTTCAATATGATAAATAATCACTTTGTTGTAACCACAAAGCAACAAGAGATTTCCCCTAGGATGCCATCGTGCGTCCAATACTGTGATATTTCGCGGGATTGATAAACAATTCGCATTATATGGTGTCCATTCAAATGCATACATACACTCGCAAAATACCAGAAGATGAGCGCGTGTAGGATTCCATCTCGCAGCTTAAATTTTTTAAAATTAGCATATTAACTTGATATTTTTACAGACAAAAATATATATATATATATATATTATTGAAATACTTACGTACCTACAATAGTATTTTCAAGAAGCAAATAATCGAGATAATCGTCAATGATATTCCATATCCACAATGTTGTAGGATAAAGTTGATGTTTCACAGCTAGATACTGTCCGCAAGAACTAGATTCTAGAATGTCGAATTTCGCAATTGACAATCTCTCAGTAATATTTTTCCTTCCAATTTTTATATTTATTGGTCGTTCCGATTTCTCTTCCACTATAAAAGTCGATATAACTTTGAGATATTAACTATTACATTTACGCGATCTACGAGAGATTACTTACAAATATGTTTATCATAATAACTCGCATTTTTATTGGAAAATTTTGATTGAATTAAGCGTTCTTCGTATACTTTGTTCAAATAATTTTCACTAATTACCGGTTCAAGGTATAATTGCAAAAGTGATTTCCATGTTACATGATTTAACAATACGATCTGAAATATAAATGTTGCTGTATTTCGTAGCGAAACAGAAGTGCATTTTAATCCTATCAAAATATATAAAATTCAACCATTTCATTAAATCCTGCTACAGCCAATAACTGTCCACTGGCCATCCACGTTACATTTTCAATTCCTTTTAAATTTTTGTAGTTTATATATTCCATCTCAGATAAATTTACAGTCTGCGCAGGATGGAATACTGCGATATCCTTTTCGAACGTGCTCGAATAAATAATTAATTTTATTTCGTTACTAAAAGAAGACCAAATGCACAGTAATTCGCCATTCGGAGACCAGCATAATCCATCGATACTATTCAAATGTCCGCATATCAATTTCTAAAATTAAAAAATCATACAAATATTTTGCAAAAGCTTTTACGATTTTATTTATGAATCTTATTATAAAAATATAATTAATTTCGTTACTTTAAATTAAAGAAAAAAATTTTCTATCAAATAAAAGAAATAAAAGAACTTTAAATTTTATATTTTTTTAAAAGAACTAGAATTAGTTTTCCGAATTTCTCTGATTAATTTCTTGCTGGAATAAAAGTAGATAAAATAAAGTTTTTCAAAAAAGACCGAAATCGGCGATAAAAATATAGATGAAATTATAATATCTAGTAACTTTTCCGTCATTTTTAAGATGGAAAACCGCATGGCGCACTCGTATGTAGTTTTCGAGGTTAAGTTGATGTTTTAAGAATTGGTTTATTTATTAAAATTAAAATATGACGAGTTATACATCGTGCGCTTGCAACAGAGTTCCACATTCGGCTGATTGGGGGAGAAATGGACTTATTTGTTTCGCAGCGTGTCACGCGGTTGCAATTTATAATCCATATATTTCAAAAATTGGAAAAGTAACGCATACGCTTCATCGACACAAAGATCGTATCAACACTGTACGATGGATTAAACGAAAAGACTCGAAAGCCGAATCAGAGCTATTATCAAGTTCAGTAGATGGAACAGCTATTATTTGGAGAAAAACCAATGAATCGTTTAAATGTAACTCTATCATAGAAGTTGGTCACAACGTCATATTTAGCAACTCGTTATACATTTCTGATCATGATTCTTTAAATGATGAAAAGTCCGTAAAATTATTAATATGCACTGGATCTGTTGAAGGAGATCTAAAAATATGGTTAAGAGACATGGATGATAATGTAAAATGTTTACAAATAATTACATTTGGTAGGAAATTACCAATAGAAGCTTGCTTTTCTTTCCTATCAGACACAGATTTACCACTTCTGGCTGTTGCAATAGAAGATTCAACAATTCAATTGTATGTAACGAATTCTAATATTATAGAAGAATCGTATTTTGTAAAAGCTCAAATTTTAACTGGGCATGAAGATTGGGTACGATGTATGGATTTTAATTATGACATAAATAATATCTTTCTTGCAAGTGGATCTCAAGATGGCATGATACGATTATGGAAAATTTCTGCAAATAACACAGAATTCTCAATTGATGAATTGCATCAAAAAGAACAAATCTTTATAGCTAATCATGGCACAAAGTATAATATTACTTTGGAATCTGTTCTTTATGGCCATGAAGGCTGGATTTATGGTGTACACTGGTATCCAATGCAACATAATGATAAAAATAGAATTTTAAGATTATTATCTTGCTCGTTAGATAAATCTATGATTATATGGGAACCAGACGAAGTGACTGGGATTTGGTCTGAGAAAGTAAGAGTGGGTGAAGTTGGTGGCAATTCAATGGGTTTCTATGGTTGTAAATTTAGTGATAGTGGATTAAGTATATTAGCACATGGTTACCAAGGATCATTTCATATTTGGGAATATTCAACTACTATAAAAAATTGGATTCCAAGATCTGTACCAAGCGGTCACTTTGGTGAAGTGATTGATCTTCACTGGGATCCAAATGGAAGGTTTGTATTTAAAATTGTTCATAATAAATGTGTATAGTCTATGCAATCTATACAAAAATATACGATTACATGTTATATTATAGGTTTTTAATTTCTGCAAGTACAGATCAGACAACCAGAATTCATGCACCTTGGAAAGATAGAACAGAATTTTGGCATGAAATTGGACGGCCACAAGTTCATGGATATGATATGTCTTGTTTAGTTATGCTAACTCCTTATATGTTTGCTTCAGGAGCAGAAGAGAAAGTTGTTCGTATATTTACAGCACCAGCAACATTTAGGAACTATTTAATGAAAATTGCCAATGTTGATGATTTTAAAAATATGGTGGCTGACAGTGCATCAGTGCCTGCTCTTGGTTTAACAAATAAAGCAACATTTAATGACAATATCACAATTAAAGATGTGGAAGTTAATGACTTTAAAAATGAAGATTATATTCCTCCAACGGAAGAAGAGTTAATGCAAAATACACTATGGCCAGAATTACAAAAACTTTATGGTCATGGGTATGAAATTTTCTCTATGGCTGCCAGACTCGATGGATCATTATTGGCAACTGCATGTAAATCAACATCACCAGAACATTCTGCAATATTATTATGGAGTACAAATACATGGACTCAAGTTCAAAAACTTATGTCTCATCAATTAACTATAACACAGATGGAATTTTCACCTAATAACAAATATCTACTATCTGTTTCTAGAGATAGAAGATGGTCATTATTTGAATGTAAAGACAACATGTATACCTTAATTGCAGCTAGTTTAAAAAAAGATAGTCTTCATACTCGTATAATATGGTGCTGTTCATGGACGTATGACTCATCTTTCTTTGCAACTGGTTCCAGAGATGGGAAAATTGGAATTTGGAATCCAAACTTTACAGATGATAAAATTGTTCCAACTACAAGTTTGGATATGAAAACTTCAATTACAGCACTTGCATTTTCATTACAGAATATTCCTCACGGTTTTTATGTTTTAGCAATAGGATTTGAGACTGGATTTATAGAAATACAGAAATTGAAAATATTTTCTAATAATTTTGAATGGGAAAAATGTATAATGTATGATACTTCTCAAGCACATCACTTAACTGTTAAAAGGCTTAAATTTAGGCCTCAAGAGAAATATTCTAGTATTTTACAATTAGCAAGTTGTGGATCTGATCATATTATTAAGATATATGATATAGACATTTTGTAACGAAATAATTAAAAAAATTTATTTTTATATATTAAAATTTAAATTATTTGAATTAAACTACTTACCTTGCTTAATTTCCAGGTATCAGTTTTATAAATTTCAATATTATCATTACCTTCAATTGAAACTACTACTGCTAATTTAGTACCATCTGGAGTAAAATATAATTTATGGAAAGAAGATTTCACATTTTGTATGTGAATTACACTTTGATTCTCCAGAGACCATATAGATATCTGAATCTGAGTATTACAATAATTTTAATAAAAATATATTGAAGTGCTAGTATATTTAATATCGAGCAAACTTACTACTCACATTAAAATCTGATAATGTTAAAATGTATTTACTATCAGAGGACCAGGTAACACTTTCTAAACCAGCACTGCCTTCTGTCAATTTATATTTCCACTCAGGATAACAAATAGAATATACTTGAACAATAGCTTTTTTTATGTTTGCACATAGTATATACTCACTATTTCTAGACCATTCTATATACTGTGATAAAATGAAAAATGAATTCTGTTAATACAAACATTTTATTTCTTTTATTGCAATTGACATTTCATGTTATAACAATAATAAGAGTTCAAATAATAATTGTGTACATATTATATCATATTGTTATATTGTTATCATTTGAAACGATCATAAAACTAATAGTTAATAACTATTATATATCAGTTCCAACTAAAACAGTTATGAAGAACTGTTATTCTAAATAAAATTTCTGTCCACGTTGATTTTATTTATGATTCTTGTACTAATCCTGTTAATTGAAGCTCAGAATTTACTCCTTAATTTAATACTTATACCTGTGAGTTTCAAATCTATTTTAATACAAACAATATTAGAATTAATATAGAACCAAAAATACTTTTACACTTTTACTAAAAATACTTTTATGAATCACGTGCGTTTGCTTACCTTTGCTGATTCGTCTCGGCAGTATAGGATCGACACAGAAAACAAAGTCTTAGAACTAATAAATATAGATTCGAAAAGAAAGGATCTTAAAACCAATATCAGGATTGGTATAGAGACCATAAATATTCAAATACCATACTATGATGTCATAAACAAAAAGAATCTACTTGGACTCGTTTTTAAGTGTAAAGCCTCTATCTTTACAATCCTGGATTCATTTTTTCCAAAATGATGCATTTTTGTCATACAGCAAGTGGAAAAATGTTTATTTTCGAATACGGAATATTGTCTATTGATGTGTAGAAATTAAAATTAATTAACGCTTGAAAATATTAACGGCAGGGAAGGTAGAGGGGATTAGTCGATCTTAATTGAAGATCATGTAGTATAGAGTAGCATAGTAAAGCATGAAGCAATTGTTTTTCTCTTTGCCCCTTTTCCGTGAGCCTTTTTTGTAACGCATGATATTGAAAGTTTATGGTCAATTTAAAAGAAAACTAAGAGCTTCTACATATAATGACAAAGTTAATGTACTTAAGGAGACGAACCGAATAACGTATCATTTGTCACGCTCGGATTTGTTAGGAATATTGAAGATTTTTGAGGATTTAGTATTCGAATATTTATGAGAATAACTGTATTTTGACGAGAGTAATTGTATTTTCATAATCGTTTCGAAAACCAAAATCTATATAACTGTACTTGGTTTAAACATGTACACTAACCTCTATTATGTCTGGAAATACGAACGAATGGATAGTGTCGAATTTTTTGTAATCTCTTATTGTTAAATTTGTCTGGTATGCAGTTGCAAGAAATCTTCCATCCCTCGAGAAATCACACAATTGGTTATTTACTCGTATTAAATCGGTTTCTACCTCCGACATCACGCCGCTATTAAATCGGAAAATTCAGTTTTGAAAATCCAGTTCTGCCAACCTGAGTAATCGCGATACAATCCATAAGAAAATCAATATCGATCTATTTAAATCAATTTAATGAAAAAAAGAAAATGAAATGGATTAATCATAAGGATCTAAATGATTTATTATTAATGCTCAATGTTTTCCAATTACACATGGAATGAATAAATATGTAAAAATGGATCTGCGTTTGATATGTTGGTTGTAGTGAATTTCAAAATGACAGTTACAACATTTGTGAAATTGTGTATTTTGGTATTTGATTGCAAACATTGCAATTCGTGTTTATATGAAATACCAAGCGAATCATTAAATTTTCAAACTTGTAAATGAAATGTTGACTTTCTGAAGAAATTGTGAATATAATTATCAATCAGTTAAGATGATCAAAGATTTTGTTATTCCTGTAAATAAAGATGAACTTTTGCAAAGCCGGAGCGGACAATATATTGTTAAAGAAATCGTTCCAATACGGTTATTATCGCAAGCTCTCGATGGTATTTTATGAATTTCATATACTTTTATAGATCATTTTCCATATTTGTTACAGTAATTTCAATCTTATTTACAGAAACTCGATCGGCACTGCAAGCAAATGGGGCCAATTTTATTTTTGAGCATTTTGATACATTTTTCTCTGTAGTTGTTCATGAAAATAAGGTCGAATTAACAATTGTTCAACGTGCCTTTACTAGAATTCAGAAAGGTAACGAATATTATTTTGATTGGGTCAAAAATTTTAACCTTCCACGGATGATGTTTACATACTCTTGTGCAATCTTTAGAAGTAGATTTTAACAACTAAATTTCATAATTATGTATAAATGATGATTTATCATTTTACCATTGAAATTACTATTAAATTTATCTAATGACTAATTATGTAATTTAAATTATAAAAAAGTTTAAATCACCAACCTTCGATCATTATTTTGTAAAGGTTTTGAAATGTTGGTCCTTAACATGGAAAGTATATTTGAGAAAGGAAACGAATTGGAAGAAGAACATAGATTGACCTTGTTAAATATAAATAAAATGTTTGCATATTTATTTTCTTGGTTTATCTGCTACATAGATGATGAGGTTTTTAAAGATGATAAATTTTTGGGCAAGGTATGATATCTATAATTTAATTATATTAATTATATTAATGCTGCCTTTTTATATATTACATATTTCCATGTATTAGCGCAAAAAGTCTACAAAGTTAGACATGGAGGAAGAATGGGAATCTAATAGAGAGAAAGCTTTAGAGTACATTTATCGATTGTTACAACTTCCATTAGCAAAACTTTGGCAGCCTCCTATTGTAGAAGATTCCTTTATCATGTATGTTTATAGTTAAGTATTTATATATATTAACTGTAATTTGAAAAATTATTTTAATATGTGAAATGTATAAATGATCTTTTTAGATTATTCACCAAAGTGTGCTATAAAATTTTAGAACACTGTGCAAATTCAAAACAAAAACATACAAGACTAACTATTTTTCAGGTAAAATTTTATATAGTTCGTTGAACTGTCTTTTAAAAATTTGATTATTTTAATATTAAACTCAAAAAAAAAAAAAATAGATTTTAGGCACTGCGGTCAAAAAGTACAACCATGGTATAAGTTGTGTGATAAGAATTATTCAGGTATATACACCAATAATTACAAGCTTGTTCTAATATAAAAGTATATTAATAATTTAATTTTAATATTCTAGTTAGTGAAATTACATGATACATTAGCATCTCATATGGCTGTTGGAGTTATTCATATGATTAATAATTATGGTTGTAATGGTTTAATAAGAGAAATAATGAAAGAGATTGATCAAAGTGAATTATCTGAACTTGACAATCGCAATATATCGACATTTTTAGAGACTGTTGCTGCTTCTGGCCCAAATCTCATAATTCCTATTCTTGATGATGTGATGGATTATTTAGCTAGTGAGGTAGCTCATTCTACTATATCAATTCATCTATAAAAATATTCATCTATTATTATGTATTACTATTATTTTTAGCATTATATTATGAGAAATTGTACTATTTGCATTATACGTGAAGTTGTACAAAAAGCATTAACTGGAGATGATCTCACACAAAAACAAAAGGATCAACGTGATGAATGCCTTAATAACTTAAAGGAACATATTCTTGATAATAATGCTTATGTCAGATCAAAAGTTTTACAAGTTTGGCAACATTTATGTTGTGAAGGTGCTATTCCATTAGCAAGACAAGGAAAACTTTTAGCTGCTGCTGCATTACGTTTAGAAGATAAAAGTGCAAGTGTACGAAAACAAGCATTACAATTAATACGTGCTTTACTACAAAGTAATCCATTTGCAGCAAAAGTAAGTGGAAAAAATTACATTTGTTTATATAATTGTTTTGCATCGACAGTATAATTATATACAATATGGAACATATTTGCAGTTAAACAAAGTAGAAATTTCTAAATCATTAGAAAAGGAAGAAATAAAACTAAGAAAATTACAAACTGAAAGTGTTAATAAAAGTACTCGTGGTGATAAACAGAGATTGGAATTATGGAATACTTTTCTTCCAGAAATAAGAAAGGCATTAAAAGAAGTTATTAATAAAAATAGTAAAAAACAAGGTATATATAAATATTTTAACATAACATATATATCTAATCTAAATGTGCATTTTTGTTTTATAAATTAGATGATGAAGATGGAGGTGAAGATGAAGAAGAAGAAGAAGAAGAAGAAGAAGAAGAAGAAGAAGAAGAAGAAGAAGAAAATATTAGTACTGATACAGCATTTGAACATGTAAGACAATTAATGCTTAAAGGAAAAATTCTTGAAGCAGTAACATATATGTGGAAAATTTGTCTGCACTTGAAACAAAATTCGAATATAGAAAATCTTTCTCCTGAAGCAAAAGAAGAATGTCTATTTTTACTTTTATTAAAAACATTTATGGAATCCGAAAGTAATCCAATTGACGGAAATGAAAATGCAGATACACAACATTCAGAAGATAAGAATAAAGAAAATGATGAAATATTAGCACTAAAACGAGTTGTAAATTATTTAAAAGTATGTTTCAGATATATTATATTGATCATAGTCAATTATTTATTTAAATGTATATTATATTATAATATATTATACATTATAATATATTTTTCAGAATTGTTTGGAATTTGCAAATGAATTAGAGATTGCTATATCTATGACGGAGAAATTACTTTTTTCTACCGTAGCAACCGATGCTATCGAGGCATGTACTTTACTTGGAGTTGCTCACCAATTTGGTGTAGCTGGAGCTGCAACCGCTATTCGCGATGCTTTATTTCAAGTGTTTCATCGTGATCAGTCAGTCCGCAACAATATAGCACTAGTATATAAAGATCTTTATTTAAATGATCGCGAAAATCAAAAATCAAAACGACAAAAGGCTCTTACATGTGTTAAATCGTTGATTGATTTAGTAAAAAGACTTCAACCAGGTCAAAGTCAAGCTTTAACTCAACTTATTTTAACATGGTATAATAATAAAGATATAGACAATGAAGTATTACAGGTAATGTAAATACAATATTGTTTTTAAGTTTAAATCTTATGTGATAAGAAAGTTATATATAATTGTGATTTATTTAATAGGTTTTGTGGGAGATATTTTCAATGAAATTATCAGATACAGATACAGTAGATAGTAGATCTGCTTTAATGCTAATAACAATGATAGCTCAAGCTCAAAATGGTATTATAATTAGTAATTTAGAAGTGTTAATAAAAGTAGGACTTGGATCACGAGCAAAAAGTGATCTTTTACTAGCTAGAGATACATGTAGAGCATTGTTAACTATAAAACATACGAGTGATGATATAGAAAAAGCACCTGTCAGGTACGCAAAATTATAAAAGTTAAATGATTGTTCAAATATATTTAATAATTGTAAAATTATTATATTGTTAATAGGTATCCTAATGATCATGAAATGTTTAAAGAAATTCTTCCTTTATTAATAGAAAATTTTGCAAATGTAGAAGAAGATGGTTATATTTCATTCGCAACTGATGCAATTAGTGCAATTTATCATGTAGGTATTGCAATATACAATTTATCTAAATTTACATCTAAATTTAGTATATATTGCACAACTTATCTAAATTTTATATTTAAACTTCATTAAAACTACATTTCAAAATTTCAGTTAGCAAATCAACCTGATCATTTAATGAAAGAATTATTATTGCAAGTATTTATTCGGGGAAAATTTAATAATGATTCATCCGAACATACTGTTCCATCCTTTTTATTATCTAAATTATTGTATTTAATTGGCCATATTGCAATTAAACAAATGGTACATTTAGACACATCAGTGTACAAGGAATTAAAACGAAGAGATGCTATACGAAAATTAAAAAAAGACAAGAATTCAAATAGAAAAAGTAAACATTTAAATAGTTCTCCGAAATTAACTACTCCAAATAGTGCAAGACAAATAATTCGCAGTAAAGAGGTATATAATATATGATAAATTAATATTTAATTAATATTTGTACAATTATTAATTTTTGTTTTTAGACAAGTATTATTGAAGATAATGGAGAGGAAGCTGTGGAAGGAGCAGTAGAAGATGCGGATGCAGAGTTTATAAATGATATTCTGGAAAATCATATTGTAACTGGGGATGGACTCTTAGTAAAATTTATGTATGTCCATGAGTTTAATATATTTTCTCGTTTAAAATTGTTTTTAAATATGGGTAAATATTTATATTTAATTTTTTACAGCCCACTAGTACTAGATGTATGTCAGCATCATGACAAATATAACAATGAAGATATACAAGCTGCTGGAGCTCTTGCTCTCAGCAAAATGATGACAGTAAGCTCTACTTTTTGTGAAAATTCATTACAGCTTTTAATTACGATACTAGAACGTTCACCATATCCTAATATTCGAGCTAATGTTCTTATTGGAATAAGTGATCTTACAACAAGGTTTCCAAATCAAATTGAACCATGGATGAAACATGTTTATGGCAGGTATTTAAAAGCATAATTTAATTAATTTCATGCATATCAATCTAAAGCATGGTTAATTTGCAGACTTCGCGATGAAGATACAAATGTAAGAAGTACTTGCATTCGAGTTTTATCAAATCTTATAATGAGAGAAATGGTACGTGTGAGAGGCCAAATATCAGAGCTAGCTCTTTGTATAATTGACAAAGATCCTCAAATTCAGCAAGATACGAAGCAATTTTTCAAAGCACTTTCACAAAAAGGCAATGCTTTGTACAATGTGATGCCTGATATATTGTCTCGATTAACTGATCCTGATTTAGATATAAACGAATCAGATTTTCAGAAAATTCTGAAGTATGTACATTATCAAAGTGAAAACAAATATTATAGTTAATCCTATTTATTTATTATTCAAAATATTTCTAGGTATATTTTAAATTTATTACAAAAAGAAAAACAAGTTGATGCCATTATTGATAAAATTTGTGCTAGATTTCAATTGGCTACGACAGAAAGGCAATGGCGTGACTTTTCATATTGTCTTTCGCTTTTACAATTTAGCACAAAAAGTATAAATAAAAATACATATTTTTCAACAGTTAAAATTATTTTTAAAGTTTTATGAAATATCTCTTGTTTTGAAATTAATAAACTTTTATTTAGGTATACATCGTCTCATCGAAAGTTTACCCTTATTGAAAGAGAAAATTCATCACAAACAAGTTTTAAAAGCATTATATTCTGTTATCGAGCAAACAAAGAAAAAACCAAATACAAAAGCAGCATGTATGGAATTGGAAGAAAAAATAAAAGAACTTCTTAATAAAACAGAAAATTCGAAGCAAGATGATGAAATAATGCCACCGCCGCCAGTACCAAAATCGAGAAAGCGTACCAGATATAGAAAACATAATAATAGCGAAGAACAGGAAGATGATATTGATAATGATTTTGATTCACTACCTGTAGCAAAAGGTATATTTCTTTTTATATAAAAATAATTACTTTCAGTTATGCATTTATTGATATATAATTATTTTAGCAAAGAGTATTAAAAAAGCAAAATCTCCTGAACATAAATCGAATTCTGATTCAGATTCAGATTCAGATACTGATGTACTAATGAAAACTCCTAGTACAAGACAGCGTATGTATTATTTTCCAACATGAATAATTCTTCTATTATATCTATACTATAATAAATTTTCTTATGCATTTATGAAGTATTTAATTAAGTTTCATTTTTTAAATTACGTGCAATATAAAAATATAAATGTGCATAAATATCTACAGTCTAATTATATATAATAATTTTTTTTTCATATTAGATATGGCAAATATATCTGCAAGTGCAACAAGATCAAATTGGAAGAAACGTACCAGTTCAGTTCTCGTTACGCCGTCACCATTGACGAAAAAAAATAAACCAGTTCCACAGAGATCTTCGTTACGTTTATCTCAATTACGAGAAAAATGATAAAATTTATATATATATATATATTTCTACTTTTGTATTTTTTGGTATAGTAAATTAAGAGTAAAAAATAAAACAAAAGTAAAATAAAATTTCATTCCTTAATTATTTTCTTATTTTAAATATTTCTTGACAATATCAAATGAAATTTATAAATTAATTTTGTCCATAAAAATCTTCGTAACGTTAGTATTTTTATCTTCTTTAATTGCTTTATTTTATTCTTTCATTTTAATCTCTTCTTTTTTTAGGAAATATTGTAAAAAATGGAGCAACTAGTTTTACAAAATATAAAATATTATTATAGAAATATTTATTTTAATGAAAATTATGAACACTTGATGTAATATTTAGATAATTGATAATAATATTACGTATAATATACATATCACAACGAAAGGATTGAAAATAAAGGTATTACATATCAAATGCAGTTTCGAAATAGCTTCGAAAGTTTTATACATTTGTGGCTACATGGATTTTCCAGTAATAAGTAAAACACTGTATTTTATTATGCATTTGTGTACAATAGATATATTGTATGATATTGTACGTCGTGAGAAAGACTAGCGTAAAAATCTTATATATTAACAGTATAGTTTCGACATGTATGTCACTAATATTAGAAAGAGATTTCCATTTAGCCATCGTTATACCAAATCACGACTAATGCTACGTTTAAATGTCATAGAACGTACTTCTGTTCCAGGCTTTCCTGATTTACAAAGGTTATTAGAATTCGGGTTTGGAGTAGGACTTTGTGAAAGCGATGCCCTTTCATCGTTAGTATTAGATTTTTCTCGTTCTAATCTTTGTTTGCTAAATTTTCCCATTCCAGGCCGATAAATTTCCATAGTAGGACGATCCTATTATTTTATAACAAAGAAAAATTTTTTATAAATTATAAAAGTCGAATAAAAGAATATTTTTAATATTTTAATTAAAACAAATATATACCTTGTTCCTGATTCGACGTTCTAGTCGTGGATCCTTTTTATCCTTCTCTTTATCTTCATTTTCAGTCTTCTGTAGGTTATTTTGATCTCCTCCATCTAAAGACTTGTGCCTTCTTAAACAATTTCCATCTCCTGTACCACCTTCTCCTCCACTTTCAAGCGAACTACGCCTTTTTGTAACTTTTGAATCTTTCTTTTCTTCAGATTCATCATCTTCATTAGTTTTTTTATTAATATCTTCAATGGATTTTGATTTTTCAATGTCTTTACTGTTTTCAACAACCGTTTCTATAAATAATAACATGTTAATAGTCTAGAAGCAAGATATTTCCCAACATATTCATAGTTTAGGAGCATAGATATTTCCCACATAATTCATACCTGTTCTTCTTAGTTCTCCTGTCACAAAATCCTGCAAAGGATCTATTAATACTTTTTTTTCATTAGTTTCTTGTTTCTCTTTTCCTTTATTGTTTTTAGCATCTTTATCACCCATGATTTCTTCGTTTTCTTTAATATTCGCATAAAAATCAACTTCAGATTCTTTTTTTAGGAATTCTTCATCTTCGTTTCTTAATTTTGCACCATTTTCCATGTCAACACTAAATTCTACATTTTGTTTTTTAGTTTCTGCAAGCCTTTTTTTTTCTTGCCTCATTTTCTCATAACTTTTACCTCTTTTTTCCTCAATTTTTCGTTCCCTAGAATCTTTAATATCTTCTTTAAAATCATATTTTCTATCATCCTTTCCATCAAATCTTCTATCATTTATACCATCTCTTTCGTCACGTCTTCCGTATATCTTTTTATCCTCGTGTCGTCTTTGATGTTTTATGTCTCTATCTTTATTTCTATCCTCAATTCTTTCCCTATATCCTTTTGTTATTGATTTGGAATCTCGATCACGAGGAATCTTATCACGTAATTTATCGTCTTTCTTAATACGACTTTTGATGTCTTTGGGTGAAAGTTTATCCCTTTCCTCTCTATTTTCTTTATTATCTCTACACATTTCTTTATCAAGATCTGGATTTTTCAATACCTATAACAAAGTTAAATATTTATTTTTAAATAGAACGTTTTTACCAGTTTTTTTTAATATTAGCAGATTTTAATAAATTTAAGTTCAACGTGATAAATAAAATAATAAATTACAATAAAGTAACACAGAATTTTCACTTTCTTTTTCTAAAAAATAATTTCTTTTACAAAATTTAATGTATACACAAATTAAACAGGAATAAATTAATTATATCTTAATAAATGTATACAAATTTGGAATACAATATTAAACAGAAACAATATATGGCATTCCATCACGTCGCGTAAGTGGCACAATCTTCATGGCTCTTTAACATGCAGTAAATAAATACGTAACATAAATTTCCCTGCTAATCATTCGCAGTTCGTATTTCATGGAGCTTTATAATATCCTGATAATCCTGTTTTACAAGTTTTAAAAGGATAAAGTTTACGATAGTCGAACACAGCACTACAACTTCGTGACTTTGACACTTCCATTGGTATTTGCATTTTCCAAGTTTTGTGTAGATTAGTAAATTGAGATTTCGATAAAACAGAAAAATAGTTTTTATTATTAATATATGTGCATTTAGTATTATTATAAATATAATTGTTTCTAATATTACTCCAATGATTGTAATTATTTTTGCAACTAGCATTTTTTTCTTTATAACTCTTTTCGCAAATATAAAATAATTTTCGTTGTTTGTTAGTGTAATGCCAGCGTTCGTAAGGTACACTCCCAACACAATTTATATATACTTCTGTATTTTCGTTTTTATAAAATTGTTGTTGCATATTTAATGAATTTTTGTTAGCTTGTATCATATTTGCAGTAGCACTGCTGGAAATCTCTTCTTTACATTTACGAGGTACATTAAGACTTTCAATAGGACGATCAAAAGATATATCTTCCGACTTGATAGGTGGAGAAGTAGAAAGGAAGAAATACTTGGTCTGACTATCTTCAATATTACATGCGGACTGTAGGTTGAAAAGATTAGTATCAACAAATACAGTGGAGAATCCAGTGCTTAGAATTTAAGTTTAATATATTACTAAAAGTAATTTTTATTATGTATCTGATTAACGGTCTTTTTATTCTATACTGTATTTGTCACGTTTAAAATTAGTTTACTTTTAATAACTCAATAATAACGAATAATTATTATATGTAAATCCATGTTACATATAATATCACCTTAGATATAATAGGATCTTCCTTTGATCTTCTCCTTTCTAGATCTCTTCGCCGTCTTTCTTCACGTTTCTCATCTCTGAGACGTTGTTTCTCTTGTTTACGTTGTTTTACATATTCTAAGAGAGGTGTGGTTGTAACTTTTTTTGGTGTATCTATAACAAATATAATACAACAAATATAAGTATATATTTCATATACAAGTGAGCAAGTAACATTTTTTTGTCACATATTAAAAAATAACTTACTATCAGGTGGTTGATACGAGTATTCTGTTTTTGGCTGCGATACATTAGATTCAGCTTCTTGGTTTTTCAGACTTTCTAAGAAACTTACGTAATATGGATCAGACTCTATCGTACCACATTTCAAATCTTTTTTCTTCCCTATCTTTCTCTTTGGTAACCTTTGAAAAGGTGCAAATTCTACTACTGCTGGATACTCTGTACCTTTAGAGTCAACAAATACGTAATTGTCAAATTTCTCTCTGAACATAAAGATATCTTGTTGCTCAACAAAGTTAATATAAGCACGCGAGAAAGCATACTGTCCCATAGACATATCAGCTTTCACAAAGTAAAGGTAATCGTGCTCTGGCAATGGTGAAACTTGCTCTAAGAATTGTTCTTGAGTCATAGTTGGAGGTAATCTTCGTATTACTACCTATAAATATATTTCATTATACACATATCTTTCATTATATACATATACATTATATATATATATATATATGCTGATTAAAATTGAATTAAAATATATAATACTTTATGGTTCTTATAATAATTATAAAAATTTCTACGAGTTATTATCATCATATTAGCCAAAAATCTTTAACTTTTTATTCAAAAAACGTGACAGTAAAGATGCCACATGACATGTAACTGTGTACCTATCATTTTCTACAATAACATTATATTTACTGCCGTATGAAACGTACAATCCGCCGTTTCATATCTGAGACAGTATTTTAATTGCAACGTGTCAAATGAATAGCATCTTTTCACAAAATTATGTCAGAAATGTTTCAAAAATTGAAAAGTTAAACTTCGATCTTTGTTCCATTTAAACGCAGCGCATGTTGCGTGGTCAGAAAGCATATTATGCAGGTTCGGTAAATTTGCGGCATCACTTTAATCAGGTATATACCTTTGTCATAGGTCGGCATTTTTCTTTTTTATTGTCTTTAACTTTTCCAACATCTGGAGAGCTAGTTTGTGCCTCATTTTGTGCGGCTGTCTCAGACTGTTGTGTCTCCTCGGTCATTGTCATCTACATTTATTCAATTTCTCAGCAAGTCGGGCTTACTTCGTGTCAATTCCATGCACTCTAATCGAATATAATATTCAAGGCATGCAATTTCCCCTCGTGTCATCAAAATAAACGTTTCCGTTTACAAAGTTTTCGCGGCCATCTTGTCTCACTAAGTCATAAAAATGTTATTGGATAGGGGAAAAATAGGCTTCCCATTCATTAGGGAATTTTTAAATGCAGGCGCGCGCGTTTCACATCTAGGGGATTGAAATCAATACGCAACGTTTGTTCCTTTGAATTACGATTTCGAATTTCGAATTTCGAATTTCGAAATTTCATGCTACATCTAGTATATCTTTCGTTAAAGACTAGATCACAATCGGCGTAGCTTAATTCGCACACGTGTTTGGTGTTTGCAAAATAGTTTATTACAATGATAAAACAATGCAATACAACAATTTACAATACAACAAATATGATACAACAAATTGTGCAATTCACAATTTGACGGGATTTAATAAAACGAGACACGATAAAGTCTGTCAAAATAAGCATACTGAGGTATAATAGAAAAGAACGATATAAGTTAATGTATTTACATAAGTGAAGTAATTTAATTGTTCAACGAAAGTTGAAGTTTCACAGCCTTCTGTAGCTATCGCGTTGCTGAGATTGAGATCCTGATGTCAACGTTGAATAGATGAATGGCAAAATTGATGCTAATGCTAAGCAGAGGCCTATTACCGGTCGGTACCATACCCAAGCAAAACCAATCACTAGTAAACTGATAGACATCGATACAGACATTGTTAGAGACTCAACTGCGATTATTCCGCACAAAAATGTTGAATTTAGGATCACTGTCCTCAATATATTCGCCAAACACGTTGCTGCCAAGAATAAGACTAACCATCCAAGCCCTCTGAAATAATTAAGACTGTTATGAATCACACTTACGATGACAAATTTTACAGGAGTCAAGGAATCCTGAGGGTTAAATTATAAAAGCGTCACCTGATACTCCATGTACGCCAGTAATTGTGTACATGTTCCAGATGGAACATTTGATCTACAGATATTTTGTGTTTTTGCTGAAGTAAAATCTCTTCTCCGTGGGTTGTAACGTATGGCACGATAATTCCTTTTTGTAACATGCCAACTATGGAATATACATCTCCTGCTTTTCCAGCATAGGAGAATTGTATACGTATATCACCTACCTGCGAACAACAAATAGATCAATGAAATTTAGTTAAAATCGCTTAAAATGTAACAAAGAGCTCTGAAGAATGCAGTTGCATACTTCAGGTTCCCACAAATTAGAACTGTGGTAGTATAAACCGGAGTGCATTTTAATATCTTTACGCTCGGGTCGTTCGTCGCTGGTAATTTCTACAAAATTATTAAATTTCTTCTTCAATTCAGTCCCAAGAGTGAATGCGCCAATGTTAACTTCATCTGCAATTTGCACTTGGCTTTTAATAGGCATTTCTTTCGGGTTATGATGGCCAGCTCTAATGTAGAAATGATCTGAATCAACAAGCTTGTCCTTCCATTCTGTTGTGTAATAATAATGCTTCTCTTCTTCTGTTACTCCTCCAAAGCTAATTTACAGAAACAACGAATTATAGAATTATAGTTTATAATGAAAAGCGAGAAAAAAAAGAAATGTTTTTTTCCAATGTACCTCCTTTCTTCTTCTATCTCAACCCATTGATACATCTGTACTCTGCGTTTCAGTTTCACACTTGATACAATCACACCATAGTCGGGCTCGGTTAATGGTTCTGATATCTTCAATGGCCCTGATAAATGAATCAAACGTCCTTCATATTCAGGTAATAATTTCATCACGTTTGGAAGTACTGCTACGTTGCGTAAAGCTTCGTCCAAAGAATGTGCTACCTTCACTGCTCTTCCCTATAGCATTAAGACACAAACTTTTAAGACGCAAACATTTCCATTTAGCTAATGGTGCAAGTATTTACAAACCTCGTTCCAAAACAAAAGGCACATGCCAGTTGCAAACATAACAAGTCCAATAATAGCAGTTAACCATGATTCTCTAAATTGCTCTGAAACTGTCAATGGGATATTCATAGGAGGAGGTTGCCTTCCATTTGCTCGGTTTTGATGAATGGGTTCGGTATTTGCCCTCTGGGGTTGCCCATTTTGCTATAAAACAATTTTTTATATTTCAATTATATCGTACAATAAATAGAATACATAAAATATCACATAACATGTTGTATTAATTAAAAATCAATGGCTATACTTACGTTTGTACGATACATTTTCGCAGATTACATTACATGGCCGTGAAAACTTCCAACTCGTTTGCTGAAATTAAATCATCTAAAATAACATCATTTCGTATACGATATGTGTATAATTTTGCACGAGTGTTGGTTCAAACTGTATATACATATTTCGGTCGTGTTTGTTACGAATCAGTCTGTTCAAAATTGAACTGATTCAAAATATTGCTCAATGAATTTTACGCATTGTATAAATCACGTGCATACGCCCGAAAAATTATAATGGCCTTCAATCGAAGTCTATTTTGTTACATACACGCCACTTTAATTCGATAAAAGCTCCCTTCCTTTAACTTCTTGTAAGATCGTTGCGCCCTCGTTTGTTATCTATTGTATTCGATCTTCTTAGTCTTTTTACAGTTTTAGGCCAGTGTATCGTAGTTCGCCGGATTAGAACTGTTAGTGCCATGTGTTGTGTAAGTTGTAAAATTTTAGCATAATAAAGTTATTATAATACGTGAATGAAATCGAAATTAATATTAATATTATGTTGTAATATTAGGTAGTTTAAAAATATTATTTATTCGGATGTTATAAGGGAGAGTCAGAATCTTGAAAAAAAATTGTAATTGTACTATTATTGAAATTTTGGAAAATAATAATAAATTAGGAAAATCATTTTTATAAATTGTTGAACATGTAGAGCAGAGTTTCAATGTCAAAAAGGAATAATGTCAATAAATAAAATTACTAATTTATTTTATTTTAGCATAAAATCGCAAAGATAATCAAACATTGGTAATATAACGTGTTTTCTAGGTAATCTGAAAGGAATGACATGTGACACGAAGAGACGTTGAAATATTGCACAATATAATACAATAAAATCGAAGCAAAAACGAGAGAGAAACATGCTATCAATATGAAGTGGATAATAATTTCGTGTATTTTATGTGTGTTTGGTTGTTTCAAAGAGTTTAGACCTTCGGAGTCCTTTGTCACTGATTATTTAACAAACTGGAAAAATTTTACGGACGTTCAAGTAAATATGTGTGATGATAACTAGTATTGTAGCTGTAGAAATTAATAAATAAATTATTTATTTTGAAGATTTTACGAATTTTATATTTATGCTTTCTTGTTTCGTATTTCTTTATTTATTCTTTCGTTTTACCTTTTTATTTTATTCTCCTCTTGAATCTTGAACAATTATTGTGCAGTATGCCACTACTGAATTTTACAAGACTTGTTCTTTTTCAGGTAAATCAAGAAATATTTCCTGTTTCTACATACTCCTATTTTGCAACGTTAATTATTGTATTTTTGATAACTGATTTTGTACGATATAAGCCAATCATTATTTTATGTGGTTTATCAGGAGCTATTACATTTCTTTTAATAGTGCTTGGCCAAGATGTTTTAACTATGCAAATTCTAGAATTCTTCTATGGCTTGTTCTTTTCCACAGAAGTAGCTTATTACACATTTATTTATGCTAAAGTTGACAGGAAACATTATCAGGAAGTAACTAGTCATACAAGAGCGGCATCTCTATTTGGTCGTTGTATGGCTGGTATTGTTGCACAATTAACAGTATCTTTGGACATGTTGAATTATCATCAATTAAATTACCTTACAATAGGAGGTACCCATTTTTGTACAGTTATTTGAATAATCATATAAAATAGAAATAATAATTATAGTAAATGTAAATAATTTCAAGTATAATAAGATCAAGATAATATATAAATTTTTTTTGTAACAATTTAAATATTAGTAGTGGAAAAAGTTCTTTTCGTGAACTAAATAATCTTTAAATGAGAAAAACGAATTGCAAATAATTAGATTTAAAATAGATTCATTTTATCGTAGATTATTATATCTTTAATGATATATTTTATTTAAAAAATGATGTAAAATATAGTTGCTGAAGTTTATATGATAGTTTGTATGAAATAATTTCCATTTTTCAGCCATTACATTTGCAACAATATGGGCGTGTTTTTTACCTTCAGTTGGTCAGTCCATTTACTTTCATAGAAAAAATGAAATTAATTTCTCTACATATAATGGAACACAAAATGATTTAAATCAAGTATTACATAGTTCTGAACAACCTGAGTATTCTTCCCCTAATATTTCATTGATCCGTAAAGTTAAAGACGCTTATATTTTATTGTGGAAAGATTTTTTACAAGCATATTCAAATAATCATGTTGTAAAGTGGTCAATATGGTGGGCATTTTCTACTTGTGGATATTTACAAGTTATTAGTTATATACAGTTATTATGGCAAACTGCTGTAGTACCTGGAGATAAAATTTACAATGGAGCTGTAGATGCTTTGTATACAATTATAGGTAAACAAATTATTTTGTATAATATATAACTTAATCAATATGGTAATATAGTATAGTAAATTAAAATTTGTAATAGTAATATATTGAAATTTTTTTAAATATGCAATAGTTGCATTAAAGTAGATATTTTCTTAAAAATTTTATATATTTATGTATAAAATTAAACATTTATATATTATTAATATAACATCTGTAATATCTTTACTTCTATTAATAGGTACAATTACTGTATTCTGTATTGGAAAACTGCCATTTAATTGGTCTTTAATTGGAGATACAATGGTATCATTTATGTCATTTGTGGAAGGTATTTTGTTAGTGGTATCTTCATATAGTTACAGTATTTGGTTGTTATATGCTGCATATATAATATTTGGAATTATTCATCATACAATGGTTACTGTTGCAAGGTTTACTTAATTATTAAAGTTACTAAATTACTAAAATTATTAAAAATGAAATAATGGTTCATATATTTTAATTTTATTTGTATAATTCACAGTTTTGAAATCGCAAAACATATATCAGAAGATAGTTATGGTTTGATATTTGGTGTAAATACCTTTTTTGCACTATTATTACAAAGTATATTAACAGCCATAGTAGTGAATGGAAATTTAAAATTAGATCTGAGATCTCAGGTAAGATTATTATTTGTATGTCAATAAAACTAATAAGACTCATAAAAATATATAAAAGCGACTATTAATGACTATTAATTTTGGGAATTATTTGCATCGATATTTTACATTATGAATATACTTTTGGTATCTTATTTCTATATCTTATTTCTATATTTATATAACATAGATATTATCTACATCTATATTTATGTATTTGTATAACATAGTATAATAAACGCCTATTTAATTGTTGTGGATACACATAATATAGCTAAAAAATTTTTCAAATAGTTAGCTTTTTTAAAATTTTTATATTTTTATGAGTTCTATTAGTTAATTAGATTTCTACTTGATATTGATATTCAAATGTCTTACATTACACTTTTTTTCCAGTATTTTGTTTATGGTGGTTATTATATTATCATATCCATACTTTATATAATAATAGGCATTTCAAATATTGTACAACATTGTAGGAAGGGTAGAGGTTTTAAAATCCTTTTAAAACCAGATCACAATTGAGAATATAAAAGAATTTCCAGAATGATTAGGTTCTAGAAATTAATACAAATTCATTTAGAAATAATTATATTAGACATATAATAATCAAAAATAGTTGCTCAAACAGATACATTTTTATAATGAATTCAATTTAAAAATAAAATTTAAAAAAATTTTAATATATTATATAAAAAAATATAAAAAAATTCTAATCTATTTTATCCTATTTTTATCGTTTATTTTAGTAGAAATTTTTTTTGGATAAGTTTTTATCAATTAAAGAAATTTATCAAGAAATAAGTTTTTATCAATTAAGTCTCAGGGAAAAGATATCATATATTATTGATACATATCTGTATTGTAGAAAGCGTATAGAATACAGTATTATATTTTTAATAATATAAAGTGTTGTGAAACTTGGGTGTTACTTTGTAAATTAATTTGCACAATAGGGATATAATACATGAGTACTTTCTGTATGATTTCGTACAAAAGTAGAAGATATTAATGTTAATTTCCATAAAAATACCTATTATATTTGAGAATTATATTAAAATTTTATTTTTTAATAAACAATCTGTTTACAAGAAATTTTTAACATTTCCCTCCCTTTCAATTTTCAATCATTTTTATACTGTGATCCAATTAATACTTTTATTATTCCTCGGTGGTAATTAAAAGTAATCGTACTTTATCCAAAACCGGTTCTCTACATTTCTACAAACATAAGATAATTTTTTTTATTTGTTCCTCCATCTTTTTATTGTTTAAGTTATTGCTTACGAATGAAAACGTTTGAAATAAGCATCTTCCTAACTCTCGACGAGCATTTGCATTCTTGTCGAAATATTTAAATAATTTCCACCAAACTGAACAATCTTGTATACTTTGTTTAAATTCCTTGCTGATAGTATCATCCATTGTATCATTTCGTATTATAGATACAATGGATTTCATCGTTTCATCTTGAGTGATTTTTGAAAACATGCAAGGATAATTGTTACAATCGTTTATGTGCGACTGTAATTTATCTAGTAAAATGGTGTCTTTCAAACAAATTTGTAATATCTATATATAAAAGATAGCAATTAATGTAATCTATATAAAAAATAATATTTTAATAAAGTCTATTAATTTAAGCGTTCATAAGTATTCACAAATTAATATTTTATATTCAATAAGAAATTTATACAATCAATAATAATTGTATATGTATATTACAAGATGTAAAATTTATTTCAATAAAAATGATCTTTTTCTCGTTGTACGAAGATTGCATATTTTTACCCAGTTTGGAGAAATTAGAACAGGATATACTTTAAACAGACTCGTGTTTAATTTATCAAAATACGTATCTGTATCTTGTGCCACCGCCGCATACGATGTTCCAAACGTATGACCATCAATTAATGATAAGATGAACGACACTGTTACGTATCAGCATTACATAAAACTACGATAAGCTGAACAATATTAAGGTTATTTAATCTATATCGAACGTTGACTTACTGTGATAATATAAAAATATTATGCCCAATAGTTTTATTAACATTGCGAAAATTTGAAAAATATATCAAGGAAGTAGGATAATTGAAAACTACTTTTTGATTATCAGAAATTATTAGCAGAATCTAGTTGAAACTATCTAATTATAGTAAGTAAGTAAATTTATTTAAATTGAAGAAAGCGTAGCATTCACATAGCATTGTTTCACTAGATAATAAATTAGTTAGATAATAAATCTAATATTGTACAATTTAAATAATCTTAAAGATTAAGGACGAGACAATGTGAGATTAAGAACACCGATGAACACATAGAAGAAAAAGAAGTTTTATGAAAGTATATCTGTATACTTAAAATATATTATATTTGGATTTATGCATATGAAATCAATTCCATCAGAATTTAACACAAATATCTGAAAAATATTCTGTTATTTGTAAATCGTTTTGATGGTCGCTTATCATGGTCATGTTTCATCATTCTTGTATCCAAGACTCGTATAATGCGATTAAAAAATTACTAAATGTTAAATAACTACTAAATAGCATAAAAAAACACATGCAGATAAAGAACGTAGAAGTTCATTCTGAAGTTGTTGGAAATTCAATAGTATAAAGGAAATAGGATAAAGGAAATAGATCAGCATTTAAAAAGCAATGTTAATGGAATTTAACACGTTGACTGTCACGCGAAACTTTTACTTAGTTTTGTCTATGAAACAAAATATTTAATTTCTAGATAGAGAGATATTGTATTACAGTAAAGCACAACGAAAGCACATTTTTCGCTTTGTAATATTGTCTAGTCTATCTACTTATGTTATTTACAATTCATTGTTAATGATATTCATCTCATTCTAATTATATTTATCTCATTCTGAAATATAATATTCCAAGTAATATTCTAAAATATTTATGAAAATAGAAACGACAGTCACTACTAATTAATCATCGTAGCAGTCAACACGTTAAATGATTGTTTAGTTTCGTCTGCCGTTTTTGAAATTATTTTATTCATGCGACGAGAACAATTTTAAGATTAAAAATGAAGATTAAAACGAAGACACGAGGTTTTATTAGATTAATTTTTGGATTGCACCGAGTACAACGAATTCACAAGCTTTTGCAGCCTGTTGCGTCAAGCATAAACCTATTTCTTGAAGGCGAGATAATTCTGCTCGATCATCTGTTAAACGATATTCTTCTAAATTTTTCGCAGGTTTTTTCGCCATAGTTAAACGCAATCGGTTAAGCTCGATTTCTTCCTTCGGACTTAAAGTTTCTAGAAAATTGATTTATCATACATGTATAATCACAAACATTAATCGTAAGATTTTTTTATGCTTTATGTTTTAAGATTTTTTTTTTGTTTTGATTAAAAAAGAAAAAACTAATTCGCTTTCTTTTCTTAAAATGTTGGAAATCATTGTACGAGGTCTTTGAATGAATTTTTTTTTTTTTAAGTTGCACTGTTTATAATTATTATAAAATTATTTATGCTATATATTACTGCTGCTATTATTGCTATTATTTCTTACTGCTATTTATTTATGACTTATTTATAATTATTTAATATCGCTAATATTGCGATATTTATGCTAATACTACATTTATATTACTCATTGCTATTTTGTGCTTTATCACATTCTGCACTTCGTACTTTTATTCTCAAGTTCTGTAATCTTGTTTGACAAATCCTTTCGAATGGCTTGTACTTTTTTGGCAGCTCGTCTCTTTTTCGTTATTTCCTCGTCGCGTTCCTCTTTCTTTTTCCTTCTCAAATTTTTCTTTCTTTTCCTCGAAGCCCGTGAATCTTTATACTTTCTCGAGAATCTCTTTTCTCTATTCTTCACCTTTAGTAAGAACGAACATTAAACGAAGATATGGCATGAGTTTTTGATTAACTTACGCGAACGTTTAATTTCATGCGAATTAATCTTTTATTTTGATCTTGTTTGTACTTCTGCCAGAGTTTTCCACAAATTTCGGCCGCACGAAGCAATTTTAATCTCAACTCGTTGTTGGAAAGATTGTGAAATAACGAAACGATTTTCCCAATGTTGAAGTCATCTTGTCCTCCACCCTAGTATAATTAGTATAATTAGTAATTGATAATAATTATATGAAGTTATAATTTCGTGAAGTATCTAGTGATTAATGATCTTTAGTTATTATTTAAATTTTTTTAGATTCTAGTAACCTTTTCTCTTTAATTTTTATCAAAACATACAAATATCTTCATACTATTTTACATAAGATAAAAATACTTATAAATTATTTTTTATAAATTCGAGCACGTTCTTTCTTTTTTCTAGCATTTAATTTATAATTTTTAAATATTGATAATCAACGAACATTTTGTTTGAGAGCTAAATCATGGATACATAGTTTTACCAATTCGATAAACGTGCAATCCCAATCTATTCCACCGTATTGGCATCGGGTTTTAGCTTTTTCAACATCTTCAGAAATCTCGGTATATTTCATACAATATGCGAGCACCCAATTTCGAGGTATATCGATCACAGGTAAGATTCTCCAAACTTTAGCCGTGATGTCTTCTAACATCTTCAACGAGGTGCTATCGGCGAGGGTTGGTATTTTCGTGATTGATAAATCCGGAAAAACTGTCGTTTCCGTAATGTTTTCATAATACTGAAGCAAAATTACAAACGTCGATAAACTATTCAATTTTATTGTCACAGATTGAAGAGCAATAGTTATCCATAATTTTTCATCATTAATAACACATTTATGCTATTCGCTGTACAGATACTAAATAATGATAAAAAAATTTTTTAACATTATCATTGAATGTCAAAAATATTTGTTAATTGTGAAAATATGCAAAGAACGCTAACTTGTAGTTTTTTCAGATGCTTGTTGCTTGTAGATTTAGAGAATGTCGTAGAGACGATGATACATCCGATTATTATTATTATGTGTCTTAGCATGGAACAATAGAGTCTTTATAAAATAATTTTCTTCGAACGTGACGCAGATGAGACATTGTAATAAGCTGCAGATGTCGATACGATATCTACAAAAAGTATTTAACAATTAGTTTCATTTAAATTAAACATTTACAAACGACAGTTAGTAATTTCGAAGAATTTTATGATTATATACATAACAAATTTATCATTTATATTGCGCAATGTTATTAATTAACAATGAATTGTAATTCTCCAGTATTGGTAAGTTTTACTTTTCACACAAATTATGAAAGAATTTTAGAAACTAATTTCCTGATCATAATTTATAATAAATAATCCTTACTTAATTTATAATAAATAAATATAATAATTTGTAAAAATGATCTTCCATAACCATCAACAATTTATAAAAATGACCTTAATAAATAAAAATCATTTACATCAGTTATATTCTAACTTTATAAATGTTACTAGGTTACAAATTATCTATTTTTGAAAGTTGCGACGCTACATATGTACAAAGCTCTTGAATTCAGTCAGTTATCGATAATTTGTACATATAATATTGAATCTTCTTGGTGGCAACAAGAATCGGTATAATCGGCCAAGAAAAAAAAGATATCGAAAAAAAAAGAAGGAAGAAATCACAAAAATTATCATTCTATCGAATTGTAATTTTATTAAGATAATCTCTACTGCTGTTTCTGACGATGGAAGATGTAATTTACAGCCTGATAATTGCAGGAAAATCAGGGGAATAGCAACAATAAAACTTATGGTATCCAGAGAATTGCTTCTCTTAATTATTTTACGATTGTTTAAATGGCTCTAACTATTCTAATAATAGTTACGAACTAGACAAAATGTTACACGACCATATAATTATTGTTACAATATATAACTATATAGCTATAATTAATGTATATATACTGATGTATATAATATAACTATAATTAACGTGTAGGACAAAATGATTTGAACATTTCACTATATTTTATATTATTTGAATAGCACGCAAATCTGATTCATTGTCGTATTTGCAAAGCTAACATCCTCGTCTTTAATTTTCGTCGAAAAAAAAAATCAAAACAACGAAAACAACGAAAACTATATTCACGAATTGCGGAATTAATGGCGTCACTGTTTCCGGGGATATTCTAACTGTTGACCGTTACAAGATCAACAGATTAACAAAACGATGATTGTTATGAAAAGAAAATAAAGAAGAGAATACAATGGTTTCATTATGCTAGTTTAAACACTAGTCACTGATAACTGTCGGGATTTCCCCCGCGTCCAACGTATATTTCATTGGCCACTTCTTTTCAGCTGTAATTGAGGCTACGTTTTCGTTGACGAATGTCCAGTTTCCTGCAAATAAATTATCCTATTATAATATTACTACTACTGCTAATAATAATAAATATCATAATTATTTGTTCTTTATTTAGCATTAATAAATTGGAACGTAATACCAGTGAATGAGAGTAAATCTCAGTTTGAGTTGAGAAAAATAAGACATTAGTTCTTGAAGAGGATGTCTTTGATTATTGTGGAAGATATTCGTGGGAAATTTACAATCGGCCGCGACTGTTTTGTACTCTGTAGCTATTGATCACGTAGTTTTGTGTTTGTAGATTATAGTAGAAATTTTTTTGTGTTTGTAGATTATAGTAGAAATTTATCTAAAATCGAGGATAAACAGTTTATACAATTGAAATCCATCAGTTTCTTTCAGTATTTCTTATTTTTTAATTACTTAACAGTAGAATTACCAGAGTTAGAATAGTTACCTAGTAATTTTCCATTTATTATAGAAATTTTATAGTTACACGAATTTTATAATAGTTCATATAAATGTTCAGTGGTTTGCGAAAATTCGTTGTATTTTATAAAAGAGTAAAATTTCTGTTTCTTCTTCTTTTTCTTTTTTTTTGCTGAATAGCATAATATAATTTAACTATATTGCATTATATAAATAAAAAATTATAACGTAAGCTTCATATGGAAACAAACATTCATAATATTTGAAGTTTTTAAAATAGTTGGAAAGTGGAAACAGTTTTATAATTAAATTAGACATCTTTTATCGTTCTCGATGATCAGAAAACACCAAGTGTAATAATCGTATGTCAGAATTTTTATAATGTGCGCTCCGTATCAGGGAATGACACTGATACTGCGATTTTTTGATTTTTTACTGACACGTGAGAATAGAAGTGACAATGAACGTGAACAATAACGTGCGTCATATTATTGTCATTTCCAACTTTCGTCACTCTCATATAAATATCATATGAAAATAAATGAAAATCATACAAGTATAAGTGATCATCTAAATGATCTCCGTTGAATATTCATTAAAGTCATAGTTTTATTCCTTCGATATCTTTTAAAAAAATGAAAGGAAATGAAAAGAGAATTATAACTTCAATGACTGAATCAATGCTGAATTATATAAATCTTTGATCGAATCAATTATTATCGTGACTTTTTTTATTTCATAATCTCTTCAAATTCTATAAATCTCTTTCAATTGTGATTGTGTATTGTATGATTTTGTATTATATAACGCAACGCAGAGCTTTATTTTTCAGTTCGTTGCGCTTAATTAGCGATGAGAGCAATGCATTATGAAATGAAACTGCGGAATTTCCAGGTCTTCTTTAACGATTAAATCATGGATCACGAGTCGATATCGTTAATTTAATTCTTTCTAACGAGTTTCATGATAGATCCGTTGTAGTATTTGACCCTTAAATTTCATGATTATCCTTGTTGTAGTATTTGACCCTTAAATTATATCAATTTGGATATACCATGTACAAACTGTATAAGTCCTTTCGTTTCGCTTTCACTGGCTGTCGGCCAACGTTGTGAAAAGAAGCTCGTTTTATTCGCTGAATGAATTCCAAAAGGAAGAGAAGAAACGAAAATTTCAAAACACGACGTCTGATTCATTTTCAATAGTTGTTGAACTTATTCGACTTGAAGATATTTTCGAAGCATTCTATTCTGCAAAAAGCAAATATTTCAAAAGTTAGTGCGGTAATTCTTAGTCAGCATTTTTTAGAAGACTTTCTTTCTGCGCAAATTTTCATTTGGGAATTTTAAGAGTGTAAACGTAGAAATTCAATTTTTTTGTAAAATCTAAAATGAAACTTTTGGTACCCAATATGACAGAGTTTTGAAAATTTATGCTTTTATGTCTTTTTAAATCGACTAAAGAAACATAACTTTTCATCGGTTGAGATACATAGTTGATTCATAAATATTTTAACTTTATTAAACGCTAAAAATTTAATTTTCTATGGAAATTAAAACGACAATTACAGAGTTTATCGTATTAAATGTCGAAAATTTAATTTTGTGTAGAGATCAAAATGAAACTTTTAGTTGATATAACAAAGTTAGAAAATTTATTTCTCAATGTGTTGCATCGTTTTCAAAACAAAAGGATTAATTGCTCTAATAAAGACCGCTATCCGCGAGTCGTGCGATACTGATCGATACTAATTTGCGATTCTGCGAAACTAATTTCCATTCTATCAAATGGAAAAATTCTTGACGTGATGTATCAAACACTTTAAACGGTATCGATGAAAGAAGCTATTACTGATCAAAAAAAAAAAAAAAAAAAAGAACAGATGAACGAGTTCTTATAATGAATTGTTTTTGCTCCGACTGGAGCTGATGAAGCGAAAATCATATCTTTCTTGCGACGTTTGTTCATGTTTCTTAGTTTACTGAGAAGTAGTTTCAGAATTATTATTTCAGAATCATTATCTCTATTTCTAGAGTAAGAACCACGAAGATGATATACTTTCCCCTCGTTTCGCTTGAATTTGTTACAATTTGACTTTGATTTATACCGCAAGTATGACGATATACTTTTCAGACGACATATTCGAAAGTTTATTAACCCTAACGAATCAGCTACACATGTATTAAGAAACGATATATATATATATACGTATATGTACGTAGTAAATTGTATCAACGCTTTTCGACTCCAATGACGTGTTTCTCCCCACCGATTGCATGTGGGATTTCCTGACACTGAAGCCATTACAACCGGGCATTTCCAACATCGTAGATGTAGACGACCTATCGGACTTTGTAAACGTCGACTGACCCGCTGAAGAGGATTTGTGTTCAATGAACAAATATGACACTCACTTGCGAACAAAACTCGTGGTGGGGAAGTGGTTGTGGAGCCAGTTACTCGCGACTCGCGGGCATCTTGGAGACTCTGCTTTTCCTCTTGTGCACTCAGTTTGGTATCGTAGCCAGTAACTATCAGACGTCATTTTTTCCTGTCTTATTCGCTAATTCAGAATTTGAGACTCTGAAGAGGAGGAAGGTACTTGCAGATCAGCGAAATGTTTTACAAACTGGTGAGTGACGTAGATCCTTTGGTCATGGTGAATGACGTAGATTGAACGTAGTACATCATTTAGTAGCATTAGGTTTATTTTTGTGACGAGATGTTGAGGTTTGATAGAAATTGCTTTGGTAGTGGATTATCCTGAAATGACATTATTTATTAGTACCTTTGCAATGAAATTTTCTTTTTAATTTAATGTTCCAATGAGTATGTTAAGTTAGTATAAGTATGTTGAGTTAGTATAAGTTGATCAACACCGATAGTGTGTAAATAATATATTTTCTATTATTTTCGTTCGACTTTTACTTGCTAATATCCTTTTCGAAATAAAAAAGATTAAAAATATAATCTCAGGCATTTTACGCGAATATTCTACATATACTAAATCAGTTAGAACAACATTCGATACATGACCCGTTGCTTTCTCAGTAATGAAAAGTTCAACTCTGATAACTTATCTTGTTGCATATACATTTTTTTCACCTTTCATTGTTTCTTTCCATATTCAATATCGATTTAATATTAATCCTGCTGTTCTCATCCAGCTAACTCATTTTTCCATCGCGTCCTATCTCTTCAGATATCGTTCTTTTTTTTGTGATACTTTATTTATAAAATGCTTGGAATATACGAAAGACTGTAAAATTATATTGAATGTTAAAATTTAAGAACTATGTGTGTTTAGTATAGATACAGAGAGAATAGCAGAGTTAATTTACAGTAATATTCTACCAAATATTTTTCAAATATTCTCAGTAATATTCTATCAAATATTTTTCAAAATCAGATTTTCTTGAATCAGATATTTTTACTTATATATATTATGCTTATTTTGGGTAATTATTTATCTTGAATCTCATTAATATTTTCACACTATTAATAGTTAGTAGTATTATATTTGAGTTTCTCGTATCGAAGTGAAATATTCTTTGCTTTGTTTGATCAGCCTTCCTCGGACCATGAAGGACACGCTTTAGTCAACATTTCTACTCATTTTTATTATATAAAGAAAAATCATAAGAATCCATTGACTAAAACGTACCCAAGGAATGTCGGCACACTCATTCTTATATATCATTTTTCAATCGATGAGTTGATTTTAATTCGACTTTGTGTATAGTTGCGCTGCTTAGCGGTTGATTACACGCATAGTACGTGCTTTATTTATTAAGTTGGACACGTATACGATCGAAGAATTCACTTGTTATTCATTGAATATCTCTGTCGGCATTGTCAGATTTTAAATGTGAAACTTCATGAATTTCGGTACTGTTAAAAATCACATTATTTCGAAGTTTCTGTAAATAAAAGATTTTAGTAAAATAATAAACTATTATTTTATCAGGATCATTTTGTACAATTGCAAGTTACAATTATTAACAAACATATTTATAATAATTGTTGCGAATATTTATATATAAATTTATATTTTTACAAGTGTAATTGAGGAAGTAGAATTTTTTTTTTAAAAAATGAGAAAATAAAGAAATGAAACTTGAGCAGAGAACTGTTTCATTCATTAAATACTATTTACATCTTTTTACATTATATATACCTACATTCTATATATTTTTGTAGTTCTAAATTTATCACATCACTCCGTGATCTAATAATAATTAAATAATTTCCATTGTTGTGGTTCAAAAATATTTCTGACAAGAAGAGCACAAATTTCAAAGATAATAAACCACATTGACAAAAAGATAAAGAAAAAAATATAAAGTAACAATAAATACTTAAATATCAAAAGAAGCAAAAAGTAGTAGACGGGAGAAAATCTCGAAAGGTGTAAAATAGAAATTACACGATATCATTTCCATAAATTGTGGAGCGTTTCGTCCCGGGGAACGTATGATGAAGACGAAACAGACAGCGAAACAGGTGAAATTGAAGGTTGTCAAAATGAGGAACTGGAAAGTTGCATAGGAAATTACGTAAAATCGGTATTAGCATTTGCATAAGGCGAAATTAAAGTGGAATAATTCAAACGAGTTTCCCACGTGCCTGAGCTGATATAGCAACAGGAACAAATTATAGAGGCGTGGTTATGTTTTCTCTTGCTTTCGTCATACGAGGCTCGTCATACTTTAATTTCAGCTAAGAAAGCCGGACTCTATGATGTCACGGTTTGCTCGTTGCTTTCACTCACGTTTGCCTCTCTTTCGTCCCAGATTGTACAATTTTCACTCATTCTCTCATTACGTTTCGGGTATATTCCGCAGAAATTTTTTTTATATTTATTTTGCGTATTTAAAGTAGAAAGCTGCTCATTGTCGTTAACTATATTGTACTTTCTACTTTGTACGTTCTTTGGTCATTCTTCCGGGGGGAGCTGCTGAATTTTTCCTGAGAAAAAATATTGACATTGGAAATAGATTTAATTTCTTAATATTATAAAAGAAATATTGCAATTTAAATTTATATTAAACGTAACAATTTAAAATTTAGAAATATAGAGTATTTGCTGAATGGATTGGTATTAAAAGAATAATAATAGTGAAAACATTTCCAAGAAAGAAAATATAATATATATAAATTTAAACGTATTTAATTTTATATTCTTTTGCACTAGATCATTATTATATTGAGTCACAAAACAATCACAGTTTTCAACGAGCTGTTAAATAAAAAATCAAAAATATCAGTAAAACAATTATTTATTAAATATATAAAACAATTATTATTAGACATGTACTATTACTTGAAAATGTTTTCACTATTATCATGTTTGCTCTTCAAATATTAATAAAATACCTACTCATTCAGTAATACTCTATTTCTATCTATACTTGTAAATTTAAATTATGCAAAGTACATAACATTGATAACAACACTAGTGTCTTTTATAATAAATTTTAAATATTTCTGATAAGAAATAATTCGATAAATAATTTTTCTCTTTCAAATATTATCTTACTGTGAATTTTTAACAAAAAATAACGAATTATACAAAACAACACATAAATTTGTACTTTTACAATGGAAATTGAAAAATTCCAAGTATTTATGCGAATAGTAAAAACTGGTTTCGTCAATCCACCATTATTATCGTGGGCACTAAAGTTACAAAGTAACTTATTGTAACTAACGAACTAGAGCGTGACTCTTACATGAAACTCTTCCCCTGTTTGGTATAAAAATGTACATAGATACGGGTGACGTGTGTGACCATTTATTTGTTGATATCATGTTGACCTCGTGTATGTCGCGATCTGAAACAGTCGCATAAATTACGATTGGGAATCACGGCTACTCCATGTCAAAGAGTTGCCAAAGAGTTTCGAAATTTCCAACTACAGCAATGAAATATATATATATATATATATAAAATTTTCTTTATTATACTTTAGAAATTTTATATTTTTCTATTTTCAATGATTTGATTCCTTAAAAAAAAAAAAAGCAAAAATCTTTACAGACTTTCTATTTTTACTTAATCGCCCAATTCATATTTCATTCAATACTTACTATTTTTTCAATAATCACTCCTTCTTTCAGGCAACGTCGGTGTTACCAATACTACTGCTGATAACTTACGTATCAACACAATGTCTGACCGGAAACGACAGTCCTCGGACGATGAACGTTGGTTCGAAGAAAGCTGTGATCAAGTCGAGATTCGGATTCGCCCTCGATACGCTTAAGAAGATGTCTCAGATGGAGTCGCACGACAATATCTTTTATAGTCCGCACAGTCTTCATCAGGCTCTGACCTTGGCATATTTCGGCGCTCGAGGCACCACCGAGAACTCCTTGAAAAAAGCCTTGCACATATCCGACGATCTGTCCAAGGTCGATGTACAACGATACTACGCCTACGAGAATTCCTTCAAAAAGCCGGACGACCAGGTGAGAATCAGAGCAACATTGCGTCACTATTGTTCGTGTTTTGCAAGTATTCCAAGGTGAGCCACATAATCGTAACATCGGGGTCCTCTTGTCCAATGAAAAATTTCAATTAATACGGGAATTTTAGTAGATTATGGATAGAAGATAGATGCTTGTGTACGTAAAATCTGAAAACGTGTGAAAATGCTGATAAAATATGGTGTGGCTATAAATAGTATTTGCGTACCATTTGTATACTTAATTGGAACCAAGTACCAGGTACATCACATTTACATTGGTTTTGAACTCATCATACATATGTCATGGATTAACGATTAGAGTCTAAATATTAACTTTTTTTTAATTACCTTTAATTATCTATAATTATCTTCGTTTGTGTGTCTAATCTGTGTACAATGGCTTTGTATAGAATATCTATGGTAGATACGTGTCACGAGCCTTTTATATTTTTTAATCGTGTTACATAATTATTGTATATTATTTCGCACTTAATGAATCAACCTTGATAATCTTGAAGTAGTTTCATTTGTTGGAATCCGAGTAGGAAGCGTCTTGATCTCACAGTTTCGCAGAATTCCTTAATGAACAGCTATGAATGTAATCCGTGAGTAATGTTTGTTCCTTCTATGTGAACGAATGATATAAAAAAAAGATCCTGATTTTATTTAATCAATTATATAATTCTTGCCTTTGTTTATGATGTCTCGACGTTCGAGCGAAGGTATCTTCTTTTAAAAGTTTTTTTTAGAAGTTTTCCTGTTTCTTTTTTTTAGTAGTTAAATAATTGCGTTAGAAGTTATGCTTAAACGACCAAATTTACTTCTGAAAATAATTGCAATTAAGCAATCGTTTCTGTTTTATCACTAACGAATCATAATTATTACATGGATAAAATTATTACAAAATGTTTGTTTATTTCGTAGATATAAAAGGAGTGAAGTTTTCAAGAGTCTAATTACGAGTTTAAAAAATACCAGAATTAATACTTCCAATTATTTTACAAAAAGCTTCACAATTTGTTCTTGAAAAACTTCACTTTTTGGTTCAAAGCGGTGATTCAAGAATTTTTTACATTACGTTGGAATTGCAATGACAGATCTCTTTTTACAATAGCATTTAAAGGATGAATTATTAAACCAATTTTCTTTCTTTAGCAGAATTCATCAGCAGACTATGAGTATAACTCGGCGAATCGATTATGGATATCGGACACGAGAAAAGTACGAGAATGTATGCTAGACTTATTTGGAGACCAACTGGAAAACACTGATTTTCATACTAATCCAAATGCGGTTCGTGATCATATCAATCAATGGGTGAGCAACGAGACCAAAGGACACATCCGCGATCTTCTTCCTCCTACCAGCATTACAGAAAATACTGATTTGGTTTTGGTTAACGCGGTGTACTTCAAAGGTCGTTGGAAGAACCGTTTCGATTCAGCCAATTCGAAGAAGGATATTTTCTACTCCTCTAACTCCCAACATTCTATGGTTACGTTCATGAAGCAGAAGGGAAATTTCAATCATCGTAAGTTACGCACTGAAATTGTTTCTTTATAGATAAAGAGGCCTTTATTTTATTTTATATTTATTTTTCCATTATCGTCGAGAAAAAATTTCGTATAAAAATTTCAATTATCGTTCTGAGTGCATTAAAATTTTCCTTCTAATTAGTATTAGAGTTATTATTTTGTTCTCTTCCATTTTTTTTTTTTTTTAATCGAGATTAAAATGTAATTTAGAACTGGTATTTACAAGTATAAAAATATCTGAAATATTTACTTACAATAATCATACAGTAACCATACGTTACCTCGCAAATTATACGTGAAATTTAGTTGAATTTCATTTCAAAGATTTTAGAAATTTATCTTTCTTTAGGATTCAAAAGTATTGGTTTTTCGTGCGAAAATCCGGCGAATTAAAATTTTATCCATATATAATGTTGCGCAGTCACGAGTACGTCGATACAAGCGTATGTTGATACGTTCCAAAAATACGTTTCAGCCTAAAACTTATTTAGGCAAATGGTAATTGCATCACAATACGAAAACAAAAAAAATAATATTTTTTACAGTCGTCTCGGAAGTACTGGGCGCGCATGTTCTGGAACTGCCTTACGAAGGCAACATCTCAATGTTCATCCTTCTTCCCCCATTCGTTTTCGCAAAATCCGTCGCTGACTCGGAGCAAAACGGCGAGCGAGACAGTGTTCGTCAGCTGGTCGAGCGCATTTCCACGCAGTCTGGATCTGCGGAATTGCGGACACTTTTAGATATGGGTATACCTCCTGAACAGGTGGAGGTCATCCTGCCGCGATTCGAGGTGGAAAAGGAACTTGAAATAACCACGTTGCTTCACGCTATCGGAGCTGGTGAATTGGTAACGCCTAACGCTGCTGATCTTCGTGGCTTCATCGAGGACGGCGAAAAACCGTTGCATTTGGGCGATGCAGTGCACCGCGCGCGAATCGAAGTCACCGAAGAGGGCACCACCGCAGCCGCGGCTACCGCACTCTACACTTGGCGATCTGGACGGCCGTTGCAACCGGCAGTTTTCAACGCGAATCATCCGTTCTTGTACTTCATCTACGAGAAACCGACGCGTAACATTTTGTTCAGCGGAATTTATCGTTCCCCCAATCCTGCGAACGCATCGTCTTGAGTATGAATGTTTAATTGTATGCTTTGGACGAATGAGAAGCTTTGTGTGCATGTAAGTAAATAAACGATGAAAAGCTCGTTTGCATGTGCGTACTTTGGGACGATTGCGATCGATTTGTTGTTTACAGTGCATTATTAAGAATTTTGTAGTTTTGTATGAATTAAGCGTTACAATCGTCGTCGTTATTTGTGATTTTTCGACGAGAGAAATGTCCGGAATATATATCGACAGAGAATCTTAAAAAGGTAATGTTTGATCGTTATTTTCACTACAGATGGACTTGCGAACGGTTTCCACTGATGATATTTTGGTGCGATAGTAAATATTGCTAGAGCAGAAAAAATGTATAATATCACGATGAAATTCGATTTATTGTATGTGTGATGCAATTTTTAAAAGGTATTTATAACTGTGAAGTATAATTTGAATATATTTTATAATCTCGTACAGAAAATTAAATTGATTGAAAATTTTTAATGTGAATTTAAATCTACGCTATGTTGGAAATTTATAAATTTAATATAATTCTTTTTATTAATATCAATTATATTTGTAGAAATTATACAATTTCAATGTTTACCGATTAAAACGATACTTTTCAACACTGAGACTGCAAAGAGGTAGAGAGTTTATAATTCAAGCTTATTTATAAGTCAGGCAAAGCAACTTTTTTACGTGAAGAAGTTAAAATTTGACAGTATTTAAAAACATGGATGTGTTATTTGCGAATGCTCGTAGGTACTTATGTTTTATATGGGTATAATTAAATTAAAATTGGAGAATATTTTATCCATAAAGTTTTATTATTTCTTATTTTTTGTTTTCCAGAATGAATCTTTGTAAAAAAGATAGAATTATATAATTCAGTAAGGGAATTATATAGTTAGTACGTTTTTAAAAATATTAACTTCAGAAACAGAATTTATACACAACTTTCTATTTCTCATGGTACAAATCATTATTTAAATTGTTTTACCTGATATTAAATTCTCAAAATTTAAGGTGAATCATTGAACTACAATATTTAAAAAAAACGTCTAATATTATCATTGACTAACTTGCATCATTGAAGTCAATCAATGGTGCAATGTCTATTCATATATTATCGTCGGTGGTAGAATTATAATTTACCGATAGTCGATCTTCCCTGATCGACGGATGGCACATTAAAATGAGTTATCCACGTAAGTTTACAATTTATTCTTCGAACATCAACGCTTCATTGGTAAAGAAAAGACGGCATAAATGCATATGGATTTGCATAGGACTTACGTTATTTAATAATGAAATTAATTGTCTGTCGCCGGTGATACATGACTCTGAAATATCCGTTGAACGTTGTTGATCGATGCACGATAAATCACCGACAAGTTGCGCCTCTATCGGCCGTGTTTCCAAGCAGGGTCGGTGGTTCCATTCACTGACGCTGACGTCACTGAAAGCCACCGAGGTCCCGGTAAAACGCGTGCAGAAGCGACCGTTAGCCGGTAGCATCCGCAAAACTCGATCCTCTCCGGCAGGATCTGGCATCTGATTGCGTCACGCGCCGATACAAGCGAACGGATACACGGACTCACATCTCGAAGTCTGGCAGTCCTTGACGCAGGCCTCGATCCCGGCGAAAGATGAGCAAACTCGAGATCCGTGAGAGATTCGCCGTACTTCCTCGAAGAAACGACTTCTCCGACCAGTTTGCTCTCGGAGAACGGTATTGCGCTTACTACGGAGAATCTTCCTTCTCGATCGATCCTAACCTTTTTCTTTGTTTTTTCCTTCCAGCCGATCGATATAAGACCGTGAATACGTGAATTTTCTTCCTGTCACGGAACCCTATATGGAGGTTATCGTTGATCGATCGTATTTCCGTATATCGTGGTTCGACAGTTCGTCTTTGAAGCCGTCAAATCGTTGCACATATTGCCTGTTCCTCATTTTCACTTGAAATTGGTCTAGTATAAGTATGGACGCTGCGTCGAATAGTTTATGAATTTGTACGAGTCTCTCAGAAGAAATGATCATTTAATTGACAATTATGCGAATGCTCGTCTTACGGAGGTAGTAGTTATTTTATTTATTCTATTTTGTTTTCAGTACACGTATGGATTTTAAATGTGTTTCAATTGGTCTAGTATAAGTATGGACGCTGCGTCGAATAGTTTATGAATTTGTACGAGTCTCTCAGAAGAAATGATCATTTAATTGACAACTATGCGAATGCTCGTCTTACGGAGGTAGTAGTTATTTTATTTATTCTATTTTGTTTTCAGTACACGTATGGATTTTAAATGTGTTTCAATTGTGTTTAAAGGTGGCGTATTTGCGACTGAAGGCGTTATTGAAAATATAGAAGGAAGATTAAATGCATTCCTTCTTCATTCAGTTTCTTACGACGAATAACGCAATCTGATATACAACGAACCTATACCTACGAAACAAGATTTAAAAAGCTGTTTCCACATCATAAGATCAGTCGCGCAATTAAATTCGGTGCCAGTGCACGTTTAATCGCGATTATCTTATTGGCAATTACGCCGACGTTACTTCAATATGGCGTGCAAAATTGTCGCGAGAACAACATTGTCCATTTATTGCCGGTATAATATAAATCGCGTTAATAAAAGTTCTATTTAAATGCTTGTTCTCGTCGATTCTGTGCGCTTTGTACGTGATAGTACGCTTTTTGTCTTGAATTACAAATTCTTTCATGTAGAACAGCGTGCCATATCCAGCAATGGTGTTGCAGCGTGCATTTGCAATAATGATTCTATCTTCGTCGTCCTTGCGTGCGATTCCCGCGCAAAGACACGTGGCACCATTCCACGCGTTTTTCGTATCGCTGATGTCAAAATGGGTTATCGATTCGTTCACGTAAAAAGCAATACAGCTGTAGATTGTAGATTGCGAAGGTATTTGAACATTGGTAGAGACTTTTCATGAATATGGTAACTATAAGAGAAGAATGCAATAACTTTCTTATGGAGAAGCAAATCTAAGATTCAGCAACTTTTGGAGCTAAATTTTTAAAATATTACATATATATATATACTTTTCCAAATTTTCAAAATATTACATATATATATGTACTCATCATCAAAATTTTCCATGACAAATGTTTAAATATCTTTTCAGCTACTGTATGTAGTAGTATATATTTAATAAATACTAGATTTAGCATATAAAATTTGCTGTTTTTTACCAGATTTCAAAGATTAAACTTATTAAATTGACGACTTCATAAGAAATATAAAAGTGTTGCTCCTGATTATTAATCTACTATGGATATTTGAAATTATACATTTTTATATATTCGTATATTCATATATTCATTAATTCATATATTCTTATCGTAGATCTACCAGGACTGATGAAAATGCTTTACATGATGAAATTTTCAACGAGAAATGTTCAAATACTTGCACGAGTCACTGCACGACCTTTATCTGCTTACGTTTATGAATAATTTCGCGCGATCCGCGATGTTGATAATAGACATGATTTGAAAAAGCATCCGCTCGAACGATCGGCAGATAAAATTCTAACGGAGTCTCGGCGTTGATCGGGCAACCTTGACAGTCTCGGTAAACGTGGAAACATTGTTAAGGTTTCCCTCGATACTTTCACTTTCCTTCCTCCTTTTTCGCAGCAAGTGCACAAGCCTGCTGCAAAGATCGCTGGTGAACACGTGCTTTTACGCTTTGATGCTAACGGTAAATCCGATGGGTTTCTCGTTTCTTCGCTTGAATCCATTTTCGAACGAACATTGACCGCGTTGCTGACCCCATTTTTTCCCCCTTTTCCTTTATTTTACTTCCGTTTCGTTACTCGTTGTTTCAGACTGTCTGTGCAGTGTTGTTTTCGACCAGTTACCGTTGAATCATTAATCCTTTAAGCGTTATGGCCGCATACATGTATGTGTATAGTGAATGTTATCTACATACTCATATAGACGTGATCCTGTATGGATGTTTGAATAGAAAAACTGTAACTGAATGTACGAACGTTTTCTGCAATATTTTGTTGTAGAAAATGAAGAGGTGAGATCATTTTAATTATTAATTTATTATTTCATGTTTGTCAAGTTTCAATTTAATTTATATTTAATATTACATAAATTATAGATAGGTACGTTTGAGATAGAAATATCCATGTCCTCGACTAACTTGGGATCGTGGACCAGTTTCCTATATAGTTGTTCTGCTTATATGCGGGTTTCCTTGGCGAGCCTCGAAATTCTAACGTGTCGGGATATCGTATTCATAAGGCACGTATATTAATGGACGTACGGCACATGGTGCTATACCGGTGCACGTGCAACACATAAACCACTTCCTTGACAAGACCCAGTTTCGATGTCTCTCGCGTATGTCGGTGCTTAATTATGCCAAGGAAGCACTTACACGAGTGCAGCCCGCCGGTAGAAAAAGAACGTACTTCCTTTTTGGCTTGTTTATCGATCGTTGATTATTTATGCCAAATTTTTTGCGACGATCAGGTATTTTTTTTTTTAATTCTTCCCTTCTTCTCCTTTTTCTCCAACCGGATAGCGTTTTGCGAATTACGAAAATTGTTGTAGAGTAAAGTTTCACATTTTAATTACAATAAATTCAGGCTGTCTTAATAAATTTGAGAGTTCTTAAGTTCCAGGCTGGGTATTTAATGTAGTTGTATTATTTATGGATTACGTGGGAAAATAATTGGTGTAAAGAAATTTAAAGTAGCAATTTGCATATTGATTACACATTAATAAGAAAATTCAATTATTTTATCAAATTATATTATATCCATTGTTACATAATATATTGATATAATACTATTATTATATATTCATATATTTACCTGACAAAAAGGTAATAATATTGATTGATTTATTATTTATATTAATTATACATACAAAAGGGAAAAGACAATGTTAAAAATATGTAATTACTACTTTCTGATTTCTGAAAAGTTAATTTAATAATAGACATTTTATTTCAACTTAATTACTTGGAAGTTTTTAGATGAGATTATATCTCATTTTATTATTTAACAAATGCGAATGGATATTCCCAATTCCTTGCAATGGAAAAGGAAAGAAAAGGAAAAGTTTAAATTTGAAAATTAACGTAGTACAAGTATATTTTCATTAGTGCTGTGGCTTTAAGTGGTCTTAGTTGGCGCTTAAATTTCTACATGACTGCTCAATAAAAGGCGATAAAAGCCTAAAATCCATAGTAATAAATCACTGGACAGGACTGTTCTCTTACAACCTGCAATTTAAGCTTGCTCTTTAAACTGTTCATTACTCGTCCCATTCAGTTGATTTTAATATCTTTCTACGGCTCTGGTAATTCGACGACAATTCTGTGTACTTCGCGACCAAGTGTTTACGACTTTTATTAACATTCGCGAAAATTCTTATTGGACAACTTATCTGGAAAATTCTTCGAACAGTGAATAGTTTGCTTTCTCATGTAATATATTAACTTCTTAAATTTTTTATGGTAGTTAGAGAAGAGTTTTAAGGTGTTCTTTCATCTATCCTTTATTTTTAATATTTCATTTGTGATGCATATGTTATATGTGTCCAACATTACTCAATAAATAATAGTTATGATTAAACTCATGTCTATCATATCAGAAGATATTAATCCTCAATTTAGAGAATCCGAATATTGTTTATGAAATGCAATGTTTTATCTGTTACATATAAATCTTGAGAAAAATTTTGCAGAAATGAAATAATTTAATAAACGATGAAAAATGTTGAAATGAATTAATGATTTAATTATTATCAATGTGTAATTATTATAAATGTGTAGATAATGTGTTTACGCAGGTTAATTTACGTGTGTAGTGAAGTAATGCTTCTTTATACAAAATTAATAATTTTACTCTTCGAAATTATTAATAATAAGAACAATGTTATTAATTTTATCGTTTTCTGACGTTTGAATTAAACATAATTCCCACGTTTGCCGTAATTGCAGAGCCCTCTTATGTCCTTTACTATTTACTATATAGCCCCCACCCCACCAAATTACTTCGCGTTACGAACGTTTGGCCGGGAGAGGGAGGGGAAGTTAGTCGAGTGTCGAAAATCATAGCGTCAAGGTGTTGTTCCAAGTAGTGCGTACATATTAATTGCGTAATACAACGTTTCGTTATCCTTTCATTCTACATGTCCACGCTACTATTAACTTCATTTAGTTTACGTACGTTTCTACTCAATTTATCGAATATTATTTCCTAATTTTTTGGTTGTTACATTTATTGGCTTACTTTGTCTTATGAGCGTTTGAAACAGCATTTAACTTTGATCATTTCACGTTTCAGTTTCATATAATTTGTCTCAGTTTCATATAATTTTTTCTATACACTTATTTGAAAATTTCGTTCTTTTCTTTTGTAATATTTAGTTTTTTGTTTTAGTGAAATTTTAATATTTTCAGAAAAGAACATTACGGATAGGTAAATGGTGTTCTGTGCATCGCGTCATTTGCGTATTGCGCAATTCTGTTCAAACTGACAAAAAGGCGCCATATTTGATTAGTACGAATCTTATTTGAAATGACAAACAGTCGGAGTATAATTTTTAAAAATCAATTATATTACAAAATATTTATAAACACTTATTTTAATAATTATTACGATAATAATTAGTCAGAAATTTTGAAAAAGGAGTATTTGAAGAAAAATATTAGTCTAAATTTTTGTAACAATTAAACTTTATTAAAATTTCAATTCATGTTGTTATTGAAATTTCAAATTTAGAGTTTTATTTCTTATTATCTTTTGATTAGGATGGTATATGTATTTTCTTAATGTTCTTCAAAATCTGTAATTGTTTAATTATGTATCTTAAAATTCATACTACAGATTATTGTTACATTAATGATAAAATGTCTTTAAGAACAAATTATATATTTTGTTAAAGGTTTCTCACGACTTCCAGCTGAATCTCTTTTCTGGAAAAAGATAGTGGTGGCTTCAATGTCAAACATGTAAGAATTTTTCTATATATTATTTCTTACATTTTAATTTTTTGAACGCTTATGTTTGTCAGAATAAATTACAATAATTCATATTTTGTTAAAGATTTTTCCTTCTTCCTCCTATTTCTTGGAAAGAATTTACAATTAATACTGCTTCAAAAGCCAACAATGTAAGTAATTGTGTTTCGTATTTTATTTAAGTCTATTTCTTCTAGTTCATATTAATTATCATTAATTAAAAAAAGAAATCTGATTAAACATTTGACAAATCTTGTATATCTTATATAAATATAAATTTCATATTTTAATTGTTATATTACAGATTTCTTCCAGCCTTCACCTCTTTCATGGGATTCAACGATTTCTATTTGATGTTTTATGAGCACTTCCTCAACTACAACTACATCAATGACAATATTCTTTGCATCTAATCGTGAGTCGCATGCATTTTTGTTCCTCTGGTCACTCAGTCATGTCGTAGGATGAAAGGTCCGAATCGGCACGGGTGACTGGTTGTATACGTAGAATTCTTGATGAGCATAGTGACCGCGGGTATTTTTTGTACTCGTGAGTAGTGACATTTTTTCAAGTTTTTTATGTATTAGATCAGGATAGGGCTTCTTGCACAACGCGATTTTAACAATTAGAATACATGAATTTATAGTAATTCTTTATACAATCAAAATACAATGTTTGCAAAAGTAAAATATCAACATTCATACGAATAGATAAATTATGAGTATTTATGAATAATTATCATGAAAACGATTTCATTTGAGCATTTCATAGTAGAGAAGACGGATACCCTCCGACTTTGTTGCTATGAAAGATGCAATTATTATTTCTTGATGCTGGTGATATATTTTGTTATAGTAATTTTTAATTAATAATTGTCATGATAATTAATAATTTGCAATTTCATCTTTCCTTTTATAATAGTGCTGAAATGATTCAACTGAGTTTTATAATTATGAACTTCAGTAGAATTTGAAATATAATAGATTAGAATTTTCTCCGCAGAAAAATGAAATTTTATGTGCAAGAAGACACTTCGCGACAGGTAGATTTTTGAGTCAAAGCAACAAGTTTGATTCTCTTGCAATTTGAATAATTTCTGAAAGAGTAGAGTCATTACAGTTTAAAATAAAATAATACAATAGCCCGTTAGATACAAATTATATGAACTAATCATTTTTTTAGTTTAGGATTTTCAGGTTTAATCCCTTTCCGTGTTCATTGTCAGGATCTCATTCAAGTGCCCAGGTGCTACTTGGGTGGGTGAAAGACATTGGGCACGATGACTATAGTTTATAATTTTATAAAAAATTTCTCAGCGACTGACAATGCGTTAGCGTATCGTGCACGACGTATTTTCCGCATGTGTGTGTGTGTGGTTAGGATGTGGAATTGCGTCGTTCCTATTATTGCATTCATTACAAGTTGAAACATTTAAAATATTTATGCATTAATTTAAAGAATTATGAATTTATTATCACAATACCTAATGAATACACTATAATTACATTGTTATTATTATAACTATACTATCAATTATAATAATGATTCCACGTGAATCAACCTGCATGTGTAATTTCTTTATTACTATATTCATATATATTTTTTCTCAGTTATTAATATCAACTGTAAATATAAACATGTTTTAATCACGTTTTACGCAATGATCGCTAGCCATTGTCGGTCGATTTCAGAAAAATGGTACGTAAATTAGAGTGTGAATGTTGTATGCTAAATAAACTCGGGTGTCGGAGGTGTCCCGGGACGTCCTCTCTAGTTTAGGTCTGCGCCCGAGTGGTATGTGTGAGAACCGTGGAGCGAGTGTGTTGGTGCGCATGTTTTGCCATTTTTTTAAATATAGGGCGACTGATTAGGATAGGTAGCTTACTTTCTGGTATGCTTGTGTTTAATTATAAGTAGGTAGGGCTGGGCAGGTTGACACAGTCTCTGGTCGCGTGTCCTCTTTTCGCGTGTCCAACCTGTTTCAGGAAATCTAATTTGGAAAATCGACAGTGAAATTAGTACAAATGCGAGCATGCCATTTGTTTCTGGTTTTACTCTTCGATTTTTCGAATTTAGTATCGCGGTCGCGGTCGCGGATAGGTCGCGAGTAGGTTCCGAAACGAACGTTTGTCTAGGTATTGCTCGAGCACGCACATGCGAACGGACAACGATCACTATAATCGATGGTCGTCCATGTGTATTGGGGTCAGCTTCCGCGGTTTATTTTTTTATTTCACCTTTATAAGTTATTCTTTTGTTTTGCGATTAGAAAGACTCGAGCCTAGGTGTAAATTTCAGCGGGCATTGCGCCCGAAGAAAAGAAGAGGCCCGGCAAACTGCCAAGAAGAGGGCTGCATCAAATGGCTTATCATCCTCTGGATGAGAAATTCATCTAGAGCATGGGAAGTCATTCTTGTTACTACTTTGTCACTATGCTCGCTTTTAATATTTGTAGTATGCATGTAACAGTAGTAGTATATTTTTTTCTTTTTTTTGACCGATGTTGGACTTGTCGGTCTATCATCATATATCGGACAAATCGCGGTGTTTTAATAATTTCGAGAAATTAATTATGGTTCGCATTAGAGTTGCGATTCGCGTTGTTATTTAATTAGAATATTTATCTCGGTTTTTTTTTCGGTAACGAGTGAATTAGTATTGCAAACATACGAAAGAACTCTTCGTGGTTTATTTTGAGAATTCTCTATTTTATATCTGATAATATAAATTAGTGTTGCGAAATAAGAATGAAATAGGAGTAAGATTTCACTGTCAGTTTTCTTATTCGAATTTGTAATGATTTTATTCCGATAGCCCTTTTGGCTGCTTATTTGCTTTTCTTTGTTGTTCCAATGACGAATATTTTTTTTAATTATCGTAACATTAGTTTAGAATGATTTTGGTAAATTATTTCATATAAACGTTAACGGCAAGAAGAAAGGAAATAATGTGGATCAAAGAAAATGATCGAAGGAGTGATTGGTGATTAATTATATTTTGTAGAATTTTGTTAAATTTTTTATTTTTTAAGTTTGTTTCAGATACCACTGTGACACCAACGGAAGAAGATTCATATCTCACAAGGGACGACGAGGGACGTCGAGTGTATCATATAATTATATGATTCGCAACTGTATGCACAATTGTATCATTATTGTGTAACACTTGCCTAACTGGGACCAATATTTCCCAAGTATTTCCAAGTATACCGCATAAATATACGCTAAACAAACAGTGATTTTTTTTTTTCCTGGTCGGTAGTTCGGACCCTGAGACACGAAATCCCATTTGATGTCCGGTCTATGCAAGTTAGTAAATGGTATGATATATGATAGGTCAAGTTAATATACGGTTAGCTAGAGTTAAATTGTATAAGTAGATGTTTAGTAGGAAACATTAGGTAATATCATTACTGCTGGAATGTATTGCTTTGTAGAGGTATTAATTCGTGCCTAATAACAACATTTCAATATTTAAGTATGGTATCGTAGCGACTAAAATGCACGTTTAATAATTAGTAATGTTCAAGCAGATAAAGAATTAGACAAGTAGTAGTATAATTTTTCGCGAGGCATATTTCATTCTTTTTATCAATTACTCTACATTTTCGTAACAAGTGTACAATGTATAGTGTTGACACAAGCATGAAATATTATCTCGTACTTAGACTTTCTTATATTTACGTGGAAATTCAAAAATTCTGCCAACATTTGCAGTATGCACGTGATGTTGAAAATTATATAAAATATTCAAAGTAAGCTACATGATATTTGTTCGAAGTTATGTTTTTTCAAATATATAATATATATATGTTTAAAATATATTATATATATTTTTTTAAATATATATTTTAAATATATAACAGCATAAACTTTTGAAATCTTAATGTTTGTTTGAAATTACATTTTTTTCAATTACAAATTGTACAAAATGTCTGCAGTCCAGTTGTGATCGTGCTCTTCGAAGCAGATTAGTTTTATAATCTAGTAGTTCAATTTATTTTCAGCTCTAGATTTTCGCGTCGGTTTTACTTGAAAGCTCCTTCTGCTATTTGTATTGCATAATGGTCAGAGTCGATCATCTTGCAAAGGAATATCACAAGGAGGATTTGTTCAGATTTTCCTTCATGGAAAGCTGTTGTAGTAAATTTATTCAACAGCTTCATGGGAAAAATTCATGTGACCGTGGATGGGGTGGGTCTCCACTCGCAGCACCTCCACGCGGTGAGACCTGGATAATCTTGTTATTTGATATACAATTACTAATTGCGTCATTAGACACAAGTGACACAATTATGAATTATATAACAAATAACTTGAGCTGATTGGTCGCGATCGCGGTTATAGTAACTTGATTTAAATATATCACACGCATTAGAAAAGTTATTACATCTATTATTATGAATGAACACAGAGGTACGAGACAAGATTCTTGATATTCATTGAACCATCAACCTTTCGACAGAAAAGAAGATTAAATTTAATTTTTTTAAATTTGAATTCTTAGTTAATTAGAATTAAGAATTCTTAAGTTAATTCTTAAGTTAAAACTCAAGTTCTAGTAGCTTTCACGGTAAATTCGTATTTTTATCACAACCTCGTATTATTGGTTGCACATTATTATAAAAAGAAAAACGATTAAAAAGCATGTTAGAAAAATAGAAATGTCACCTGTACCTCTGTGTTATCAAATAATATGAAGTTTTTATAAGAAAGAAATGTGAAATTAACTGTGAATTAATTAACAACAAACTCGATAGACGTCAGGAATAAATGTACGTAATCTCAGGTCTGCTCCAAAAATAGAGAAGAACGTTCGAAAGCAGAAAGCAAGGAACAAATATCAAAAAGATAATTCGATAAGCAATTCGCGCGAGTGTGTTTCAGTTTGCAAATGCACCGATAAGTAAATGTACTTGGCTTTAACAGCTGTTTCGCTAATGATAACAGCGAACGAGCTGGCTGAAAGTATAAATCCGCTCGTTTTTTTCTAATTACACCTTGGCTCGTGAACGATCTCGCGCGCGCTTGTTCCGCGATCCGATGAGACCGATAAAGTGTTCAGCGAGCGCCGCGGGATCTCCCATTCGCTTTGTTTCTTATACCGACACGCCAGCAAACAGATATTTACTCACAGCCGTCATCCATTGGCTTTATAAGCCTCGACTATCGTCTCGTCTCGGCTGTTCTTCTCCCTGGATAGAAATATTTAACACATCTTATCACGGGTGGGGTTTGCGCTGCGCAAGAGCAGAAAAAAATAGCAGAAAATTGAATAAAAATTGCACATACATATACCGTCATAAACTCCAGATATTTTCGAAAGAAATATATTTGCACTGAAACTAGATAAACCAGTATTTTCAAAAACGTAATCACAGTCGTCGCGCACTTGACAATTGGCCGTAGTATAAGACTGTGATTCCCGTTTACCTGCAAAAAATGTGTTAAATTAGGCGAGGGTTTCTTTTATTGGGCTTGCCTGTATAAAGTGTCGTTCGAAAGTGAAACTATACGTTTCTGTGAACTTGTCGTCTGTGAAGACGGCTAATACGATTTTTTATACGTAGTTCGTATAATGGGAGTTTGTGTTTCTGATAAGTGGAATTCGAGCGGCAGGAGTTTATGGAACCTCCCTTACTTTTTTCTTGATTCACGTTCAGTCTCTCTCTTTTCTTGCGACAGTTTGTTGCACAAAAAAAAACAAAAAAAACACGCGATGCATGCGAAGAAGTGTTTGTGTTAAAACTGTGTATATTTTAAACAGGAGGATCGAGGAGAACAGGATTGATCGATCAAGCAGCCTAATATTTCGTTCAGATATCTCAATTTAGTTCTACCATACATTTTTTTTGTATAAACGACATATTTCTTTGTCACTTGTTAAAATTTCCCGTCTTCGATTTGAAACTCGATTTAACATGACGTACCTAATCGCGATGGTGGATCGAGATGTCGAGCGAGATTTCAAAATCTACAAAAAAAAAAAAAAAAAAAAAAAGAAAAGAAGAAAAGGAAGAAAAATTCTCACAAACATTTTTAAATACTTTCGCGAGCAACTGTATAATAAATAATACGTGCTACGTACGTGACGTGTCAATTGAAAACTCTTGCGGACCAGTTAACCAGTTAAGCACCTATAACTATACACCAATTAAAACGTTTGACGAAAAATTCTCAGTTAACGGATTAGATAAGACAACGATAAAACCGAGTATTTTTCTTCGTTCTTTGCGTTCAGTTGCATTCTAATTTGCATTCGGAACAGAGAAACCGTGATACGCCGCGACAAGCTGCTGTTGCCGGCTTCGCTGGTTCGTTTATCGGGGCCTGGGCTGGCCACGCGAGAGATCTCTATGCGCGTATATGTATGTGTGTGTGTGTGTGTGTGTGTTCACCGTTGCACCGGTAATTACGTTTACAGGCGGCGTTCTCATGTGTTGTCTACGTTACGTATACCATGCCGGTTGTAAATTTTTAACGTTTCATAATTATACGCCTGTACCCGAGCACACACCAGCCTGATCTAATGTTACATTTAGCGTGGCGAGCAGCGTTCCTCTCGCGCGAACGCGCCAACCGTGGATAAGCACGTTCGTGGAAAGCCTTGATCCGATATCGCGACGATATTTTACATTATCCGCTCGGTATTGATTTGATAAAAATCACGGGAAAAAGTCGCGAGGATTTACCATTCTTTTGACATTTTTTTTTTCTTTTTTTCTCGAAAAATTTCTTGCCTCGTTTTGTAAGAAAACTGAGACGTAACGCTGGCTTTCTTACTTTTTATAATTATTTGACGTAAAAAAAATTGTCTTGAAATACTTCTTAAGGGTCTGTCTTCGCTTTAGTTATTTCCGTGAAATAATAACGAACCATCCGTGGTGAAAACGCGAATGATTCTATTGAATCGTCGAACGTTCTTTCGATAATTCGATTCGTTCTTTGTCCGTTCAGTTCGTTTAATTAGAGCATTCTGCAGATAATCTGAGATGCTTAAAATATAATATGTAGTTCATTTATTAGAGGTTCAAAGAAAATAATATATTACTAGATATATTACTAGAGGTTCAAAGGAAATAATATATTACTAGAATAATATATTAATAGATTAAATAAATATATCGAAAGGTGTTTCATTCGTATTGGAGCATCTGCATAGATAATCTGAGATGCTTGAAATATAATTAGTTTATTTATTAGGGGTTCAATGACGATAACATGTTACAAATTAATAAATATATCGATAGATGTGTGTTTAAAGACGAATGCATTCTTAATTTATTACACGTTCCTTATTCAATGTTAAGCACTCAGCGGTTAAAAGAAAAGAATAGAATTCTCAAAAACGGAATTTATTTTTACATTCGTTCAAATGAAACTGAGAGTCTTTTCGATCTGCATTCGAATAAATGCAATTCAATGTCAAAAGACTAATTGTAAATTCTTCTAATAAAACATATCAGAGTCTCCCAAAATGTTAAATTTGTACATAGGAGGCTCTACTGTATTACATTTCAATTTCTAATAATTAATAAAGTCAGGTTGATTAGTTTTATAAATAAATGATACATATCGATGATTGATGAGTCTCGCAGTGTTAAAAATAATTTCGATTGAATTCACTCGAGAGCGTAAATACGTAAAAAAGAAAAGAGAAAAAGGAAAAGAAAAAGTGAAAGAGAAATTTTCGAAAAAAAAAGCAAGAGAATTTCAGAAGAGAAATGTGGTTTAACGTTTCACTTCCTTGTTTATCTGTTCGCGTTTTTTTTTTTTTTTTTCGAGAATATTAGATTCCTAAACAGATGGTAATCTGTGGAAGTAGAAGTTCAGTAAGACAGATGAGAAATGATGAAGGAACTGAGTAGCTCCATTGTTGAAATTTTTCTGCTCTACATTGTAACTCGAAGTTATTCGCGTGTATATATATATATATATATATATATATATCATGAAACGGAATTAATTCACGGCGTTCTCTATCGCTAGTGTCCATAAATCAGTTAAACTTTTAATTTCCATGGAAGAGACGATATTTTTATAAATTCGCTAGGAAATTTTTATTACTTCAATATTTCTAAATAATTCAGAGTATTTAGTAACACGCTCGAGAGAGGAGAGATCTTTTCGTTTTCATGATCTTTGCTATTTAAAAAAGCGTGTTCAGAGAATAATTGGAGCAAAGCAATTTCGAAGAAATCGATGACTGATTTTTCATTAAATACTGTAATTATTGAAGTTTACGTTCTGAACAATAGTTTCTCTGATATTTTTCGTGATAACGAGAGTGAAAAACAGGCGAGGGATATTTCACTTCGCGAAGTAATCGCGTAAGTTTCATTTAAAGTTAACAGAAAATTAACCTGTTTTATTAGAGAATTAAGGAGAAGTTCACTGTGCAAAAAATGTAGTATATAAATCTTTTATGATTTTTTATGATTAAAATCGCGATTTTACCATGTAGAAGTGAAGTTATTTAACTGTCACAGTCGTCAAAATAATTCGTAATTCCATTGGATTTCTACAGATTTTTACAGTTTTACTACAAATTCCGCAAGCTTTCGTAACAAAAGTAGCTACAACTTTCGTAAGCTACGAAAAAGCTGACAAGTTTTATTATTTAGAGATTCATTATCTAGAAATTTAAAATTTTATTATCTATTACTGATTAGATTATCTATTGCAATTAGAAATGAAAGTTTCGTCGCGTCATAAATATTCTCCTTTTTTTTGATATTTTCACTTATCTGGCTTCTCGTGCTTTTATTTTTTTTTTTTTGTCCAGTTATCAGTGGTTCTATTATTATCAATACCGCAAAGCTGTACGAACGAAGTAATTAACTAATAAATAATACCCATCTCTTCTACCATATTTCATTCCCTCGCGATTTTCTCTGTCTCGCTCCCTTCGAAAAAGACGAAGAAAATAGAATGAAAGTTGAGAAAGAGAAAAAAAAACAAAAACGAAAGAGTAGCAGATGGAAAGAGAGACTGAATGAAAAAATATGATTTAACACAGTAACGAATGGTCGTCGGTTGAAATGGTAATAATAATCATCGGAGAAAACGAGATGAAGGTTCGCTGTTATTATTCGCGGGAAGGTACCCGCAGAGATACGTAACGAAGAGAACACTTCCGAGAGATGAAACAGTTCTACTTACAATTAGGTATACAACCAACCCGAGAGGTAGTTGTTTCCGTGTTGAACTTCGCGGTGATCTCTCCTTGATTCATTGTGACCACCGTTATTCCGGATATTGTCTTGCTAATAAAGCAGCGTACAGCTTGGTAATTACGCTCGCCAGTTGTGGCATAAGAAAATGACAGATGAGGGGAGGAGATGAAGAGCCGAAATAGAGTAGAAAGAAAATGACTTTGGATTATTCGGCAGCGGGCATTTTGTTTGAAAATGATGTATATTTTATAGGAACGTTATTTATTATTATATTATAGGATTTATTTATTATTATATTTTATATTAGGATTATTTATTATATATTTTTATTTATTATTACATTTTATAGGAACGTTATTTATTAACGTTTATTTATATTAGGAAACGTTAAAGGCATGTATCTTTCCCGGAAATTTATAAAATGTAAAAGTACTTGTCCGAAAAGTACTTGTTACGACGATTTAATAAATTCATAAAAATATATCTGTCTATTTGTTAAGTATACTAGTTTCATATTCTTTCAAATTATATTTCGCGGATATCGCTCTCTGCACAAATAAATCCGTGATTTCTTTATTATATATTCTTTTCAACTTTTCTATTGAAAGAAATATAATTTTCGAAAATAATGAAAAAAAATTTAAAATTAAATAAAATTAGCTTTTTCTTATATCTTGATGTTTTATTAAAAAAAAAAAAAAAAGAAATAGATAGGAAGAAACTTTTAGCCCACCTTGTATTTTTTAAAGTTTCTTATCATTAGGAGGAACAAGTTTTGTAAGAATATCGTAGTTGATAAATTCTCGGCGAGTAAACAGAATTGAAAGCATTCAACTTCATGCATAATAACTCGTAATATTATAATAAATGGCTCGTTTCCAATCTCATCGAATAGAAGATACCTACGTCGAATATAACTTTAGAATATAATTTTTTAACAATCAGACTGTAGATTTTACAATTTATACTCTATAGTCGGAGTCCAACAAATTTACTCGAACAATAATACTCGAAACAACGCGAGTTCGTAAAGAAAAAAAGAAAAGAAGAAAAAAAGAAATATCAACAATGACAGAGCATTACGAGGAAGATGGAATATAATTCCATGTAATCCAGGATCACGATTTTGCTACATAAATCATGATTAGCTTAACGGTAATCCGTCACAATGCCTCTCGAACAAGTTATTACAGCGTGTATGCGATTGGATTACGTGCACGCAGGCTAGTTGACAATTAGAAAAGATTTCTGTTTCCCCTGCATGTTAATTAACCACGCGAACAACGTGATTTACTCATAATATATCGTATGATTATTTGAAGACAGTATAAACGAACTTATCGAGAGAGAGAGAGAGAGAAGATCGTAAAACAGAGGAGATCGTAAAGATGAGCATCATCTCTCGAGATGAGTGTCGAAGTTTCTTGGAAATTTGTCAAGATTTTCATCATTGATCGCGTGAAAAAGCGACGAAGGCAAATCGACCTGTCATCGATTTTTATCGAATGTCTTTCGTGGAGTTTCAGATTTACGGAATGACAAAAAAAAAAAAAAAAAAAAGAAAAGGAATATCACTTATTCGCGAGGTTTATCAATATTTATTCAAATGGTTTGAAAATCGGTAAATGATGAACCGAATGTTTCGATGTCTAGTTGAAAGTGGAATTTTTACAGTTTTACAAGAAGAATTTACCGCAAAAATTGCGATAGAGTATATTCCATTTCCGTGTGTTTAGGTTATCAATTTTAATATTCGTTGGAATGGAGTTCGAGATGGATCGATTAAGAATCGCAAGAAATATATATATATATTTTTTATTCTTCATTCGTGAAACTTTAAAATTCCAATCGTAAGATATCGTGAAAGTTGTCTGTCCTACTGTCTGTTCCTGCTTACCAGTTATTTAAACGAATTATTGGTAATAACACTAGTTCATAGGAAAGTTAATCTACGAGTTAAGTAGAAATCAGTTAGAAATAAAAATCCCCATTAAATATGAAGGAAAGTGTAGATAAAATAAAACGTCAGAGATACTATAAAATAGTAAAAGTGTTAGATAATAGGTTTGAATTACCACACGGATCCCATTATTTTTCATTCGGTGGTGACTAGAAGAAATTTAATTCTCTCATTGAAATATAGCAGAACACAATAAACTACCTTAATCTTTTCTTAAACTTTTCACCCATTAAGTACCAAGCAATAATTTATTATAATATTACAAAAATTTCTATTATACTTTCAATCTAGATGAAAGACATTATGATTACACAAAATTGATTGAAAAGGATGCTAAATGATTAAAGAAACGTTACGTGTAGCTCGAGCATGACATACTTGAAACAAACACCAAATTGCAGTGGTGATTATCCGGACGAAGCGAAGAACCTAGTTGCAACTTGGAAAATCAACATTGCTCGTCGCGTATCAAGATAAAAGCCATCACGAGGATGAGCTTTGCACGTTATAACTCAACACGTCAAAGAAATGATATCCGGTTCTTCCATCATGTCGGATCAGATCGCGAAACGCCTCTTACCGGTATAATTCGACGTGCAACTTTGTTGTTGTTGTTCTTCTTCTTTTTCTTCTTTTTTTCCATTTCTTTCGTTTTCTTTTCGAACTGCCTGAGGAATCGGGGCATTGTTCGCGAGAAAGCAAAGCTCCGCGAGCGATTTCAGACGTTTTCGCCGAGTTGGAGATCGCTGGTTGGGTTGGAAACGTAATAAGAAATGATTTTGCAAGGAATTGTCTGTAACGCGAGATTTGCAGCGTTTGATAGAGAGCGTTTGATAGAGAGAGCGAGATACTCGTAGAAAATTTGATACCCTCGCTTTCGCGCCGCGAGATGCATACCGATCGTTTAATACCGGGGGGGGGGGATTTATTTATAGACGCCGGAGAAAATGTCTCATTAGATGCGGAGGGATTTTTACGTTGGGAAATTGTTATGACTTCTAATTATATAGCTATATAGTACTTGTCTGGACATATTTTCGTAAATGTAATTTAAAGAACGTTGAACAATCGGAAGGATAGAAATAACATTCAGAGATGAGATGAACCTGCGCATCGTAAACATAATTTGCAAAAGCGTGTGTAAATATTTTGTGCAAACGTTTAACTAGGTAAAATCTATCATTTCTTACTTGAGTTTCACTTTCTTTAACATAGATTTATAGAAAACGGCGAGTTTGCACAAATATCCACAGTTTAATCGTAATAGATATTTTTAGGTATTTCAATTCATTCGATACTTTTGAAATTTCCGTAAATGTTCACAAATCACAGTGAAAAGATATTTTTTTTTTTAATTCTAATTAATTTGATTACAACCGAACAGTTATTTTGTTCCATTTGAATGCCCGTCGTCATAAGATCAAACAATTTTCATACTTTAGATTTCAAGAATTTTCTTTTTTCAAATTTTACGATTTTACGTGAAAATTGATGTTGCTTGATTCTTCTAATATTTACAAGTTTACTTTCGTTGTTTTAATATTAAATCGATATTAAAATGTACATACGTAAACCAAAATTCAATGGCGAATTTGAATTTTACACTTAAATCAACAAAATTTCAAGGAAAGACGAAAATTGAGATTCCACTGATCGCTTTAACAATGTTCTTTCATTGTTTTTTTTTAACCAATAAATTCTCTACTATACCTCTTTCAAACAAAAAATAATTCTCCTTCAAAATGGCGTCTCGCTTTATCATTCGTGCGAATTTTCGAATCAACTGAACTGAGAGAAAGCTGTCTATAGGGAACTTTGCCAGAGATATTGGTCGAGAATAGTGGACCGTTGGTCCAGATAGACTGACAGATATGCACGAAAAAAAAAAAAAAACAATTACGACGCGATTCAGGAATCAGTCATGCGCGTTTAAAAGAGTTTGTCGTTGTTTTCGAGGCCAATTTTTCGTTCTTTTTCTCGTCGTCCACGTAACTTCCACGAATTTCTACGAGCAACCGCAACAATTATGGAAAATGAACATTTGGTTGGCGGCGGAACTTTCGAAATCACGTTACAAGATATATACATATATATATATAAAAGAATACTTCATTTGTGAAATTGAGAAATGCTTAAAATTTTATTTACCATTCCGAACTGAAGTTAATTTAACAACTCTGCGCAAACCTTCGTGTTTCATGCGAAGGTACATTGAAAATTTCTATAAAACACATTGAAAATACAATATTTTTGGAAAATTTTTGAAAAAAAGGAAACCGCTTCTTCAGGATGAAAAATACCAATTCTCAAAAGAGTTAAAGAAATTCGAGTTAGAGATTCGTTTTATTAAATATTATAATAAATGATACAAGCGCGAGAAAGATAGAAATTTCAACAATTATTAACAAATATTACAGAAACATAGTACACCATATGATGCTACAATAATTTTGGCATTTTATTTATTTCCGTGTATTGTGTCTTCAATGTGTATTTTCGCATGAAAATTCGATCAATCTACGTTGCCATCATTCGGTACTTTCCAATTTCAATCAGTTGATCAATTGATCTCTTAAGTGGCTAATTAAACGAGAAATAAAATGGTACTTCTCCCGAGGGAAGTGGTGCTCGTTGGCATCCCGCGATGCCATTCGATGAAAGCTCGATCAACAATAATTCCACCGAACGTACGTTCGTTTTCATCCGTGAAACCATGTCGACCATTGGCGATCGTCTGGTTCAGATAGCAATACTTTGCCTGTATAATTTTGAACATCGGCCACCGATAATTGCACTGCTCCTGGAAGGAAAGATTCTTGTCGTAAATGTACAAAAAAAAAAAAAAAAATATACCTCCCACTTTTATCTCTTCGTCGACTTAACCAGGTACTTACATCTTTCTTATATCTTTGTAATTGGCCATAATGATCGATGCATCATCAACGTGTTTCACGTTAACGCGTGGCAAACGTCGCGTCGTATCGGGACAATGATCGATCTGTGCGGAGGATATTTGAACGCGGATGTACTTACGATTTATGAATCGTCGGAGCGTAGAGGATGTTTCACAACGTGTGCGACGATAAACACGATAGAACAAGATATATCTCTTTTTCTTTTCTTTTTCTTTTTTTTTTAAATCTCTTGAATTGTCTGGTGCTCGCGTTTGAAAGGTATTCGAACACCTTGAGAAATATCATGTACACCGGAATTCAATTCCATTATTTACTTTCTTTCGATTTTTATTTCTAAATTTTTGCCTACAATACATTTTCTTTATTTATCGTGTATCGACAGGTAATTATTAAAGTGAAATGAAATTTATGTCTCTGAGTAAGAAAATTTTGAATACACTCTCCGTGCAAGATTTCTTTTTTTTTCGTCGCCTAGCTGTTGCTTCCACCCTGTTATGGTAGCTCCTGTAAAACGCTCGACATTCGATGATTTATTCACTTCGTGAAACCAGTTTTCAGTATCGACCTATCGGCGATCTTCTTCCGTTGATAATGTAATAACACCCCGAATGCCTATGATAATCTAGTGTAACATCGTTTTTCACCGGCGATCACCCATGGTGTCCCGGTGCAGAAGTTCATTCCGTAGTCCGGTCACGCATTCTCCGATCTGTTCCAGCTCGATCGTTCTTAATCGCGATTAATTGCTCGTCGCTAGTCCACTGATTATCCCGAGCAGCCTCGCTCGTGATACCGTTAATCGTTTCAACACCGTATTCGTTCGTTCTTCATCAATTTCGTTTGTACATTTCTTTTGTGATTCATATATTCTATTACGCATCGAAATGATATATGGACGGATCGATTGAAGCTGTGTGTTCTTTGTTCTGATTTTAAGAAAAATAAAAGTATAAAAATACACACGCTCTCGTACGAAAATTTGATACTTTTTTCCACGACATTAGAATATTATCTTTCAACCGGACTCTTTATCACTTTTTCTATTAGTTTTTTTTGTGAATGAAATTTCTGTTAACGATACGTTAAAAATTGCAATTGCGATGATCTCGTTTCAAGCGAAAAGCTCTGAAAGCAAATGACGAATGACCTGATGTCTGTAAAAACAGACTTGCAGGAAATTACTTTGCCAGTTCTAATGTTGAAAATGTTCCTTCTAAATTGGCTTTAAGGTTGCAGTAGAAATTTCTAAATTGATATATACTACGAGTCCGGTCTCTTCCGATCGAATAAACTTTCGCGAAGGCATCGCCCATTCGTTCGAACTGTTCCGGTTCCTTTACTCAGGCGTGATGGGTTACGGTTACGGTGTGCTCGTTTCGAGAAAAACGAGCAAAACAACGGCTTGTTTTTATTCGATTCACCGCGTGTGTGTCGAGGAACTAATTGAAACCGGCTTGCTACTGGCCACCAAGGTAGGAAACGATCGAAAAGCGAAATGAAATTAGGGGCTCGTGGAAAAAGTCGACTGTTATTTCTCAATTAAAATCGCCGACGTGTCCCGATGAAATCACGCCATGCCAAGATCGTTGTTCTTTTATCGTTTATTATCTGTTATCGAGTTATCTATAATCTACGTCTATAATCTATTCAATTATAGCTACGTTGTTATTCTTAAAGAGAAAATCGCAATATTCTTTGAGAAATTGTCACGTAATTTCTGGGAAAATTGTGAGAATTTTTGTGTTATATTGTTTAATTGTAGAGAAACGCGGTACCTGTAGAATACTTATAAAATACTTTTAATCTATTAAACATCGCATCGAAGTATAAATATTGAATTAAATGTATTTAAGTACAAATGTTATTATGTTTTTGCCAGTGTATGCTTATTTCACAATCGTGCAATTACTTTCATTTTGTAATAAATTCGTCGCAGTCTTTTCGAAAAATCAAATAATCAATTTGCTCGTAGAATTTTCAAAGTACAAGAAACTGATCAAATAGTCTGAAGAACTTATTTTTGATATTATTTCTACAGCATTAAAACAAAATACGAGGATTGTGAGTTGAACAACTACTACTAGTTTGTCCATGAAATTTTCAAAATGTAAGAAATTACATTATCACTGATGTTATTTTTACTATACGATACTAAAGATAGTAAACCGATTCGGAGAAGGTTGGGAAACACTGAATCTGCGTTAGTCGAATAAACGCGTATCTATTCAGCGCGTCTGAATTCAACGTCAACCCACGTCAATGGCCAGTGATTTGTCAGTTTTACAGTTATATTAGAATTTATACTGGTTGTCTACTTTCGCTGAGTTTCTTTCGATTCGAGCCAGCTTCATCATAAAACGCGAACGTGTTGCACGTTTATATGTCGCGTGATTTCGCGCGTTTCCACTGCGCTGAGTTTATACGATCTAACGATACAAGACATCGTGTTGTGCGCTGGCAATATAAATGTGCACGATATTTCACGTATGTATTATTTTTTTCTCTCTCTCTCTTTTGGTTCTGTTTGATGGCATTGCGAATGACTAAGCTTTGTCTCGAGTGAAAACGTTTCAAGGTCCAGTCAGTCGAGACCAACAAGCGGAATTTCGTCTGGAATGTTTAAGAAATTCTGATTGTCTGACTGATACGATGTGTTTAAAGTAGGTCGAATTCAACGTTGGTTATTAGTCATTTGATCTAAATTAGTTTCGATCTCTGCGATAGAGTTTCCTCTCGGAACAAACTGTTAAGTAATCGTTTCAATTCACGCATTTACTATTCAAATTAATATTTGTATCGTATTTCTTTGTAATTCATATGGCGCGTCCAACTGCTGAATTAATTTTATTTAGTTAATGAAAGTTTATTATATTAAATATCAAGCATCATAATGTATGGATATATAAATACGAATATACGAACATTTATGTCGTTAAACACGAGTATAAAATAAATACATAAATTTGTGTTTGCGAAAGTGTCAAGAGATTATTTTAGACTACTTCTACTTGTCATCAATTGTCAGGAGCTTCAAAATTTAAATTACTTGTCGTTTATCTCGGTATGCTCTCTTTTAACGAAGCGTATGTACATTTTCGCAAGTTCGCCACTTTCGTTTTTCTTTTTTCTTGCGCTTCTCGATCGGTTTATCGAAACGACGTCCGTCATTTAACGATCGAGGCTTTAATGGACATCCAATATAATAATAATAATTGAATAATAATAATAATTCCTCGGGGTCTGTTTCATTCGCTTTGTACACTCAATCGCTCCCGGTAATTTTTATTCTTCGTTATTGAACATTGCTCCGCGAGCGAGCAATTTTACGGGAAACGAAAGGGCCCGTAAAGTCATGAATCATTGCGAAAGAAGGGTGCGACTCGACTTTTTACACTCCGCCCTCTCCCCGCGACAGACCTGACATTGACAGGCCGAGTGAGCCAACTATTACGCTACCGACAGATTATTCGGTATTTTTCTCTCTCGCCTCTCAATTAAGTCCCGCCGACCCGATCGAGAAACCCGCCTTTCCATGTAGTATTGTAGTAACACGACGCGCGCACGCCCCCATCGTTCGCGAGAGTATTTCGCTCTCGTATACCGTTCTCGTTTATTACCATTATTGTTATTACTGGTCGTAATCTCTGCCAGTGAACGAGAGATACCGTCGTAGGGACAGTTCCACGCGGGCTCGGACAATCAGTGTCAGCGGATAATGGTCTGCGACTTGTCGTGCTCCTTATAATGCGAATTGCACAAATCCTCAGCCGTCTCTCCCTCGCTGGTGAACATTTTCAATCTGTACGCTCTCTCTTTCTTTCTCTTTTTCTAACTGAAATCCCCTCTCTCTTCTACTGCGCTTAACCTTTTCTTTCCTTTCCTCGATCTTTCGTCACTGTTTCGCGCTTCGGCCGATTTCTTTTGCCTCTTTCCCTCTTGCCCCCTCGTCCGATTCCGCGAGCACGTACGTTCGAGCCCGCGAAACGAAAGAAACCACAACGGCGCGTTACCGTGGGGAAATGGAGGAAAAAAAGGCACGTCATGCAACGGTCGATCTCGTATCTGTCAGCAGATAACATCGAATTCCTATGGCGGGCTCACCCACTCTCTCGTGAGCTGGGGCCGGCCAACCTACGAACTACAAATAAACGCCGCCGTTAACGTTTATCCATAAATCAATTTAATCGTGCGTACAGCGAACGATAGTCATCGCCTCGGCTAATGTAATCGTCCGAAGCGGGACACTGTCGTTGCGCGTGCGCTGTTTCACGCTCGCGCTGCTTTCGGTGTTCGCATGCGCGCGAGCAGCATCCGCGCATGCTCCCTAATAACCTCTTATTATATTAGCGCGAGTGTGAGTGCACTCGTCACGAAATTGCAATTCTTTTTTTTTTTTTTTTTCGAGAAACGACGAGTATACTCGTCGCGTGAGAAAAGTAATTACAATTTGTTGCTTGAATTAAACCTTTTTTTGTGGAGGTTAAAACATATTTGTCAATTTTTAGAATATTTCGAGACTAGACTTGAGACTAGTCTTTTTCACATCTATTTCTCTTTCACAAATATTCTCTTGCTGTTGATATTGATTGTTATTAATTAATGTTGATCAAATTAAACGATAAAATTATTCATTCTTCGAAAAAGAAGGCTAGTATATCGTTTCTTTGTAATTTAATTTCGCAATGGCTGCTCACGTACTCTGCGTTTGACGATATATATAATTGTGTCTAGCGGCGCAATGTTGATACACACTTTTAAAAGCGGTTAAGAGACTAAAAAACGTAATTGTTTTTGCGAATCACTGGATCGTCGCTTCTCGTTCGAATATTTACGCGGGTAAAGAAATGATGGACAAATACGCGGATTTGGAACTGTTCTCCGTTTTCAGTTCAGGGCGTCTGGATGTAAAAATTCATGGGGAAGAAAAAAAATGATTAATAAGTTATGTAGGTTCTAATGATGTCGAAATCGCACGTTACTTCGTGTAAGTTGCTTTCGCAATGGACTTCGCGGCGAAGTTGTTTTTGCCACCGTGAATATTACTCTTCGTTTGCTTTGTAGAAGAATACGGGTTGATGAATCATCCACAGCCGATGCGCAGTAGATTGTACAACCCAGTTTAACAGTACTTCAATTTATCGGTGATCCGTTCTTTAAATATATTTAAATCAGTGTTTAGAATGATTAACGAAACATCCTGTGTATATCAAAATTTTTAATAATTGTGTTATCAAAAGTATAACCCACGTAACATTCGATCGATCGAAGTGTAATTTCACAATAATCGAAGGAGGAAAATTACACTCGAAATTTTGAAATAATATTTCAATAATAATTCCTTACTATCAAGAATTGTTAAAAAAAAAAAAAAATTAACCAGGAATTATCAAGTCGCGCGATATTGATTTTAGAAACGCCTATGGCATTCGTTCTCTATCTTTTAATAACCACCGGTAGCCTTTGGAATCATATTTTGCAACACACTCGGTATTTGAAGAAAAAAAAAAAAGGATGAATACAATTCCGAATATTTCCAAGTTTCTTCGTATTTTATACGCAACAGACCCAGAAAAGTATAATAAAACCGCGATTATGTCGCAACGTGTCGGATATTAGTTTCTCATTAATTTTTTGCCGGCAATCGCTCCCGGGAGCGTGACGCAAGCTGCGGAATATGACACATTACACAGCGGCGCGTGTAATTCGTTTCGTTTTAAAAGCGTCGCGGAATTATCATACTACAGCCGGTCTCAATCAAATTGTGATTCGATATTTGATTACGTAACGCGTAAATGTCTTGCCACCCATCCGTTGCATCGACGATGGAAAACCATTGACAATTAAGAACTGGAATCTGGCTCGCGTTACTCTCCGTGTCACATTGGCGCGCTGTCTGAAATCCATAATCCGTGTTGCCGATAACAGGCACACACATCGTGTAAGATCATAAATAATCACGACGATAAATTCGCGCAGCGTTTTACCATTTGAATTGTCACGCCGATGAAAAATGTTGGCTCTTACGCTCCCCCTTATCGTGTTTTTAATCGAGCTAGAAAAATCTCGTCGTCGTGTCCGATTTATTTCGCGTGAAAAAAGACCTTTCTTGGCTTGGGTTCTTGCGCGCGTGTTACGATCTTTTCGAATTTCGACATTTTCGTGGGAAGTGAAGGGTTTTCCTCGAAACGGTGTCATCCTTTTTTTGAGTTGATTGAATTTTTCGAATTAGTTGGAATCTTTATGCAAAGGTCGTTTCGTAATTAGAATTGCGATTGAAGTAATTCATATCCTCCGCGACGCGTGGAAAGCTGATTAAAAATTATAATTTAAGCACAATAGAAACTGTTCTTGTTGAACGAGATTTATTATACAGTACAAGATTTATTAAACGGTGAATGCTTAATAAGCTGCTTGTGTAATAGTGTATAAATTGTTCAAAGCTATGATTGGATTACAGATCTTGCACTTATAAGAAATTATATTTATTAATTTTATTCTCGCAACGATGCAAGATAAATATAAATTTAGCATTATAAAGTGAACGTATATTAATATAAAATACTAATATAAAATATAAAATATTTATATTAATTTATTTCATTTTGTTTTTTAATTTATTCAAAATAATAGTAGCTCTCTGTTAACATTCGTACTTTGCATATGTATGACTTTCTTATCCACGTTTCGCAATTTTTGAAAATCACAGTAAGATAAATTTTTCGCATAAATTGCACTCAGAACTATCTATTGAATTTTTATTACTGATATTTCAAAGTAACTCTCGTTATCAGGAAAGAGTGCTATTTCATACATGACATACTGTCGCTTTCTTTTCGGCGCGAAACCACGGGGGCTATTAAATTTCGGGCATAAAAATCGGATTCAACTCGTTTCTCTACATTAATTAATTTCTTCGAAGCTCTTTCACTTTAACGAGCCGCGAAAAAACGACTTCATTAAAGTACAAAATGAGTACCAAATGCATGCACGCGAATACCAAAAGATTCAGCGGAGAGAAGAGAGAGAGAATTCACATTATCATAAATATCTGAACACGTGGATTTTATTGAGATTTATATATCATCGTTGTACAGGTCATATAATTGAAACACTGTTCGCTTTTTTTCACAAGTGTAATTATATACTCAGACGAGCAGATGTATTTCCATATAAAATGGACTTTCTTTTTTCAATATCTACGAAAGTGTTTTCAACATTTCAATTTAAATGGCAGAAATTTAATTTTCTAAAATTTGCCGCGCGAAAAACGAGAATAGTATACAAATATACACGTAATTTTACAAGATTGAAATGTCTTTCGAATCGTCAGTCGATTAAATACTTGAAAAATGAAAATAATCGAAATGATCGAAAAATATCGACGAATTAAATACGAACGAAAAAACGATAGAAAGCTTTCGAATGGTACTGTAAACCAACTGGTTTCCGGTTTCGTTTCTGTCAAATTGCCGCTTTTTTGTCGTAACTGCGATGAGAAAAAAAGAGACACACGAGGGAAAACGGAAACGACTTTAAATATTTTTAAGGCTCCGCTCTCTTCTTCCTCCGTGAAACGGTCCGCGCATACCTAATTGCGGATATATATCTGCCAGCGGCGTAAGCGAGTGGCGGATTCACGGATGAAACTCTCAACCGGTGAAAATTCCACCGTACGCGCTTAAATAAATATGAAATATATCATGTTGTACATCATCGAATATTTGTTATAAATATTTATGACAAATTTCATTGCGATATCTTTTATGAGTCAAGAGTTATTCAAAAATGTTGCGAAAATTCTCGATCCGGCCCGTTATTTTACGACAGTCGTACCGACGAGGATAGCGAAATCCGAAATGGACTTTCTTTGTCCAACTAATGCTACAAGTCTATTCCTGCAGTCTATTCCTTGTTTTTCAGTAGTGCTTGTATCAGTGATGCATGTATTTCAACGTCTACGGAGGCCTTTACAAAACCGATGAAACTCGAGACAACAACGACAAACCAAACTCTGATCGACTGTAGATTCTCGGGAAATACATTCCTCGAAATATAGATAAATAATTTTCTCCTCCGCTTGTTACTCTGTTCTTCTTATTTTCCCCGGTTAATGATTGATGTCGCGCCCAACCGCCGCAAGGTCATCGGAGTATGGCAGCATAAATGAGTTTTGCATTCGAGTAATTACCATACTGCGTGGGTGTTGACGCGTTTATTAGAAACTAACGACTCGTTCTCCGTATCGGGGTATCAATTTGAATTTACGGCGATATGAAAACGTTTGAGCTCGTTAAATTTCGTATCTATCTCGAAATTATCTGTGTACGTTATTTTTTGTCGTACGGCTAGAGAGGTAAAAGTTATTTTTCACGACTGAACAAAATCAAAGTTCTCGACTTCGAGCCGCGGAAGATATAAGATATTGGGGGAAAGAAGTGAATGAGAGAGCCCGACTGGTTTTACGCCACTGTTGGTGCGAAATGAACTGAAATTTTTGTAACTGACGGTAGTAACGATCAAGTTAATGAGGATACCATTAAAAAAAAGAGGCGAAGTAAGGGGAAGTACGACGATCGAAAGAAATTGGGCTCTCCTTTCGTAACGCAACGTTCTGGGTCGAGAGGTATGCGTATTCGAAAGGAAGCACCGCGCTTTCAATACGCGCGCGCTCGTGTCGGCCAATTATCTCTGCCGCTTTCGCACGCTGACAGCGTGACAAACGTGTTTAATTCGCGTAATTTTAATCTGCTCGCAAGGTGACGATTTTTCAATGCAAACACACAACGCGCGCAACAACAGGAGTTTCGGTGAAATTTTTCACAATTTACGAATTTCATCTCTCTCGAGTCGTCGTTGCCGCCAATTGAGATTCGTTCGCCGCTAATGAGATTACGTTTCGTGGATTTTTTTTTCCAGTGAAAATCACGGAGATAGATAGGTTTTATATATATATATATATATATATATATATATATATCTTTCGTAAGAGAGAAGTTTGTTTTTCTTCCCCGGCGGTGAAAATCTTTTTTAACCTCTGGAATTTCGAGTGCTTGGGGCTTTAGTCGGTTCAGTTACAATTTACAATTAGTCTCGAAATTTATATCGGACAGATATTATTAAGGTTTGAAAATACGCCGATAATAAACGGAAATAAACAAATCTCTCTGGAATAAACGATAATAAATTTAAAAGAAACGACTCTATGACATTTATGAGTGCTTTCTATCGAAAGGAAAAGAAAAAAAAAAGAAATGTTGATAAATTATATATCTCGATCCCAATGATCCACGGATGTATGTAAAAAGCAAACGAAGCAAGGCAGTGTGTTCCCAGGCACACGCGGGTACTCTTTAAACAGCCATTTATCATCGTCGTCGGGCGAAGACGAGAAGAGAAGAAAACGAAACTCGAGAGAGAGAGAGAGAGAGAGAGTCTTCGTTCTCGATGGCCAGCACGCGCGTCCGCAACGTAATAACAATTCGGTAAACACGGAGGAACGTGTGCCGCCATTAATTGCACGTGCCTCGGTTCCTATAAAAAAATCTCTGCATCTCGAACGTTAACCTGCTGTATCAATCATCGATTAATTGTAATTTTCTTCCGAGCTAGAATTACATACAAATTACTACGATATTAAACGCGAGGCTAAATATGTCTCGCTGTTTCGCTGATAAGCGAAATCTAATAAAGTCCAGTGTTTTACATAAAATCGTCGTGATAAAACGATGCTGAGGCTGAGAGGCATTTTTCTCGCCATATCTAACGCGCGTAGAATATCGCGCGTTTTATCGCGTTCTTTCTTTTTTGAAATTCTGGATTAACCCGTGTTGGTCAGTGTTCGTGGCTATATATTACTGTTTTGTCGTGCCACCGCTTTGCAGATAGAAAGAAAGAAAGAAAGAGAGAGAGGAGTATATGCCGGTTTGTCGTAATTATTCGCTGGAAAAACGGAATACAAGATGAAGGCGGCGATAAGCCGCGTGTTTTTGCTTGGGAGCAAGGCACCACGAACTGGCCCTGGCCTCGACCAGGGCTTTCTTACTCCTGTCATCCATTAGTTTTGCTACGTCTATTAAAGTAACGCGACTCCGCCGTGGCTGGGACTCCTCTTCTCTGTTGGCTACGTGCATTAATGAGTAGGTGCACTGTGGAACGGGTCTAATCGGCCTGGGATCAAACCAGCGAGATCAAATTGAACGCTCTCCGAGACTCGTTTCTCTCTACCCAACCTGGGACTCCTTGCCGTTTCTTTCAGAAGTGAAGCTCTCCTTTTGTTCTTTCGGCTCTCCTCCTCCTCTTCTTCCACCTTCTCTCTTTCTTTCTTTCTTTCTTTTGTCGACGAGCGGATAATTGAGGGTTTTCGATCGATTAAGACGAACACGTTGATGGACACGTTTCACGATTATGACGATGTGTCTTCCTAGACGGTGTTTGATTTATACACGAGCTTGGGAAAGCAGTCGAGTACACGAGATCATGCGCGAAACTTTTCGTGTAACGTAATCATCATTCATTCTGTGTACTAATAATTAGTACAGGCTCGCGAAAGTGTATATCATTCGGTACGTTTTGTATTCATGTTGTATGCTAATAATGATAGATTTACAGAAGCATTTCGAACTAAACTATATATATATATATATATATATATATATTATATGAAATGTGTAGTTTGTATAACGTGATTAGTGCGATGAATATGTTACCTCCATATGTACAGTGACGGACAGATTTGACCACGAGAACTTTATACTAGAATTTTTAGAATATTTGAAATTTTGAACGATTTCGTTAGAATACGTTCTTTTGTATAATAATATAATACGTAATAACGTGTTTCAATGAAAAATGGCTTCTTTTCTACTAATAGAACAAAACAATGAATCAGGAGGATGTTACGTTTTATTAAAACACATCGATTCGTTATGTGCAATACTAGCGTGTTTTAACAAAAAAAAAAAAAAAAAAAACAACGACTCCTTTGTACTAACTTACCAATAAATTAGTCACAATATCAAAAAAAAAAAAAAAAAAACTACTTTGTACTAACTCACTAAAACGAAATAATAAATTATTTCAATAAAATCAGTCACGTGCTCCACGAGAAAGATTATATCTCCCTTTGAAAAATATCAAAATTCTCGCGACAAAAATCAACTTATATTTGAATATTCGATACGACTTCAACATCTGTGTGAGATGGCACACGATGAGCGGAACGATAAACTCACTGCGCGAGAAATTTCACCTACAAGGTGAAATCACGAACATTTAATTCGCGAATATCATTTACGACGCGGCGCGTCACGCACGATGAGAGACTCGAGCGACGACGAATCAAAAACCTCACACGTGGAACACGTAAGAGAGAGAGAGATATTTCGTTCATGAAGATATTCCCGTCCGACGAGGCGACAAGAAACGTTTACAGGCTTTCCTTTCTGCGACCCGGCTGCCTGGACATCGTCGCATTAAAACGTTAGATGTCCACGTTAATTACACGTCGAGGCGTCCCGGATATTAACATAATGACGTGTATGGCGAGACGACGCGGAAAGCGGAAACTAATTATCGAGCGATGCGGCGCGATTATTTACCACCCTCGGAGAGGGAACCTCCGAAGAGGGAAGCACGGTGACTCCAATTAACGAATGATTGATGCCTCGGATCGAAAATGAACGAAAAGAAGATGTTCCATCTCGGAGTCACAGTGTCGATCTACTACGGCGAAGCTTTTTTTTAGGGCGTCTTTTTCTTTTTTTTTTCTTTCTCAACGCGAGAGTGTCTGTACAAGTTACTTTGAAAATTTCATTCCGAATTGTTGCATTTTGTACATCGTATACACCAGCGGAATCGAACGAATGTCAATTTTATTTATTGAGCTTTTAACTCGATTGATAAAAAAATGATAAATATTTTCATATTTATATTTATATAATTGTGTGAATGTTTTTATATTTATGCTTGTATGAATATTTCGAATTATTTCCGATTGGAGGTATATATACGCAACTTTAGTTGCAACACGAAGTACAGGAAGTTGTTGAACTTTTCACTTTTAAATCGTTTCGGTTTTAGTTCAATTTTATATGGTAGCACAGTTTAATTTTGGTGCAACGATATTACAGATATTGTATAATTACACGGTATAATCACAGTTATTGAAATTCTAACTTCTTGAACTTATTCTAACTTCTTTTCTTGTCTTTAACATATAGCATTTTAACTTTGTTGCAACGGTGTTTGATTAATTAAAAGGAAGATCGTAGTACACTGGAAGGCAAAAAAAAAAAAAAATATATAAAAAGAAAAAATGAAGAAAGCAAACGTGATTTTCGTTGATACGAAGACATCCAAGATTTATTATGAACTTGATGTTTTTATCTGGTCAGACTATCCTATGTTATGAAGACTACTATGTTATATGATTATGATAATTTTTGAACGTATCTATGTTGTCAATCCGTCTAGCAAGGCACGTAAAGTGGTACAGAAAGAGAGAGCATTCGACAGGTACTGAAACGTTATCGATCTGTTATCTATGAATCATTGATTAACTAGTTTATCACGATCGAAAGATTTGTAACGATAAGGACAACTTCGACGATTCAATTAAAAAGGAAAGAAAAGTAGAAAAGTTTAGATACCAAGTATAGAAGTGGAAAAGATTGGTCTCGGAAAATTCCAACATAATCACGGAAAAATATCGAATTTGGAACATCACGGAATTGTTCCAGATTCCATGATTAATTACAAGTGTTGTACAGTAAGTTCAAGATTTATCAAAATTTACTATATTTGATGAAATCGTACGATTTCGATTACATCCGAATTAATGTTCAAATTATTGGAAAGCGGTCCTCATTGTAACAAATCTTTCGACCTTTGACAATCTTACCGTGCAGTAATAGTGCAGAGAGAGTTCCGGTACTACACACTTGACAGAAAGTGTCACTGGTTTCTGATACATCATCACGTACAGTAGATTCTTCTGCATTTCCAGCGTTTGCTCGTACCACGTTAAATCGTACACGCTTCTCGGGAGGCTCAAACTCTGCGAACATTCGAATTAGTCTCAAAGAGATGTCGTTTCGTTTCTTACGTACGTGTTCTACCATGTCTTTCATGTTATCAGCCGGCCATGCATACATATAGAGATACATGAGGAAATACACGTTGAGCAGCAGGAACATAATTTTCACGGTTACCGGTGTATTCTGTTTATAAAATTGTTGCACACGATCAGTACGTTGTTATTGGTCTCTTCTTCGATGTTTTACTTACCGTGACCATTATGACGGCGCACAGTGTCATGAGGAATGAGCATAACGCTACAACAAAAAGTACCGTGAAACGAAAACAGGTAATCACATCTTCCGCGTATCTGGAGGAAAATACAATATGTTGCACGTGCAGTGAATGCAAACGTATCGTTAGGTCCACTGTTTCACGGATTTTCGTCAAATATTTTGGAATCTGGAAGCAGCAGATTCAAAAAGCAGCTCGATGACAATTTCAATCAGTGTCATTTCATGAAATCTACGAAACAATTTACATGATTTGAAAAAGTAGAAGGTGCTTCGAAATAATTTATACACACCTAATTTATTCACACACACGTGTGTGTGTGTGTGTGTGTGTGTGTATATATATATATCGAGAGAAAAGTGTTGTTTAAAATATTAGAAACTGACAACGTATTTCAAAATTTGTAGCTTATACTATATATCTGTGCGAGGTGGCATTTGACGAACAGCGGACCTTGATCTATATAATACAGTAAAACAGGAAATCTGTGTCTTTACCTCTTTAACCGTAACTGTTTCTCAATGCATGCGATCAACGTACGAACATTGGTGCTGTTCTCCAGCTCCACGGTCAAACATTCGAACCTCGCTGCGGTGAACCAAATCAGAAGTCCACCGAACACGCATAGGCACAAATGAGAGCAGCACTGGTAGCCGGTGAGAATTTGATGCGCGCGTACCACGATACCCATCGACGTGCGATTAGTGTCAAACGGATATTCGGCGAGCACTATGTTGCCAATTGGGAACACTACAGGCCCGCACAAATAGAAAGACGCCCCTACGTAAGCGATGATTATGTAAATCGCGTAAACGAAGTTGCATCTTGCTAGATACACGTCGAAGATCTCTCTCTCGTGCTCTTGGATCTCTTTGGCGCAGGTGCACATCTCCTCGACTATACGCTGTAAGACGTTGTTAGAGCAACGTTTCGATGTAACTTTTGTTAGGTTAGACTGAGTTAGGATCGCTCGTGTAGATATTTGTTTACGTGTACGAGTTGACTCGCGATTAAGTTTTAACTGTCTCGTTCATGGTTGATAAAAGTTGGAATCCTGTTTCTACTATAAATCATATTTATCCTAATTTGTTAGAAATAACTCTCTCCGTTACAAATATGTGTTCACATATTATGTAGTTTTTATTGTATTAAGGTTAAAAGAGAATCAATTGTTAAATGCTGCGCAAATGGAGACTTTCGAGACTCCAACCTTATAAATGTTTAATCAAACTGGAGGTTAGCTTACGTGAGAAGTGTTGAAAGTTACATTCTGAACGGTGCATATTTATTTCGGGGCAAATATAATGTTCAAACGGGACACTTATTTCGGAACAGAGGGAGCATTTGTTATAAATTATGTTATCCTAATATTTACTATAGAATAACATACTATAAGATATATTATAAATATTATTATACTATAGAATTATAATACTATTCTAGTACTATAGAATTATTATTATATTCTAGTACTATTCTAGTACTATAGAATTATAATAATATTATACTTTATATTTAATATTATACTATAGAATAATAATAAATTATATTATCCTTATATTACCCTAATAAGATAATATAATTTATACTATAAAAAAATATAATATGAGGATAAATTATATTATCCTAATTACACTACATAATTAATATAATTTATACTTATATAAATTCCTAATTCTAGTATAAATGTTGTTACAAGTTATGTCACTAGCGTTATGTTATTAAAAATTCCGAGTGATCGTGATTCAATGATCAGGAGGGGTTATACGCGGAAAACGTGCAGGCATTAGGAATTAGGGACTTACTTGCAAAATATCGTGCTTGCTGGAACAAAGAAGTGCCTGTATGACGCACTGAATCATCAACACCGTCAGGGCGAGACACACGGCGATAATTTCGACATCTTGCGATTTCAAGTACATAGCGTACAGCAACGGCAGAAGCAGCAGGCTGACGTTGATTATCGAATACACTTGTAAAACTTTGTGGACGAATAATTTCGTCCTGCTGCTGTGCGAAGAAAGAGGCCAACAGAACGTCAAAGCTACGCTCAGCCGAACGATGTCGATAGCTTTCTCCAGTGTCACTTGTCTCAACATCATCTCTCAAATTGTTTCGTTCGAGTTCCAGGTTTCGAACGAGACGGTTTCGATCTAACTCACGTATGTATGTAACCACAGAGGGGTACAGAATGTTAATTTTCTACATGTTTCCAACGTTCTTTGCATCCCACCGTGTAATTACGACTGTTATCAATAAATAACATAGAGTAGAAGTTAGCGTGCACGCGAAAAATTTAATAAATCATCAGTTTCGAGGGGTAACATTTTATCGAGCGACTATATCCGCGGTGATGTTTGCTAATTATACTGATATAACTGATAATTATCGTTGGCTGTATTGGAGCGTGTGATGTCGGACAGATGTAAGGGGAAGTTACGTGTCGAAAAATCGATATTCCTCTAGCAGAAATGCAACATTGTATCAAGCACGCGTCAGTCTTTCGCGAGATACGAAGTGGCATGCTTCGGTAGAAAGAAGAATAACGTGCACGGTCAGGATGTCTGTCGGTTTTTTTTTCAATTATGGTTCTTCGATTAGCTCGATATCCTTGTGAAAAATAGATATTATTCAACAGTTAACAGCTGCGTGGAAAAGACGAGGACAGTGATTATTATTCCGCATCAGTTGTGCAGTGGGATATTTGCTACATGTATGCGGTAAGAAATACTTCATGCCTGAAATCATTTATATCGTTCTCAGTTATGTACAAGTGAAAGAATACACAATTTTTGAAGTGTGTTGGCACGGTATGTTGCGGTTATGCAATTTAAATCGTGATGTAACAACATTTTAATGATTGAAAATGGATAAAATTGTATCTCTCGAAAATGGTAATTATTCTATTCTGAGCGTGGTTCAACTTGATCCAAATTATTCTCACTGGAGCAATATAATCTGAGGAACATTTGGATTTGTTTCGGTTTGAAAACTCTGTTTCAATTGCTAGCAACAAATTAGCTAGATCAGCGGTGGTTTCCAATTTTCTTTTTTTTGGCCACGCCCCCTACCTTTGTGGCACATAATTTTTGTTATTTAAAAAGTGAATTTTTGGAGGAAGGCCGTTAACTTAGTTCTTCTAAACAATCTTCCAAAGAACATGAAAGGAAACAATTGGAAAGTTAAATTTTCACTAAAGAACTGCAAAAAATTCATTGTTAACTTATTCTTGAATTGTCCCTTTAGAAAATCAAATTGCTCACCTGTGAAGTGTGGAATGGCAAAACGAAACTGTAGAAATATTCTTTAATCCTTTTCGGACAGAATGACACTTACCTAAACAAGTGAAAAAAAACCTGAGAAACGCACTATTTGAAGTCTCTGCAGCGACATTTGGAAAGAAAATTACTAAACAAAAGAATAGTAGAGAAAACATGTCTCAAACTTAGCTGAAATACGCAGAACCGTTTATATACGCGATGAAAATTATTTTAAGATTTAACATCACTAAGCTCGAAATGATCAAGTCATTTCCTCAGTTCTCAATCGCGACGAAACGAAAAGAAAAAAGAAGAAGGAAAAAAAGAAAAAAAAGATGGAAAAGTGAAAGGAAACTAGATTTACGTTGATATAAGAGAGATTCAGCTTTTATTGCTACTTTATGTTCTTAAAATTATGATAATTTTCCAACGTATGTATTTACTCTGTTATCTTTTCCAATATGACACGTAAAGCAGTACAGTAAGATAGAGCATTCGACAGGTACTGAAACGTTATCGATCTGTTATTTATCAGTTACCATTGATCAACTCGTTTATCACGATTATCGAAGGATTTGTAACGATAAGGACAGCTTCGACGATTCAATTAAAAAGGAAAGAAAAGTAGAAAAGTTTAGATACAAGTATAGAAGTGGAAAAGATTGGTCTCGGAAAATTCCAACATAATCTCGGAAAAATATCGAATTTGGAACATCACGGAATTGTTCGAGATTCCATGATTAATTACAAGTGTCCTGTTGTACAGTAAGTCCAGGATTTATCAACATCTACTATATTTGATGAAATCGTACGATTTCGATTACATCCGAGTTAATGTTCAAATTATTGGAAAGCGGTCCTCATTGTAACAAATCTTTCGACCTTTGACAATCTTACCGTGCAGTAATAGTGCAGAGAGAGTTCCGGTACTACACACTTGACAGAAAGTGTCACTGGTTTCTGATACATCATCACGTACAGTAGATTCTTCTGCATTTCCAGCGTTTGCTCGTACCACGTTAAATTGTACACGCTTCTCGGGAGGCTCAAACTCTGCGAACATTCGAATTAGTCTTAAAGAGATGTCGTTTCGTTTCTTACGTACGTGATCTACCATGTCTTTCATGTTATCAGCCGGCCATGCATACATATAGAGATACATGAGGAAATACACGCTGAGCAGCAGGAACATCATTTTCACGATTGCCGGTGTATTCTGTTTATAAAATTGTTGCACACGATCAGTACGTTGTTATTGGTCTCTTTTTCGATGTTTTACTTACCATGACCATTATGACGGCGCACATTGTCATGAGGAGTGAGCATATCGCTACAACAAAAAGTACCGTGAAACGAAAACAAGTAATCACATCTTCCGCGTATCTGGAGGAAAATACAATATGTTGCACGTGCAATGAATGTAAACTTGTCGTTAGGTCCACTGTTTCGGAAACTGGAAGAGCACTTTGAACAAGTAGCTGGAGAACATAGTTCAAGGTTATAAAACCGTGAACGATTATCATATTTGTATCAATGCTTAAAGTCTACTAAATCAGTTTGCATCATTTAATAAAATGGTAAGTCTCTCAATCTTTTCGCTGATGTATCCAGAAATTAAAGCCGAATCTATATGTAGAGAGACAGAGAGGTGTTGTCTAAAATATTGGACACTGATAACGTATTTCAAAATGTTTCTCTGCGACGTGACGTTTCGCGAACAGTGGACCTTGATCTGCGTAGAAGAAAATCTGTGTCCTTACCTCTTTAACCGTAACTGTTTCTCAATGCATGCGATCAACGTGCGAACATTCGTGCTGTTCTGCAGCTCCACAGCCAAATATTCGAACCTCGCTGCGGTGAATGAAATTAGAAGCGCCCCAAACGCGCATACGCACATATGAGAGCAGCACTGGTAGCCGGTGAGAATTTGATGCGCGCGTATCACGATATCCATCGACGTGCGATTAGTATCGAACGGGAATTCTGAATTTACTACGTTGACCATTGGAAATAATGTAGGTCCCAGCATGTAAATGAATGTGTTTATGTAAACGCTGATTATGTAACTGGCGTAGATGACTTTGTATCTCGCTAGGTATGTGTTGAAAATCTCCCTTTCGTGTTGTTGCACTTCTCTCACGCAAACGTACATTTCCTCGACTATGCGCTGCAATTCGTTGTTAAAGCATTATTTTAACTAAACTTCTCGCTCAGACCACGTGCTAACTGGCGATAATCCTTGTCCGTATTCTCTTGATTACCAGCGGTACCACCTACACTGCATCGATTTGAATGTAGTGAAGAGATCAATACAGTGAAGAGGGTAGCGCTAACGATCAGGTGAATAGAGGCAAAAGCCTGCAGACTACCAATTAGCCGGCACCGTTTTAGCCAATTTCTGGCCACTGAATTTGGAATCGTTTACGTGTATCAATTAATTCATGGTTAATTTCTATGAAATATGTGCTAGATCACATGGACTGTGGCTCTGAAGCGATTGAAATCTATCGTCAATTTTACTAGAACTGTTGAGAATTCCGAATGATCCTGATTTAATGGCCACAAAATTGTTCGTAAACGCGTGACAATAGAAATAAAATTAAGAACTTACTTGCAGAGTGTCGTGATTGTTGGAGCATATGATTGTCTGAATGATACCTTGCGTCGTTAATATCACCTCGCTGAGACACAGCGACATGTTTACGATATCGTTTGGTCGTACGTACATGGCGTATAACAGCGACAGAAACATAAGCATAATGCTGATTGTCGAGAATAACTGTGAAGCTTTGTAAACGAACAGTTTTTTCCTGCTGCTGTGCGAAGGAAGCGGCCAACAAAACGATAGAGCTATGCTCAGCCGAACGATGTCGATAACTTTTTCCAGTGTCACTTGTTTCCGCATGATCTCGATGAGACTGTCGAACGAATTAGAGTGACTGATCTAAGTGGCACGATACGCGCAGATTGTTGCATGCTGCAATACTGTTGAATTCCACCGTACAATTATGGCAGTTATCATAATAAAATAATAGGACGCACCGGAAGAATTTGATGGAATCGAATAATTATGGTAGTCATTGCAGTATTACACTCTCTGTAGGAAGTATTTAATAAGTTACGAGCGAATGTACGGCCACGAGGTAATAACGTATCGATTGATGCTTATTTCTTAAAGTGGTGTTCTCTGTGTTAACGGAGTAAGTGATACGATAATTATTGCCTAATTGTTGCCTGTATTATGCAATTATGCATTACTCGGATGTTCGATGCTGGGTAGAACTATGGGAAATTACGTATTGAGAATTAATATTCAAGTAACAAAAGTTCTTTGAAGTGGACCTTTCAAAGGTATACCAGGGGCGCATATTCAGTCTATCACGGGACACAAAGTGCTATACTTGGATGGAAAGAAGAATAAAGTCTATCTTTTATACGTATTTTTTTAAGGATATGAATTTGCGGTTGGCTCGATATTATTATGGAAAATTGATGTTACTGCCTTCTAAATATTATTTGTGGAACAGGCGACAATAATTATCATGATAGTAATCATGCTTGTGGACGATGAAACATTTGCTACATATCGCTATGTGGTAAGAAATGAAGATATATCTGAAATATTATTTATCTATTTTATGTCTGAAACATTATTTATCTATTCATGTCGTACGTTTGGTTGATTTAGGATAAATACATGGTTTCTGAGTTTTTTGGTATTCAATTTTTTCAGTTTTTTGTATCAATATTCGGTTTTCGACTCTTTGCGTACAAATTTTATTTCTCACCCGACATATATATATATATGTATGTATGTATTTCTTTAAAAAATAGTGGAAATTGTATTCAGTTGATAACGTCTTGATTTCTGTATAACACATATTCTTTTTCATTTTCCGATGCATAATATCGTTCGTTACTAGGCCTTCAATTATTTTTTTAATTTTGACTTTTATGTGTCAGATTCTGCATTTTAGTTCGTGATGCAAGAAGTTAATAGATGAAACGAGTCTTGACCGAAATGGATAAAATTCAGTTTCTCGAATATGCCGATTGTTTTTGCGCGTCGCTCATCTTACAGAAATATTTTGTTTTCACTGGAGCAATACAATCTCTTGAGCAATAGGACCTTTGAATTTTATTTCGATCATTTCAAATCATTTTAAAGCTTCATTTCGGTTGCGAATCAGAAGTTGGATAATTCATACGAGCTGCTAATTGAAAGACTGACACATGTCCAGTTACAGAAATGTTTTTTAAATAATTTCTGAATTTCTCGTGGATTCTTTGTCGTAAAATGCAGAAGCCATGCTCAAAGGGACATACAACATAGGTAAAAAAGTAATAGAGAACGAAGAACATTTACGTTGATTAATTTAACTTTTATTATGCATCTAATTTTCTAATCATAATAAATATGATGATCTGATTGAGAATATGTTATACAACTGTGGTAATTTTTGAACGTACGTATTTATGCTGTCATCTGATCTAACACGGCGCGTAAAGCGGTACAGAAGGAGAGGGCATTCGATAGGTACTGAAAAGTTATCAATATTTTATTTTATACAATATGGTAACGATTGAAGAGCTTGTACTCACAATAAGGGCAGCTTTGATATTTCAATTAAAGTAAGAAAAAGAAAGCATAAAAATTTAGATACGTGGAAATGGAAAATACTATTGCAAATAATTGGAAAAATTTAGAAAACCTCCGGATAAAAACTGAAATGTTAGAAATTTCATAATTTGTATATTGTGAACCAGGCTATCATTTGTCAGTATGTACTACACTTGACAAAACTTATTTGACTTCGATTTCGTTACGAGTTAGTTATCGATTTATTTCATTTTAATTATTAGTCCTTATTGCAGTAAAACCTTCGATCGACATTCGATATCTTTACCGTGCAATAATAGCGTAAGGAGAGTTCTGGCATCACACATCTGATAGAAAGTGTCACTGGTTTTTGATACGTCAACACATTCAGCATGTCCTTTTGCATTCGTATCGTTTGTTCATACCACGTTAGACCGTACATGCTGATTGGAAGGCTTAAACTCTGTGAATATTATTCTTAATATTAACATTAAGACGATACTATTTCATTCGTTTTATATCTGTATGCAAACGATCTACCATGTCCTTCATATTGTCAGCTGGCCACGCGTACATGAAAAGGTACATGAAATAATATATACTGATGACTACGTACATAATTTTCACCATTATTGGTGTATTCTGTTTAGAAATTACACGATCAGTTCGTTGAACGCACGACAGTCTACTTTTAAATGTTACTTACCATGACCACCATGATAGTACATAGAGTCACAAAAACCGTGGCGATTATTACAACGAAGAGTACCATGTACGGAAAACATGCAAGTACATCTTCCGCGTATCTAGAGAAAAATACAATCGTTTGCTATGATCGCGTCAATCGTATCGTTAAGTCCACTGTTTCACGGATTTTTACCATTGTTTTCGAAAACTAAACAACACATTGACGCTTGAGGATATATTTCAAGATTATAAAAACCGTGAATTGTTATCGTTCGTATTTGTATCAATTTTTAAAGTCTACGAAACAATCTACGTCATTTAGAAGGTAGAAAGTCTTCTTTCAGACTTCTCATTGCCGTGAAAAATCTGTACGTAGTTCTTTCAAAATGCAGCTATTCTGAATTGTCGCACTTTAATGTGTACGAAGCTCCATGGACAGTGAACCTTGATCAACACACGTACGAGTACAGCGAAAAAATATTATCCTTACCTCTTCAGATGTAACTGTTTTCGAATGCACGTGGTCAACGTACGAATATTCGTGTTCCTCTGTATTTCAACGGCCAGACACTCGTATCTTGCGGCGGTGAACCAAATTAAAAGTCCCCCGAACACGCACATGCACATGTGCGAGCTGCATTGATAACACGCGACGATTTGATGCGCGCGTACCATGACAGTTATGTACGTGCGATTCGTATCGAATGGATATTCCGCGTGTATTATGTTGACCAATGAAAACAATACCGGTCCCCACAAATAAATTGTCGCCCCTGCGTAAGCGCCGAATATGTAGCTGGCGTAGATGACGTTGCATCTCGCTAGGTATGTGTTGAAAATCTCTTTTTCGTGTTGCTGTGCCTCTTTCACGCAAACGTACATTTCCTCGACTATTCGCTGCAAATCGTTGTTAAAATATTTTTAGACCAAGGCTGAAGACCAAAGCTGGCTAAAAATTGGCTGCCCAGGGTCTCTTGTCCCTACTCTTTTGATCACTGGCGCTGGCCCTTCCGGAAAGAAGTCTTCGATTCGAAAGACATGATAAATAAATTCTAATTGTTGTTAAACAATCACAATTTCCATTTCTGATGGTTCAGTTTTAATTTTAGTTAACGTGAATGTACAGCTCGTCTCGGTCGCGAATGTTTCAGACTTACGCGAAAATAATGTAACCTATGATGTAGTAATGAATTCTAACCTAAATGAAGACCTGAGTTTAAATAATTTATAATAATCTATGGTAATGAGTACGGGTTGCTGCACCACGGGAGTATTGAAACTCATATTCAACGGACGAAAATCGATCGAACGAATCGAGAAAAATGAAGGGAAGGCGGTGAGATCGAGGATCGTCGTCGAAATTCATGATTTTCACACGCTTTCAGTTTCTCTCAGATCATCGAGATCTTGACTGTTAAAAAAAAAGGAAAAAGAGAAAAAATCTACGTTAAGCCTAAATTATCCGCTATATTCAAATCGATGCAGTAGGCAGCCAGTTAGCCGGCATTGATTTTCAACAACTCTTGGCCACTGAATTTGGTATCGTTCACGTGTCATTAGGTGTATCAATTAATCCATAGTTAATTTCTAGGAAAGATGTTGCGGTGCGAGATGAATCGATCGTGTCTCTGAAGCGATTGAAGTCTGTCCACAGTTTTACTAAAACTCTTTGAAAATTTCGAGTGATTCTGATTTAATGGCCATAGAATTATTCGCAAAAAGCACGCGTAACGATAGAAATGGAATTAAGGACTTACTTGCAGAGTGTCATGCTTGGTTAAACATATAACTATCTGAATGATACCTTGCGTCGTTAGTATCACCTGGCTGAGACACAGCAAGATGGTTTCGATATCGTCGGATCGTACGTACATGGCGTATAACAGTGGCAGAAGCAGAGAGATAATGCTGATTGTCGCGAGTAATTGTACAGTTTTGTAAACGAACAGTTTTTTTCTACTGCTGTGTGGCGGAAGCGGCCAACAGAACGATAGAGCTATACTCAGCCGGACGATGTCGATAGCTTTTTCGAGTGTCACTTGTTTCCGCATGATCTCGATGAGACTGTCGAAGTTATCAAGTCGAACGAATTAGAATGACTGATCTAACTGGCACGATATGCGCAGATTGTTGCAAGCTGCAATACTGTTGAATTCCACCGTACAATTATGGCAGTTATCATAATAAAATAATAGGACGCACCGGGAGATTCTGATGGAATCGAGTATTATGGTAGTTATTGCAGTATTATACTCTCTGTGGAAAGTATTTAATAAGTTACGAGCGGATGCACAGCCACGAGGTAATAACGTATGGATTGATACTTATTTCTAAAAGTGGTGTTCTCTCCGTTTACCGAGTAAGTGATACGATGATTATTGTTGCCTGTATTATGCATCAGTGCGGTGTTCGATGCTGGATAGAGCTATTGGAAAGTTATTACGTATCAGGAATAAATATTCAAGTAGCAAAATGTTGTTTGAAAATGTAGATTGAAGTTTCGAAGATATACCAGGAGCGCATATTCAGTCTATCACGGGATACGAAGTGCTACACTTGGATAGGAAGAAGGATAAAGTTGAGGATATCTTTCGGTTTCTTTCAATTTTAAGTATTCGGTTGGCTCGATATCCTGTTGCGGAAATAGATATTACTGTTTGTTAACAGCTGTGCAGGGAAATAGTAATTATGATTGTGCTGCAGTTGTGCAGTGGATGACGTGCTTCTGTTGCGTGTATGCGGTATGAAATATTTCATGACTGAAATACATTGATATTATTTTGCTAGTGTTTTGTGTCAGTAATTTGCAGTTCTGCACTTTAAATCGTGTTGTAAGGGTTCGATCATTAAAATGGATAAAATGGATAAAATTGTATCTCTCAAAAATGGTAATTATGCTTGAGCGTAGTTCAACTCGATCTAACTTGTCTTCATTAGCGCGATGTAATTTGAGGAATACTTGGATTTGTTTCGGTTCGAAAATTCTGCTTCAATTGCTAGTAGTAAGTTGACTAGGTCAGTGGCTCATAATGTTCTTTTGGCCATTTTGACTCACTTAAGCATTCCAAGATCCTGATGGACCATCCCAGTGATACATATTTTTTGTTTTTCAAAAACTGGATTTTTACAATGGAGTGAGGCCATTTGATCGAAATAAGTTTCCAAAGAACATGAAAGGAAAAAATTAGGAAGTTCAATCTCTACTGCAATATTTGAGAAGAAAATACCGAGATTGTCTTAATCTCGGCTCGACTTAGAACCGCTTGTACGATCAAATTTTTTAACGTTATTAAGCTCGAAAAGATCAAATCATTTCTCAGTTCTCGATCACGACGAGACGATAAGAAAAACCGCGGTGAAAAGAAGAATGAAAGAAAAAAGCAGAAGGTGAAAAAGTGAAAGGAAATTAAAGTTACGTTAATACACGAGTGGTTCTATTTTTATTGCTACTGTATATTATAAAAACTGTGATAATGTTTAAACAGAATATATATTTACTCCGTCATGTCTTCGAATATTGCACGAAAAGTAGTACAGAGAGAGAAAGCATTCGACAGGTACTGAAACAGTTATCGATCTGTTATGCATTACCATTGATCGACTCGTTTATCACGATTGTCGAAGAATTTGTAACAATAAGGATAGCTTCGATGATTCAGTTAAAAAAGAAAGAAAAGTAAAAATACTTGTTTAGAACTGGAAAATATTGGTCCCGGAAAATTTCAAATTAATCTCGAGATAGTATCGAACATTTACTGTATTTTAATGAAAGTGTTGGATTTCGATTACATCCGAGTTAATATTCAAATTATTGGAAAGTGGTCCTCATTGTAACAAATCTTTCGACGACTTGGCAATCTTACCGTGCAATAATAGTGCAGTGAGAGCTCTGATATTACACATCCGATGGAAAGGGTTACTGGTTTCTGGTACATCATCACGTACAGTAGGTTTTTCCGCATTTCCAGCGTTTGTTCGTACCACGTTAATTCGTACACGCTTCTGGAGAGGCTCAAGCTCTGCAGCATACGGAACATTCTAATTAGTCTTAAGAAGATGTCATTTCGTTTCTTACGTACGTGTTCTACCATGTCTTTCATGTTATCAGCTGGCCATGCGTACATAAAGAGATACATGAGGAAACACATGTTGAGGAGCAGGAGCATCATTTTCGCGGTTAACGGTGCATTCTGTTTATAAAATTGTCGCACACGATCAGTACGTTGAACGTGTTATTGGTCTGTTTTTCGATGTTTCACTTACCGTGACCATTATGACGGCGCACATTGTCATGAGCAATGAGCATACCGCTACAACAAAGAGTACCGTGAAACGAAAACAGGTAATCACATCTTCCGCGTATCTGGAGGAAAATACAAGTTGCACGTGCAGTGAATGTAAAGGTATCGTTAGGTCCACTGTTTCACGGGTTTTCGCTAATATTTTGGTATCTGGAAGCGGCACATTCAAAAAGCAGCTCGATCACAATTTCAAGGTTATAAGAACCGTGAATGTTTATCGTATGAATATTTGTGTCAATTCATGAAGTCTACGAAACAATTTACACGGTTTGAAAAAGTAGTAAGTGTTTCGAAATTTTCGCTGATATCTCCGGAAATTAAATTTATACACACATGTATATGCATGTGTGTGTGCGTGTCGAGAGAAAGGTGTTGTTTAAAATATTACAAACTGACAACGTATTTCAAAATTTGTAGCTTACTCTATATATCTGTGCGTGGTGGAATTTCACGAACAGTGGACCTTGATCTATGTAATAGAGTAAAACAGGAAATCTGTGTCTTTACCTCTTTAACCGTAACTGTTTCTCAATGCATGCGATCAACGTACGATTGTTAGTGTTATTTTTCAGCTCTGCAGTCAAACACTCGAACCTGGCTGCGGTGAACCAAATTAGAAATCCGCCGAACACGCACATACACACGTGCGAGCAGCATTGATAGCACGCGACGATTTGATGCACGCGTACCATTATACTTATTGACGTGCGATTAGTGTCGAACGGATATTCCGCCTGTACTGCGGTGACCATTGGAAATACTATAGGTCCCAGCATATAAACTGACGTCCCTCCGTAAATGACGATTATGTACGTGGCGTAAATGACATTGCATCTTGCTAGGTACGTGTTGAAAATCTCTCTTTCGTATTGTTGAATCTTTTTCACGCAAGCGTACATTTCCTCGACTATGCGCTGCAATTCGTTGTTAAAAGCATTTTTTAACTAATCTTCTGAATCATAGTTAGTTAACTGGTGGTCCTTGCCTTTGCTTTTCCGACTGTTAGCGCTACCCTTTCCACTGAATCGATTTCAAGCAATGGTGGAGAGATCGATTCAGTGGAGGTGTTAAGGATCAGGAGTGTAGGGGGATACAACTAGCCCACGGATTTTAGACAATGTCCCTGGCCACTTAATTTGGAATTATTCAAGGTATCATTAGATGTATAAATTAATTCATGGTTAATTTCCGTGAAAGATGTTGTGTTAGATAGATGGACTGTGGCTTTGAAACGATTGAAATCTAATCTAGAATTTTTACTAGAACTGTTCGAAATTCCCAGTGATCCTGATTTAATGGCCAGGAAATTATTCGCGAAAGAAGAAAACACGCGTGACAATAGGAATTAAAATGAAGAACTTACTTGCAGAGTGTCGTGCTTGCTGGAACATATAACTGTCTGAACGATAACTTGCGTCATGAATATCACTTGGGTGAAGCACAGCGAAATGATTGATATATCGTCCGATCGTACGTATATCGCGTATGATAGTGGCAGAAGCAGAAGGGTAATGCTGATTGTCGCGAATAATTGTGCAATTTTGTAAACGAACAGTTTTTTTCTGCTGCTGTGCGGAGGAAGCGGCCAACAGAACGATAGAGCTATGCTCAGACGAACGATGTCGATCGTTTTTTCCAGTGTCACTTGTTTCAGCATGATCTCGACGAGACTGTCGAACTTATCGAGTCGAACGAATTAGAATGACTGATCTAACTGGCACGATATGCGCAGATTGTTGCAAGCTGCAATACTGTTGAATTCCACCGTACAATTATGGCAGTTATCATAATAAAATAATAGGACGCACCGGAAGAATTTGTTGGAATCGAATAATTATGGTAGTCATTGCAGTATTACACTCTCTGTAGGAAGTATTTAATAAGTTACGAGCGAATGTACGGCCACGAGGTAATAACGTATCGATTGATGCTTATTTCTTAAAGTGGTGTTCTCTTTGTTAACCGAATAAGTGATAAGATAATTATTGTTGCCTGTATTATGCATTAGTGGGGTGTTCGATGCTGGATAGACTTATGGGAAAGTTATTACGTATTGGGAGTTAATATTCAAGTAGCAAAATTTTCTTTGAAGTAGATTGAAGTTTCAAAGGAGCGTATATTCAGTTTCTCACATGATACGAAGCACTGTGGTTGAGTGGAAAGAAGAATAAAGTACACGTTCAGGATATGTCGGTTTCTTTTATTTACGGTTCTTCGATATCCTTGCGAAAATAGATATTACTGTTTGTTAACAGCTGTGCAGAGAAAAGACGAGAATAGTAATTATGATTGTGCAGCAGTTGTGCAGTGGGTCACGTGTTTCTCTTACGTGTATGTGGTAAAAAATATTTCATGATTGAAATACAGTGATGTTGTTTTAGTCATATACAGGGGAAAAAGACACGGTTTTCTGGATTTTTGAACTGTGTTGAGTCGGTATGTTGCAGTTTTGCAATTTAAAACGTGATGCAAAGGGTTAATGATTAAAATGGATGAAATTGTCTGTGTCAATAATGGCAATCTTAATCGTGGCTCAACTTGATCTAACTTTGTCCTCACTGGAGCGACATAATTTGGATTTGTTTCGTTTTGAAAAGTCTGATTTAATTGCTAGATGTAATAAATTGGCTAGGTGTAATAAATTGGCTAGATGAATCTTCTTTTGGCCATGCTTCACCTAGACTCTCTA